>CM077096.1:83929548-84494833 GCA_039513925.1 Platanthera zijinensis | reverse complement strand
TTTTTAGTTACATTATATTAAATAACGATACTTTAAGTCCGTCTATTATTTTTAGTGACAATTTGTTGTATAGTAGTTTTATATAGCAAATGTAATAAAATAAAATGGTATTTGTTGTCATCATTCACTGTCAATAACAATTACAAAGTGAATCCTTTGAGATAAGTAGCTGCATTAGGGCTAACCCTAGAAGCAGGGCACTTCACAAGTTCTAGTTGAACATTCCTGAATAACATATCTGGAAGCTTATGAAGAAGTCAGCTAGAGCGTAGTTGGGCTGAATCAGCTCAGTCCAGTTGAAGGGAATAACGGAAATGAAGAGTCAGTTTTGTTCACACGTATCTTCCAGCACAATCAAAAGATCTGTACACTAGTTACTCGTGAAGAAAATAGGGCTGAACTTTCTCAGTTCAGAAAGTATAGGCTCAGTGACTATTTCCCTAGAGTCAAAGTTGGCTGAGTTTATATCATCCAGGGAGGTTGGCATAGAGAAATTTCTCTTATATCAAATTGACTCACCAACCCACTTCCATTCTATAGGATCCAGTCTTGGATCTGAGCTGTAGAGCCTTTGTGCTTGAGATTATAGGATCCCTGTTATGGATAGAGGTAAGGCTTCAGCTTAAGAGTAGGATCTAGTTTTGGACTAGGTAAGGCTTTTGAGCTTGAGGTAGGGGAGTCATTCTCTCTGAGTGTAGGACCTTTGTTTCTGAGGTAGGATACATCTTGGATCTGAGGTAGGGCCTTTGTGCTTGCAGCTATAGAGATTCATTCTCTCTGAGGTAGGGCGTTATCTTCCTAGGCCTTAGTTTGTAAGCCTTGGGCCTGAGGTAGGTGATCTTTGGATCACTGAGTTGTAGGGTTTTGTGCCCGAGCTATAGGTCTTGAAGAATCTGATTGGTCCTGCAGGATCATGTTATAAGCTCTTAGGAGCCGAGACTGAAGAAGTGACATGTCTAACAAGCTGTTATAAAGGTGGGAGGGAAGTGAACGTACCCATAATCTGGGAAACCACTATAAATTCTATGTGTGCTCTTTGTGGTGTATATTGAAAGAAAAACTACAAACTCACAAAACAATTAAAGAAGGAAAAAAAGATAGTCACTAAGACTAAGAAACCTATTCACCCCCCCCCCCCTCTAGGTGATTTAACTATCCTTGAAATTAAAGACTTTCAAGTGGTATTAGAGGGAGGTTGCTCAAAAAGGACAACAGCCTGAGTTGATCCCCAAGGATAGCTAAAAGGTTTGTACTTATGGGTTTTGGAGAGAACCATAAGGAGTGGAGCTTAATAGAGCTTCAAGTCTGCAGAAAGGAGAACTTTGGGACCTGGAAAGAGAGGGTCAGGCAGTTCATGGATGCCTCTAATCCTAGGATATTTGTTATTGTTCAAGAAGGATCCTTCATCCCCATGAAGTTCTCTAACTTCGATGCAGATGTCCAAAATCCAAAGAGTTATACTGAAATGTCTAGAGATGAAATCATCTTGGCAACTATGGACAAGAAGGCACAAAACATCATTGTAAGTGCCTTAGATGACTCCACCTTCCAAAACTTGGTCCACTGCAAGACAGTCGCAGAAATATGGGACACATTCACTGTCTACATGGAGGGCATAGAGGAGGATGATAAGGAAGAAGATGCCAACTGCTGGTGTGGGCTGATGGTTATATCAGATGAAGAATCCTGCCAAAAACAGTCTAGTCCAGATCAGGTACATTCTCTATATAGTTCTTATTATTCAGGTTATAAGAGACCAGTCTAGATTCTAAAGCATCTTCATCGAGTGATGAAGATGGCTCTGAGTCTGAGGTAGATGTCAATCAATTGATTGACATGTATGGTGAAATTTTGGAGGCTTTTAGAAAAGCAGGAAGTTGGCCAAAAAGCAAGCTGAGGAGATTACCTCCCTTCAGCTAGCTGCTGCCTAGCAGGCTGAGATAGCATCCTTGCTGGATCAGAAGGCTAGGGAAGTAAGCCAACTAAAGGCCATCTCAATCACCCAAATTGAAACCACAAGCCAGAAGAACAAGATCATCTTGGATCTTGAAAAGAAACTCCTTAAGTAGAAAAAGGTTGTGTCTAGTTTTTCAAAGTCCAAAATAGTATTACCACTGATTGACTCCTTCTCCTCTCAAAAAGATGAGCGAGGCTTAGGGGCTAAGGGGAATTTTAGAGTTGACCATTCCAAAGGGAAAGACAAAGCTCCTGTAGTGCCTCAGGCCACTTTTCATAAGGTAATCCTCCCTTCCAACAGGCATGACCGAGACTACATGTTTGGCATTATAAAGAATGGGAATTCTCCTTGTAACAGTACAAATGAATCTTACAATGGAAGAAGGAAGGGCATGGGTTTGAGTGCACAAAAGGCTCCCCATGAACAAGTTCAAATGGTCCATCTTGGACCACTTGCATTAGGTGCTACAGCCCCCACATTCATGAAGAAGGCAGTGGCCTTCACTCAATCCCAGCCAGCAAAGGTTCTTACTAAGGGTAAGTCTATTAGCAAGACAGATCTAGCTATCTCTGATGCTATATACAGCATGTCATCTTTAAAGAAGATTGCTGTAAATGGCAGTCAGAGCCAGCCAACAAAGACTGCTTAAAGGCTCACCTTCAGTCAGATCCTAGCTGAAAGGAATTTGAAGAAGGCTACTATACCTCTTCCTTTTGTTCAGTCTACAGTTAAACATATTGTAGGACCTGCACAGAAAAGAAGATACAACATTCATGAATGTTGGTGTTGTGGCAAAGTGTGACACTTTGCCATAGATTGTTGGCACAACCCTAGTGTGCCAATGGCTAGGGTAAGTCTTCCTAACAGAGATAGTGTTAGTCTTCCTGTTAGAAAATCTACAGGAAGACATGTGTGTTTTTTATGCTAATCAAAACTTAGGACCCAATAATTATTGGGGTCTTAAGGTAAGGTAAACTCTATTTTGCAGGATAGTCCAAGTGCTCATATACCCCCATGTGGTATTTGGGCAGAGGTTGTTCCATGAATAAGACTGGAACAAAAAGCCAAATGAAGAATCATACTCCAGTAAAAGATGGACCCAAAGTAAGCTTTGGTGGGTCAGACAGAGGATGGTCCAGACTTAGGACTAGAACAAGGAAGTTATCACAAGGTTCATACTCTAGTGAGAAATGGACCTAAGATATACAGTTGAGAAGTTGGAGATGGATAACTTGACCATCAAGTTCCTCCTACTACCCAAGATGAAAATATTGTTGTGTGTCTTCCTAAAGAGGGACAAACTACACAGGCAATGGATGAAGACCAGCTAGATCCATCCATTAAAGTTCAAGATGTCTGAGTGGTGGGACATAGTAATATTGCCACTTCAGCATAATAGTGAGGAGAAGAACAAGTAGACTACACTCATCATTAAGGAAAGTACTAGAAGTAGCTCTTCTATGAGAAGCAAGGAAGGGGCACATAGTACTCAGTTGAAAAGACTCTCAAGTGGCATCTGAAAGTATCTAGCATCTACCTAAATCACCTAGAGGGGGTGAATAGGTGATGTCTGTGTTTTTTTCGCGGAATAAAAAATACTTAAAAAATTAAGCACACAAATACAGAGATTTTATAGTGGTTCCCCGTATTGACATCCACTGCCCCACCTCGCCTGTCTACCACAAATGGCTAGATTCAACAACTTCACCAAACTCAGATTTTTTCAAATCTTACACCTCGGAGCCGCAACTCCTACAACTCGGAGACAATCCTCCTACCACTCGGAGAACAACCTCTCCTACAACTCGATCCACAACCGGATCTACGACTCGATCCACAAATGGATCTACCACTCGATCCACAAATGGATCTACCACTCAGATAAAATCTCCTACAAAAGTAAATGAATATTTAACAACAATATTTCACACAAACTTAGACTAGATCTAAAAGCTTCATGCCGTCGTTCTTCGAAAATAGATGATCTTGAAAATCTTGGAGAACTCAGAATATGAAATCTTGGAAGATCTTGAATCTTGACTCTTAAATCTTCAAACGACTAGGGCTGGAGTAATAGAGATCTTTAGAGAGAAGCAATCCAGTCATATTGATCGAATAAGATCAAATCACACTGTACGTCGGTGACTGATCGAAAGAATCGCGAAAACTACTATAGCCGAGCTGACGGATTTTCGATATTAGAAAATTTTCTCGATTTGAATTTGAGAGCAAGAGCACGATTATCATTGGAAAAGAATTCTCATTAGGTATTTATAGAGATCCCCTTCCAACAAATAAAAAGTAATTCCAAAAATAACTTGCGAAAATCACTGTGCATGGCCTCCACAACTCGAGCCTAGAAAAAACAATTGTCAGAAAAAAATGACCTAAGACAAATTCGTCGAGTATCGCCGAGTATCACTAGTATACTCTTCGAATAGTCATTGATATACAATGAAAATGACTTAAGAGAAATTCAGCTCAAGCTGGCTAGACACTCAACGCCAAGGCTCAAGTCATACTAGATGAATTCGTTGAGTATCAGCTAGTATATATACTCGACCAATTCGTCGAGTATAGGCTAATAGACTCAACGCACTCAACGTTGTCGACTTCACTCGAATCTTCCCATACACATGACGCTTTCAACACGACGCACTCGATGCCAAGATATACGACGAATTTACCTTAGGAAAAATCAGAGAAGTAGCGTCGGGATGACTCGATGAATTTGACGTGTATCGTTAAGTGTATTCGATGAATTCAGCGAGTATCGTTAGATACATTCGACGAATTCGACGAGTATACTTGATGATACTTGGCGAATTTTACTTAGTTGCTTTTCCAATTATTTCAGAAATTCTACATAAGTATATAAGATGAATTTGACGAGTGATAGTAAGTATATACGATGAAATCGACAAATATCAATGATACTCGATGAATTCGACGAATATCCCTTACGATACTCGGTGAATTTTACTTGGGTAAAATTTCTGTTTTTCTTAAATGAAACTCTTCTTCTTCCTTGTTCCTTCTCACGTACTTGTGATAGAAGTACACCCCAATAGAGAGATTATACATAAGTCAATACCATGTCCTACACAATGAAGGATTACATTGTGTAGTCCATGTTGGAACTGGATGTTTCACATTTCCTGTGTTTGAGATTATCAACTCCCAGGTTGTATTTGATCACGTCTTGTGTTGATAGAGTGTGCAGGTTGACAGGTGCAAACCAAGAAGAAGAAGACACCTATAAATACTAATGTCGAGCGGTAAGAGTTACGCGCCGAGCGATAGCCATGAATTAATGGGACAGATTTCTTGGGAACCTACCGCTCCGCGCTTGTCCTACCGCCCACGTTAGCACAAGGAATTATTCGGGATGACCTCTCGGGAAACTACAGCCAAGCAGTAGTGCTTACCGCGCTTTGCTAGCCTCTTGATGAATGACAAGTAGGATTCCTCGAGTAACCGATTTACCGCCAAGAGAAAGATATTACCGCGCCGCGCTAGCCTCCCGATGAATGCCGAGAAGGATTTCTCGAGTAACCGATCCACCGCTAGGCGATAGTTGTTACCGCATCGCGCTAGCCTCTCGACGAGTGTCGAGAAGAATTCCTCAAGTAACCGACCTACCGCGTGGCGCCACCTTCTAACACGGGGAGCTAACAACAATAAAATGGCAAATATTCATTTTGAAATAGTATTCCTAATCTGGAGGATAGCTGACACATCAAGCCCGCGAACCTACCTCCAGGCGCTAGTCTTACGATCGGCGGTAAACTATTTTCAGAAAGACATATATAAGGCTGTCACGGTTTCTATGCTAGACATCTCTGACAACGAAAGAGATGGGAGTTCCTGCACTCTAGGGTTCGGCCACCTCTTTGCGCTCCGTTCCACAAGGTCTCCATCGAAGAAGAATAAAGTCATTTCCCTACCATTCGTGAACGAGGAACTTTAGCGAGCCAAGGAATACAACGACTACGAGGAGTTGTTCGGTTGCAAGCATACGAAGAAAAGGAAGAATTTTGTTCTCTGGAAATTACCACCGCGCTATAACTAGTACTGCCCCGCGGTAGCTTCCTGCAATGTCATCTCTATTCAAAATAGCCCGAACGTGAGTTTCATGCGACAGTTTTCACGAAATTCGAAAGAGGAGTTCGCCCTAGCCATCTTAAGGGAAGCAAGGGGTCATCCCAACTCATTGAGGAGGAGAGTTCTTCAGACGAGATCAAAAAAAATTCATGTGCATGGATTGAAGGCTACTAACATGATGATCTAGAAGCCTTTGTCCTAAGTTTCACGTGAAGGATCCTCGCTACAAAAAACTCTCATCAAGCGCACACCTTCACGGATCTGAAGAACATCAAAGAGGAAGACTCTCAAGCCACAAAGATTGAACCTTTGCAAGCGAATCGTCATCAACATCAATGGTTCTAGTTAGAGGGGAGTTTTCTCTTATTCCTTGTATTTTACTTTAAACTCTTTTTATCTAGTTATTTGTGTGAGGGAAATTGATCGGAGGGTCGTCGAAATCTGGGAAGGGTTTCGTAAGAAATCGACTAGGGAAGGTCATCGAAATCCGGGGTAGGATTCCGTGGAAAATCATCCTAGTGATAGGGACGTTATCTAATCGGTGGATCTAACGGGGCTCTAAGACCCTTCCTTGTGTGGAGGTGAAGAGGCGGCTCGAAGACCTTTTCTTGGAGGGAAAAGAGAGAGAGCCAACCGATCTGGGTAGTGGGTCAGTATACAAAACAAAAAGGATTTTATTCTCACTGCCGATCTCCGGCATCAAGGAGATCATTTGGTTCTAATTGTAAAACTAGTTGTTTGATCCAGTTTTGAATAAAAATAACATTAACTGTTTGTTTTTATGTGCTTATAACGTTGTGATTATTAGCCTTTAATTCTCTCAAGTGTGCATAGATCTCCAAGGAGGAATTTTCTCTAGAAAACAAGGTCTGTGACCTATCGCCGGGAGTTAGCAACCTAACGCCCTGCGGTAGCTTCCAGAACTAGTTTTTCTGGAGAATAAATAATTCGAATTTTCAATTAACTCGTAAAACCTTATTCACCCCACCCCCTCTAAGGTTGGCCACTAGATCCAACAAGTGGTATCAGAGGAGGTTATTCCAAATTGGTTTCATCATCACGAATAATGACCAACCCTGATCTTGAATCAACCAGTGGGGATGAAAAATTGTACACTGAAAATTCGTTTGCACCACCTCTATTTATAGGATTGAACTATAACGAATGGAGAACACTAATGAGAAAATTCCTTATATCTTTATATATAGAAGTTTGGAACATGGCGTGTATCAAGCCCCCAAGTAATTTAAAATAAGCATGAATGTCATTTAAATGTCAAAGCTATGAATAGTCTATTTTGTGGGCTTGGTCAAGATATTTTGAAACTAATCTATATGCTTCCTACTGTATATGATATATTGAATTTTCTGGAGCTAACTTATAGTTCTCTTTCTATAGGTAATGAATCTGAGCAATTTCTCATGGATCCACATGAAGAACCAAATGGAGATTTGATCTTGGAGGAAGACGGGATGACCATGTCGATGGAAAGGGAAGATGAAATCTTAATAATGGATGAGGAACACATGGAGAATTCAAATAAACTCTATACCTCAATCTTGCCTCATCCAAGAGCTCTGTAAGGAAGTCAAATTCCCTTTTTGCTTATAAATCTATCTCTACATTGTGTGTGCTAGAAAATGCTAGATGTATAATTAAGATGTTTAAAAATATTAATTCAAACCTACGACTAGAAAACAAAACTTTAAAAGCACAACTTAATGTAGAACCCTATTGTGATGTGAATTGTCCTCCAAATTGCTCTTTAGATAACATTTCTACACCTTGTATAGATTATAATGAATTAAAAGAAAAATATAGGTTTTTGAACAAGAGGTTCGCTTTGCAAAAGAACAAAATGATAAATTATGTTTAGAAAACTCATCGTTGAAAAGTTATTGTGCAGGATGCATGAATTATAAAAATGAAATTAAAGAGATGGATGAGACTTTTGAGGAATACAAAAATAGGTATGAATCTCATATTGAATCTGTAGTCTCCACTCTTAAAAATAGCACAACCGCGTACAACAAAGCTATACATAATCTTCAAATTAAAAATAAAGAATTAGTTACAAAGATCAACATGCTTAAGGAAATTATGATTAAACACACAAAATATAACTCCTAACTTTCAAGCAAAACCCGAGAGCATGTTGAATATGAATTTTCATATAATAACTAAGTCAATCAACAGGATTAGAAAATTTCAAGCGCGTGTAAATGAAATTCCAAAAGATAAAAATCATCTTTATTTGAGACCTCAAGTCACTCCCAATTTAAAATCAAATGAATGCAAATTTCCTTCAAAGAATCAATACCATATGAGTCTTTACCTTAAGCAACATAATCTTAACTCAGAGAACAATTTCAACATATCTAAACCTCAAATGCAAGATTGTTCAACTGAAGCTCATCACATAAGGACTCGTAGAAATCTAAAAGGAAATTTGCCACATAAAAATAACATTAAACAAAAATATGAATGGAGGCCCATCATTCAAAATAGCGCACCCATTCCACTCAAAATGGCCCATTCACTGTCATCTCCGCAAGGTGTACCACACTATGTTTGGGTACCTAAAGGAACCGTCACCCCTGGCTCCTTTTGGATACCTAAATCTCTTATCCATTAGTATCCACCAATTGTGTGAAGTAGAAACGCTAACTTATAAACCATGTCTTGTCCTTAACCGGGGAGGGTTCCAGTAGATCCTTGTGTGGCTCTGGGGGGAAAGAGTGTTAGGTTGAGCGGGTTCTTCTGTGTGCACATGGGATTAATACCCCACCCTATGATAGTTATGCAGCTCTTCATGCCCATCAGTCACTTAGTATAGGGCTAGGGTGTACACATATAGCTTAGGTATTGGATTATTGGGCATACTAAGGATTCACATAACCACTGCATGAACATTATTTCACTTATCATGTACGTTATATTCATGCACAATATTCTATCATGCTATCTTGTGTTTGCATCATATATATTTTTGAGCCTTCAAGTTTTTAGAAAAACACAAGTATTGTTTTTAAATATATATATATATATATATATAATTATAAAATAATTTAAAAGAACAAAAAGTTTATATATCTCCTTTTGAGTTTATTGCTTGGTATTTTTATTAAAAAAACAAAAAACTTCAAAAACAACAAAAACATGGTTATCTTGTTTTTTCACTTTGTTTGTGTTGTGTAATAGTTTTAAAAAAATGATATAAAAACAAAAAAAAATGTGGATCGTTCATTTCTTTGGCTCAAATGACTTTGACTTAGACCATAACATGTACGTACAATGTTTGAGTTCAGACACTTAATCTATGTAAACATTGTCTTCTGGTCATAGTGGGTTGAATCTATAGGTTCTTAGCTATTGAGTGCGATAAGATGGGGTCATGTTTGTTGACTATGTCTCTAAGTATGTGTGAGGACTTAGATAGGGAATGACTTCACATGATACAGACATCCCTAGCCGGTGCACTCAAGAAAAGAAAAAAAATGCTAACCTTACATGTTATAAATCGTGACACTATATTCTAACATGCTTGGAATACGTTGAATAATCAATGTCACGATACATTTGTTCTTATACTAGGTGTGAAACTTCGGGCCAAATCTCTAGTACAAAAGTCGTATGTGGCCAAGTTAAAGTGTATCTATCTAGCTGGATACATTTTGATTGACTCGGGGCTCCGTGAATTAAAAAAAAAACAAAATATGATCAAAGTGATAGCTCTACGCAAACAAATAAACCTACGCAAGCTATCACATCTCATGTCACGGACCCCCCAAGCACTACTCATTCCTCCTGATAAGTCTTCATGAGCATTGTGAGGATGATCACCTTGGTTAAAGAGTCACTTCGATCTTGTGCATTGACTCTATCTTTAGCTTATTGCCCCTAGTTTTCACCAATGTATGACATTGATTGACATGTGAGGTGATTATTCACCCTATTTCTCTTGTGTTAGGTTCCTAGATGATCGAGATAACCATGTACAATATCCTATTTTTCCCTTGGTGTTATCTTGCTTTTGATGCTACACAAATACATGTCATTGCCTTGTTTAAGACTTCTGCACATAAGAATTGGACTGCAACTACACTATTTCTTTGTAGCACAATACGTACTAGCACACGATTTACACTCATGACATTTTTAATGTTTGTTCAACTTGATTACTTCCTAACTCTTATAGCAATGTAGACGTACTCGATGTGTGTATAGTTTATTTTGTGTTGTCCAACTCATATTACCTCTGAAAATTAAACTTCTCTATCTGTGTAACTTGCTCCATTTTGTGACCCATGTGCTTATAATTCTCTTATATGTCTTTCATTTTGAGTTACCTCTATGATTATCCTATATAACTTTACTTTATATGTGCACCATCTGATATTTGTCTAACGCTCATCATATCTACTATTTTTCATCCCGCGTGTCTGGTTGGCCTTGTCCGCCCCTTTTTGATATTATCAAAGGGGGAGAATAGATTGTTCATGAGTATGTTCTTGAGTATGAGTCACGGGTTAGGAGAGATCACATATATGGGGAGCATGTTAACAATGTGTGTAGAAAGATAAGGGGAGCAAGTCAAACATGGAGATAGGGGGAGCGTGCATGTAGGGGAGCTATATAAGGAAACCTGCAACCTGATGTTAGCTTATAACTCTTATTCTTTATATATACTCCATCTCATTATTATTTCTCATGAACGGGATTTGATATTATCAAAAGGGGGAGTTTGTTAGAACCGATGTTTCACATTCCCTATGTTTGAGAATATCAACTCCCAGATTGTATTTGATCACGATGTGTATTAATAGAGTGTGCAGGTTGACAGGTGCAAGCCAAGCAGAAAAAGACTCTTATGGACACTAAGACCGAGCGGTAGAAGTTACCGCCGAGCGGTTTCCGTAAATTAATTGGACAGAGTTCTCGGGAACCTACTGCTCCACACTAGTCCTACCACCGCGTTAATGCAAGGAATTATTTGAGCCGTCCTCTCAAGAAACTACCGCCAAGCGGTAGTGCTTACCGCACCGTGCTAGCCTCTCAATGAATGCCGAGTAGGATTCCTCGAGTAACCAATCTTCCGCTAGGCGATAACTGTTACAGCGATGCGCTAGCTTCCCCGACGAATGTCGAGAAGGATTTCTTGAGTAACTTATCTACCTCCATGCGATAGTTGTTAATGCGTTGCGCTATCCTCTCGATGAGTGTCGAGAAGAATTCCTCGAGTAACTGACCTACTGTGTGGTGCTACCTTCTAATGTGGGGCACTAGCAACGATAAAACGACAAATATTCGTTTTGAAATATTATTCCTAATCTGGAGGATAGCTGACACATCAAGCGTGCGAACCTACCGCCGGGCACTAGTCTTACCGTCGGCGGTAGCCTATTTTCACAAAGACATATATAAGGCTGTCTCAGTTTCTGTGCTAGACATCTCTGACAACGAAAAAAGACGGGAGTTCCTGCACTCTAGGGTTTGGGCCCCTCTTTGGGCTTCGTTCCAATAAGGTCTCCGTCATAGAATAAGAAAGTCATTTCCCTACCATTCGTGAATGAGGAACTCCGGCAAGCCAAGGACTACAATGACTACAAGGAGTTATTCGGCTGCAAGAATATGAACAAAACGAAGAATTTTGTTCTCTGGACGTTACCGCCGCACTATAACTAGTTACTGCCCCGCGGTAGCTTCCTGCAATGTCTTCTCTATTCAAAACAGCCCGAACTGGAGTTTCGTGCGATGTCTTTTCATGAAATTCGAAAGAGGATTTCGCCCTGGCCGTCTGAAAGGAAGCAAGGGGTCATCCTAACTCATTGAGGAAGAGAGTTCTTCAGAGGAGATCGAAAGGAATTCATGCGCATGGATTGAAGGCTACAAACATGATGATCTAGAAGCCATCATCCTTAGTTTCACGTAAAGGATCCTCGCTAAAAATACTCTCATCAAGTGCACACCATCACGGATCTGAAGAACATCAAAGAGGAAGTCTCTCAAGCCACAAAGATCGAACCTTTGCAAGAGAATCGTTATCATCATCAAGGGTTCTAGTTAGAGGGGAGTTTTCTCTTATTCCTTGTATTTTACTTTAAACTCTTTTTGTCTAGTTGTTTGTGTGAGGGAAATCGACCGGAGGGTCATCAAAATCCGGGAATGGTTTCGTAAGAAATCGATCAGGGAAGGTCGTCAAAATTCGGGGTAGGATTTCGTGGGAAATCATCCCGGGGATAGGGACGTCTAGACCGGTGGATTTAGCACGACTTTAAGACCCTTCATTGTGTGGAGGTGAAGAGCCGACTTGAAGACCTTTCTTGAAGGGAAAGGGAGAGAGCCAACCGGAACGTGTACTGGGTCGGTATAAAAAACAAAAAGAGATTTTATTCTCACCGCCTCCGATCTCTGACATCATGGACATCAAGTGGTTGTAATTGTAGAAATAGTTGTTGATCCTGTGTGAATGAAATAACATTTACTAATTGTTATTTTGTGCTTATAGTGATTGTTAGCCTGTAATTCTCTCAAGTGTACGTAGATCTCCAAGGAGAAATTTGCTCAGGAAAACAAGGTCTGTGACCTACCGTCGCGAGTTAGCAACCTAACGCCCCGCTGTAGCTTCCAAAACTAGTTTTTTCTAGAGAAACATAATTTGAATTTTCAATTCACTCGTAAAACCATATTCACCCCCCCCCCCCTCTAAGGTTGGCCACTATATCCAACAGTTCCATGTTTATTGACCCACTATAACCTGACATTGGTGTGTACTTAGTATTGTAAACCTGCAAGTACATAACTACAAATACATATAAAATACAGTCATAATTCATCTTAGCTTAATTGGACTCTTCTTCAAATCAGGGTTATTATGAATACAATACCCAATAGTATCCTCAACAGTTTGACACTTCTGAGGAAATAAAGAGAGATAAGAATGCTCAAGGTGCAATGTCTTCTGAACCTGCAACAAAGTATGTCCAAGACAGTGGGTATTGTGTACAAGATCTGTGCAAACACTAAGGGAGAGCTAGTTCAGTCTGGTAAGCTAAAAATCTTTAGTCTTTCCTAGAGAATTGGTGTCAGAGAACATCCTGCCCCAAATAGATAGGAAGAATACTTCTGAAGTTCTGAAGTCCCTATGGACTTGGCTGAGGTTGAGAGGAGTAGTCTAGCAAGATAGTTGCACCTGTTGTGGGAGATGGCCATGGCCTAGGGGGAGTATGCTGTGAAAGCAGAGATGGTATACAAAAAAAGACAAAACAGTCCTAGTCGTATACATCCAACTCAAACGGTCAGATAGCTAGAGCCAGAGGCAAATCTATTGTTGAAGAATTGGAAAAGATCCGGTTTAGCAAGAAAAGACTTTCAAGTGGTTGGTCACAGGAAGAGATCTGGATCAACAAGCAGAAAATTTCAAGTGGGTGTTGCAAGTTCAGTTGACAAAGATAAGTCAGTGGCCTTCAAAGCTGAAGCCACAAGAAGAAGCAAGGGAAAGATTCCTTCTTTACCAAGGAGAATTGCTAAGTCAGAGCATATCTCTACATGGAGCAGCTGTGCATAGTTGCTATGAATCCAGCATCAGCTCTAGGTCTACAACATTGAGATAAGTTACATTCTCATATACTGTAAGTCAACTAGTTAAATCCCCATTGTTAGGAATCCTGTCTCTCTTAGCAGGACTATGCATAAGGATTATGTATCATTCTATTAGGGGGCATGTGGAAAAGGAAGACTTCTATCTTGAGGTTGTCCCCACAAACATGCTAGTGGCTGATATCTTTATTATGACACTAGATGAAGTCAAGTTAAACACCATCAAGTTGGGTATGTTGAACTTGGTATAGCTTCAGTTGCTCCATTTAAATTTTTGTTATAGAACTCACCTCTTTTGCAGGTAGACATGTCTCCAAAATAATATCAAGACTGTCAAGTCTAACATTTGATATCAAGGCTCTCAAGTGATATCAAGTGGTATCAAGACTAAGATGGACTCAAGTGTCCAGTAAAGGGAATGACAACAGATGCTCAGGTAAAGGGGGATCAAGTCAAGATGCACTTATTGAGGGGGAGCAAATTCAGAAGTTGCAAAAACTAGTTCAGCTTCCTGTTAAGTAACAGCCAGCAGCTGTAGTGGATCAAAGATCATCACAGCTGATCAACAGGTTCTCAGGACTATGCTATAAGACCCCCCCCCCCCTTTACCAAGGAGTGTACCTGGTCTTATTCCCAGAATGGTCACCTTACGGTGACACTAACACACAGGCTAATCGACACTGCAAGACGCCGATCCTACGGGCTAGTGCAATCATTCAACCTTTTTGCCCAATCTAGAGAAGAAGTATAAGTAGTAAATAAAACTAATAAGTCCACAATGTCACAGTACAATGTCATCATATATATAAATGAAAATTACAATAGTCTAAATGAGTACAATTAAGAGAAGGGCTTATGCCCGATATATGCCAAATCAAATCTCTCTCTCTCTCTCTCACTACAACACTAAGCGAAAGTGGTGGTTGAAAAACTCATCATCACCTGACGACGAACTGTGGTAGAAGTAGTCTGCGGTAACTGCTCCTCAGGTCCTGCCACCTCGTTCTGCTAGTCATGCTGGTGCTCCAGCTCCTCGATCTCCTACGTTCACAACCGACCGTTAGTTATAAAGACTAAGACATTTTGTCCTCGCCTCACCCTCGTGACTCACAGGTACCGAGCGGGAGGACGAAGTAGAGGACAACAAGGGGTATAAAAATGAAAGCAGATGATAGTTGATCTACTCTAACATGGTTATATTCCAACAGATATATCTCTACTATAGCAGTTCTATATTGTACGAGTACGGTATATAAAATAGTACTGAAAAGGAGTATAGTAAGTAAATTAAAGAAAGAGTAGAAAGTTAATTATCTACCGCTACACTAACATCACAGGAGTACCTTAACTTATATGAATGCCCATACAAACTTATAAGTTAAGGTTTCTGAAATAAAACTTATCATATAAAAGAGCCCATACTAATTTATATGATAAGGATCTGCAGTGCGTATGACCTAGGTATGTATGTACGCTATGATATATTATGCGGGTTATGGTTCATACAAGTGCAACTCACACACACGACTCTGTGATCACAGACCTTTAGTTCCCACTTTTTGGAGTTAGCATAACTCTCGGGTACCACCGTTGTGTCTATAACAGTAGCGGAGAGGGTGTCTATGCATCTTAGGTAGGTATACACACTACCAGGCCTAGACCCTTAATACGCCTTTGTACACGTCCAAGGTGCACATTCTGGAGTCTCTGCGTACTAATTTGCTGGCAAATCCAATAGTCTTTTTTTTGGTGGAGTGTGCGTTTTCAGGGATCTTCCTCTAGAGCACAGTATAAAACTACCCACTGGCCCCTCAAACCCTGACACCTCGCCAGAGTCACCATACTGCCATCGGTGTGATGATTGGCCCAGTACCGCATGACCCCCCACTAATATATTTTATGCACATTTAAATTATTTCCAACTCGATCCTCCAGCTCACAGGACTAAACCTATCCTGTATCCAAACATCTGAGCCTCCAGCTCGCAGGACTAAACCCGTCCTAAATCCCTCCAACCCTATGCGGGTGAGTTTGTCATATCGTTCCCTTAACCTATTAGAATACACTTATATAATTCTTGTTATACATAGTAATTTAGGGTTAGTCCTTAGACTGCCCTGGGCATGCCCGGTGAAGGGCTCTCGGGGAAACTAGGAACTATGATGGGCTTAAGGCCAAAGCTCCCTTTCTCAAGGTCACTTACTTTTATTAGTTTTTACCCATTATTAGTACCCAACTCTCGGTATTGTTCTTGAGTGAACCTAAAGACTTAAGGTATTTTTGGGTATTGTATCCACAATAAACTAGATTTGTATGAAGTTACCCTTGAACAAAGATGAATTAAGTTGTATTTGATGCCCTGTTTGAGTTAAGTATTTGCAGGATATAATTGCCAAGTGTAGACCAATGTTAGTCTACAATGAGTCACCAAACACAGGACCATACAATGTAATCCCTCATTGTGTTATCCATGGTGTTGACTCATGTGTAGCCTCTCTATTAGGACATACTTTTTTTTCAAGCACTAAAGTTATAAGAGAAAGACTAGTTGCTGAATTCCTTTAAGAAAGAAAATTTTTAGAAAGCCAAAATTTTTCGAAGTGTTTTACTCAAGAAGGACCAATATGTTCTTAAGTGGATTTGTCACCAGTTCTCAAGTGAGCTAAGTCTAGTTTTCGAGTAACAGAAGTAGTTCTCGAGAAGGCTTAATTTAGTTTTCGAGAAGTTATGCAGTACTCGAGTAAACCTTGCTTCGTTCTCGAGTCAACTGAAAAATCTAGCTAGAATTTTTCTAAGTCTAGTACTTGAGAAACAACGACCATTACTCGAGAAGGACAAATCTTTGTCTCGAGAAATAGAAGTCTAGTACTCGAGAAGAATAACTTGTTCTCGAGAAGTCTAGTTAGTTCTCGAGTAGTCAGTTTCTATTTCTTGAGTAATAGAAGTTACTTCTCGAGAAGCCAGGAATTATTTCCCGTGTTTTCTCTAAGTCTTGTTCTCGAGAACCTTATCCTCTTTTCTCGAGAAGCAAAAGTTCTTACTCGAGTATTCTTTAATCCACTCAAGAAATGAAGATTATTTCTTGAAATTTTTGTTAAGTCTGTCGGAAATGATTTCAAACTAATCTCTTTTATTATTGGTCCACGTGTACAGTCTTTATGATTATGACCATTAGGCTTGTCCTATAAAAGGTCTTATCAAATTCGACTAACCCCAACAAGAAAAAAAATCAAGTTTCTGAATCGTTCTTACATTCTAAATCAGGAAAGCCGCCGCTCCTCATCGTCGTTCTCACCGCTGCTTTTCTCCGACTCAAGAAATTCATAAAAGGAATCGATCAACAGATCAAGGTGTTCAAATTCTACAGATCTCTCATTTGATTGTGTTGATCTCTAGCATTTTAGATCCAGAGATTTCGGCATAGTCTTCTTTGAATTATTTATGACAGAGCTTTCGATTTTAAGAAGCAAGAAATCTGAAGTTCTCAGATCTGAAGTTAAGGTTTGTTTATTGTTATTGTAAATCTATTTTAATTCTTGTAGGAGATTTTGCCTCCGAGTTTTGTAGGAAGTTTTCTTCTGAGTGTAGATCCCGTTTTGAGGATCGAGTTGTAGGGGCGTTTCTACGAGTTATTGGATTGGTTTTCAATCCGAGGTAATAGTGAAGTAGCCGAGTCTAGCGTGTTGCTTGATAAGTGAGGTGGAGAGTGGACATACCCAAGATTGGAGAACCACTATATATCTGGTGTTTTCTGTGATTTGTTTTCTTATTTTCTGCGCTTCGTTCGTTTAATTTTTTATTCTGCAAAAGACGCAGACCTCACCTATTCACCCCCCACTAGGTGATTTAGGTAGACAACTAAAAAAATCAATTGGTATCAGTGGATAAGACTACTCGAGAAACAAGAATGTCTCCCGAGGAATACTTCTCGAGTTCCAGTCTGCCTCTCAAGAACAATCAGACTGCTTCTCGAGAACTTCAAGTCTGCCTCTCTAGACAGTACTTCACTACTCGAGAACAACATTATCTTCACTCGAGTAATGCCTTTCTACTCGAGAAGTAGGATGTAGATTTTCATATTTAAGTTAAAATTTCTGTTATTCGCACCCGGACTTTATATCGCCATATTTTCAAGTATGTCACTTTTATTATTTCCTTAATCATCATAAATTAAGACTTATATAAATAGAATAAGTTCGGAAATTCCAAATCACTCGATCTCTAAAACCCTTTCTAGAAAGAAAAGAAGAAAACTCTTCGTCTTCCTATCGTCGTCGCCATCTTACTGCCGCTTTAGCTTTTTATCTCAAGAAGAAGATTTTCGTTCATCTCTCGATCAATGGCTCCTCCATCCAAGATCGGAATCGGGAGTGAACTAGTTTCTATAGGAATCATCGATTTGTTAGACGATTTTCAAAATCTTCTACTGCTCTTGCAAGCCGCCGGACTCTCATTAATCTTGGAGCACCCGTTCAAGGTTCTATTTCTAGAGGTTGAAGAAATCTTCTAGAATGCCAAGTTGAAGAGAAACGGGAAGATTCTTAAGACCAAGGTCCGTGGAATTAAAGTTAAATTAACTACACCGATTGTTTCCAAACTACTTCAGCTGCCCATTATTGAGGAAGAAGTTGACCTAACCGTTGAAGACTGCTATCGGGCTTGCGCTGTGTTTCTGCTTATGTGAACACTATTTGTCATCCTGATCTAAATGCAGAGAGCAAGCTTCTCGTGGATATTCTTGTAAAGATCCTGCTCTGCCACACTAGTTCTATTAGCTTCATTACAAACGATATCTTCGATATGATGACGGTTGTGATTTGTAGAAAAAAGTTCCAGTGGGGGATGATGATCTTTGACAAGATCAAGGAAAGCATAAAAGCTCCAAATTATCCCATGATTATATCTCTTCTACTTCATGAATTCAACCCCGAAGTCCTTGATCTCTCCAAAGGTACAACCCTACACCATATGAAGAAAGTTTCCATATCCTCAATTCAAAGATGGGAACTCAAGCTGAAGAACCCTGCTCAAGCAGCTTTAGCTCATGATCACAATGAGGATGAGCAGAGGACCCCATCTTCCCCTCTACATCAACTAGCACTTCAGGTGCAGCTACTGAGGTGGAGCCTGCTCCATCAATCCCAGAGGTTAGCCATTCTACTCCTCCTCCAGATGATTATCCACCTGATACTACTCATGCTGAAGATCTACACACAGATGCTCAAGTCCAAGAACAAGTGCTTTCTACAGAGGAAGATATCAGTAGAATGATAGAAGAACTCACTTCAAAAGAGCCTCCTTTACCTATCCATACAGAGAAATCTCCTCCTCAAGAATCATCTCCATCTGACCACCATTTTGAACAAGAATTCCCTGATCATCAGTCTCCTGCTGCAGATGTGCAAGAAGAAGAAATAGTGTGGATTTCTTATACAAAATATACCCCTGAACAAGCTGAGGCTCCTCTCAAGAGCCTGGACTTCTCTCTTCCTACAATTCTTGGTGAGGAAGGAGATATTTTGATTCATACCACCAGAGCTCAGAGCTCAGTTCTCATTGAAGAAATCCCTCCCTGGGGGGCTCCTATAGTTGCTCCTCCTCCTCCTCCTCCACCTTCTCAAGCTGAAACACATGCTAATGATATAATTCTTGGTAAGATAGAGTTAATGCTAACACAACAAAGAGATTATTTTGATGAATCTCTTAAAGTTTTATCTGAGAAAGTAACTTCTCTAAAGAAAGAGATAAGTAGAGGATTTGTAGAAAATACAGCATAATACTGATGAGCTTAAACACCTCTTCCAAATAGGTGGGAAAGCTCTAGACCACACCATCACCAGTATTGGTCAGGTGATGGATTAGTCAGTAACCTTAGCAAACAATCAAATACAACTGGGAAAGAAAGCTCAAGAGCATACCTTCAAGATATATGAAGAAGTGGGCACTTTCAAAGATGAAGTAATAGCCACCCTATCCATAGAAGTCAAAAAGGGGAAGAAGCTAGTGAAAGAATATTTAGAAAAATTAGATAACAACATGACAACCCTTTGGGAAAAAAAGCTGAAAGAAATACATATTGATGTCCAGAACTAAATTGATGGTGTCAAATTCCATACTTATGATACAGCTGTATGGATGCACAACCAGATCTTTCCTGATCTTCAAGTCAATCCAAATCTTATTCCTCACCATCTGAATCTAACTGCTCAACATCTTCTAGTCTAGCAGCCAACTCTCTCTCCAAGACTTGATGGCTCAGATGCGCCACCTCCAGAAACTTATGCTCAAGTTTGGGAATCTGAATAGACAGATGTGCCTCATCTAGCACCTCCTAAAATTCAATTCCTTAGAAAATAAGATATGGTGATGGTGCCTCTGCTAGCAGGACCATTCCTAATCCAGAAGTAGAAAGAAGAAGAACCCAAAAATTTGCTGAAATATGGAGCCAAACTTCCAAATCTCTAATTCTTGATACTCTCAAACTTTTCATGGACTATAATGAAAGCAAGAATGATCATTACAGCTCTCATGAATGGGAACTGTATGAGAAATCTTTGACTAAGAGAAGGTTATATGATAGAGAGTATGGGAAGAACAATCCTAAAGCTCCTCCTAAGCCTGCTAAATATTTTCCCAAACCTTTCAACTATCAGAAGAGGCAATAAGAAAAGGAGCGACAATAACAACAACAAAGCAAGGAACAATAAATGATCAGAAAGTTTTTTCTTTATGAGATTTTGTTGAATTGGATTTCTTGGACAAATCTATAAATATAAATCTTTAATTTTGATGATCTGATTTTCTCTTTGGCATAACACTTTTATCATTATTATAATTATGTTTACTAATTATTTTATTTGTCTATCTCTATATAATTCACATTAGTATAGAAGGTTCTGACTTCTACAAATAGGTGAAGATTGTTGGGTATTGCATCCATAATAACCTAGATTTGTATGAAGTCACCCTTGAACTAAGATGAATTAAGTTGTATTTGATGCCCTGTTTGAGTTATGTGTTTGCAAGATATAATTGCCAAGTGTAGACCAATATCAGACTATAATGAATCACCAAACACAGGACCATACAATGTAATCCCTTATTGTGTTATCCATGGTGTTGACTCATGTGTAGCCTCTTTATTGGAACATACTTCTTTTTCAAGCACTAAAGTTATAGGAGAAAGACTAGTTACTGAATTCCTTGAAGAAAGAAAATTTTCAGAAAGCCAAAATTTTTCCAAGTGTTTTACTCGAGAAGGACTAATAAGTACTCGAGTAGATTTGTAGCAAGTTCTCGAGTGAGCTAACTCTAGTTTTTGAGTAACCGAAGTAGTTCTTGAGAAGGCTTAATTTAGTTCTTAAGAAGCTATGTAGTACTTGAGTAAACCTTGCTTCGTTCTCGAGTCAACTGAAAAATCTAGCTCAGAATTTTTCTAAGTCTAGTACTCGAGAAGCTATGGCCATTACTCGAGAAGGCCAAGTCTTTGTCTCGATAAACAGTAGTCTAGTACTCGAGAATAATAACTTGTTCTCGAGAAGTCCAGTTAGTTCTCGAGTAGTAAGATTCTATTTCTCGAGTAACAGAAGTTACTTCTCGAGAAGCCGGGAATTATTTCCAGTGTTTTCTCTAATTCTTATTCTCGAGAACCTTATCCTCTTTTCTCGAGAAGCAAAAGTTATTACTCGAGAAGTCTTTAATAGACTCGAGAAATGAAGATTATTTCTTGAAATTTTGCTTTAAGTCTGACGAAAATGATTTCAAATTAATCTATTTTATTATCGGTCCACGTGTACAGTCTTTATGATTATGACCGTTTGGCATGTCCTATAAAAGGTCTTATCAAATTCGACTAACCCCAACAAGAAAAGAAATCAAGTTTCTGAATCGTTCTAACATTCAAAATCAGGAAAGCCACCGCTCCTCATCATCGTTCTCGCCGTTGCTTTTCTCTGACTCAGGAAATTCAGAACAGGAATCGATCAACAGATCAAGGTGTTTAACTTCTACAGATCTCTCATTTGATCGTGTTGATCTCTAGCATTTCAGATCCATAGATTTTGGCATAGTCTTCGAATTATTTCTGACAGAGCTTTCAATTTAAAGAAGGAAGAAATCTGAAGTTCTCAAATCTGAAGTGAAGTTTTGTTTATTGTTATTGTAAATATATTTCAATTCTTGTTGGAGATTTTGTCTCCGAGTTTTGTAGGAAGTTTTTCTTCCGAGTGTAGATCCCATTTTGAGGATCGAGTTGTAAGGGCATTGCTCTGAGTTGTAGGATTTGTTTTCAATCTGAGGTAATAGTGAAGTAGCCGAGTATAGCATGTTGCTAGATCGGTGAGGTGGAGAGTGGATGTACCCAAGATTGGGGAACCACTATAGATCTGGTGTTCTCTGTGATTTGTTTGCTTATTTTCTGCGCTTCTTTCGTTCAATTTTTTATTCCGCAATAGACGCACATCGGCTCCCGTTATAGTTATTCTTCTTGGGGTTTGCACTCTAACACTCGTTACTAAGTAATATCCCCCTTGACACCAACTAGGGTTTCAACTTTAAAATACAGTTCTCAATCCAATCACTTATCATATCCCCTGGGGGTCCTATCGTTATATGTTACTTTTGTTATGCGTAGCCCATGACCTAATACTAACCCATATGAGATGACTTCCAATTCCTTGGTCCAAAGGCCACTAAATATTTATCAAGGGTTTGTCATGTGTATGATATTGACCATTTAGAATTTCATCATTTTCCTAAGTATTTTGGACCATAAATTAAATCATTTAATTAAGTGACCTAGGTCACTTTGTACATGAACTACTATATCCAATTAACCATTATGTATAAGTAATTTATTATGAGTTCATATAGGTTAAAAAAATAACTTTCCATCAAGAATCCTAATTTTTCCATTTGATTTACCATTCATTTTCTATTTATGATTAAATTCACAATTATTCCATTTTCCAAATGAAGTACCTAAAATATACAACTGAAAATTCATAGAAAATTACTGGTGATTAACATTGTAATAATAATACTTCAAATAGAAATTCATACCCCGAACCAGTGATTTGACCTAAATAATTACAGGTGAACATTATTAAAAAAATTCCACTACTATGGTTTTCAACATACTCAATCATCCAAAATTCTTAGATAAATTCGCAGAGGTTTATATCATAGAAACAAGACTATATACATTTTTCCATAATTTTCTAAACAGTATTACCCCTATTTTTATTTTAAATCCCAAAAGGGTACAACTATAAATATACTAATTGCACCAGATATAAATCTCAAACAAGCTCATAACTTTTTCCAGAGATGTAAAATGTCCTATTAGGGCTTGTATAAAATTTTTACAATTTTATAAAGTCAGTAGCCCTATTTATCATTTTTTATTTCTAAATGAGCATATTTTCCAATGATTCAAATTAATGGGATTTTTTATCCCAAGAATCCCAATATTTCTATGGGAGGTGTAATTCATCCCCATAAGCTTCTGTCCAAAATCTCATGGACATGTGTTGGGCCAAATGGGCTAACTTCCCACTTTCCCTTTTTTTATTACTATTGGCACACCATTTACAAATCTACCTCCATCATGCATGTTGGATTCCCCAACATGCAGAGGTCTAAATGATTTGACATTTCTACCATGGTCATATAATGACCCAATGGCCATGACAACCAAATTTTGGGGCATTTGGATAAGGGAATCTCCCTTTATTCCTTTTATTTAATAGATTAAATTTCTATAAAAACTATAGGCAACTACCCTCCAAAAATTCCTATTTTTAAACAGGGCCTAAGTCTAACATAAGCATTGCATGTGGACTTAGGGTTTGACCTTGGCATCCATTTGAAATTCTGACCAAGCCTAGGAGCAGACCTAGGAGAACTGATCTACAGTTATCTATAGTGCTCTAAATTGCAATTTTATGGTGTCAAATTAAAGGTGAGACCTAGATATATATTTTTCATATTGGACATTATTTCTGGAAATTCCTTTAAGAGGCTTAAATTATTCATGCAAGTCACTGCATTGTATGTGATAGAAAAATACAAGTAGGTAGTTAATACTATATTTTATATTACATTTAAATGGATGACATCAGATCATCTCCCCCCAATGAGCTGATGGTACAGATCATCCCGAGTTGTAACTCTTTGATCTCCACTTTCCCGTCCATCTGACCACCGCCACCTCTGGCGATTGTCGTCACCACCTCCGTTGAGGTTGTGGCTATCATTTCCCGGTGATATTGCCACCGGAGGCGGCTCCTACGGCAAACCCGAGCAAGGAGAAATGATCAGAAATAAAATCTCATCTTCCTCACATGGTATCAGGCTCAATTAAGCCTTCTATCTCTCCTAAAATAACTAGACGGCTAGTACAGAGGGAGGGGGAGAAACGGGCAATTAGTCGCGCTTGGCGGCAAGTACGATGGTAGTGAGCCATGGCCGGCGATTGCTCTGGCGAACTCTAATCACTAGTTATTGGTTTCCACTCATCTTGGCTCACTGAAGGTGATGGTGGTGTGTAGTGGAGGTTAGTTTGGGATTGGCTGGTTTAAGGACTTTGAATAGGAGGGTGGCTGGGAGTGGTTGGGAGTGGCAGGGCATGGTTGGTCGTCCTTGAGCATGGTTCCTCCTTGCCGCCAAGTGTCACCATAATATTGGACCATCTAATTATTACTTTAATAAGGTCTTAATCGAAAGGACCGGGTCCAATAGGTCAATTGGCGCTCATTCCGAAAACCCAATTCAGCCCGTACATATGAACCATTAAGCATGATTTTTTCGACCAAAAAATAGTCTAAGTTCAAAAGTGTTGAGTGGTGTCGAGACCACTCAATGCTGCATTGACTCCAATCAAAGCCATCAACAATCCTCAATTTCTAATTCAAAAGCGTTGAGTTGCATTGAGACCACTCAACGCCACGTTGATACCACTCAATGCCAATAACATACCACAGTTTCTAAGTCAAAAGCGTTGAGTAGAATTGAGACCACTCAACACTGTGTTGACACCACTCAACGCCAACAACATTCTACTATTTCTAAGTCAAAAGCATTGAGTGGTGTTGAAACCACTCAATTCCACATTGACACCACTCAATGCCAACAACATTCCACAGTTTATTAGTCAAAATTGTTAAGTTGCGTTGAGACCACACAACACCGCGTCAACACAACGCAATGCCAACAACATTCCAAAATTTCTAAGTCAAAAGTATTGAGTGCCATTGCGACCTCTCAACGACACGTTGACACGACTCAACACCAATAACATTCTACAGTTTTTAAGTCAAAAGCATTGAGTGGCATTGAGACCACTCAACGCCGCGTTGACACCACTCAATGCCAACAACATTCCACAGTTTCTTAGTCAAAAGCATTGAGTGGCATTGATACCACTCAATACCACATTGACACCACTCAATGCTAACAATATTCCACAGTTTTTAAGTCAAAAGCATTGAGACCACTCAACACCGTGTTGAGTCCACTCAACGTCAACAGTTTCCAAAATATTTTCCAAGTTAAATTCGTCGAGTGGCGTTGTGTGTACTCAACGCATTTGACACTTCGTCGTATGGTGTCGAGACCACTCGACGCCTATAGTTTCCAGAGTATTTTCTAAGTTAAATTCTTCGAGTGGCGTCGAGTGTACTCAACGCATTCGACACTTCGTTGAATGGCATCGAGACCACTCGACGCCTTAGTTTCCAGAGAATTTTCTAAGTTAAATTCGTCGAGTGGCATCGAGTGTACTCAACCCAATCAACGCTTCGTCGAATGGCTTCGAGACCATTAGACTCACTCGACGCTTCCCAATACTGATTCAATTCTCTTGACTCAAAATGCGTATGAGGGGCCTAGCGTGAGATAGGATGTTACATATGCATAGTCTGAGGGGGGAGATCAACCCTAGTGGATAGCTGCTACTATGTAGTCACTGCTGTTGTTGCAAAGATATACTGCTGCAAGACAAGAGGAAAATCTAACACCTCCCTTACTACAACTGCATTTTGTAGAAGCTTTAAGTGGTATAGGAGTGGCATCGGCTCAAGTGGAAAAATTATAGCAGCTAGCTTAAGTGTCCGCAGTGATGTGTTGTATCAATGTATCAACATAAAAGGTATGACTTCTAGTCAAATAGTTTGTTCACTAGGATAATTTCTCAAGTGGTATCAACACTGGATTTTATCAAGTGATATAACATCAAGAGTTAATCTCTCCCTTGATGCTATCAATTCCCTCATTTGAAATTTTTTTATTGAAAAAGCTTGAAAGGGGGAGTGAAAGTCAAGCCTATGGGTATATAGTCACCTAAAGGGGAGGGGGAATAGGTGACCACTTTTTTTTGATTCCTTGAAATACTTTGTCTCTAATTTAATAGCAATAATATTATCACAGATTATAACACACACAACATAAATAAAGAACAACACACAGTACACACCGAATTTATAGTAGTGCCCCTAACTAGGGTACATCCACTTTCCCCCTCCTTCCTCACTAGCAATGTGCTAGATAAGGTTATAGCTCCTCCTTTTCAACTCAGATCCATAGATCCTACAGGATCTGTTTCTGTCAAGAAACCTACACTCAGACCAGCTGGTCCTACCTCAAAGATTCCCTCAATCTCCTACCTCAGGCCCTCTCAAGAACCCTACCTTAGGCTTTATAGAATAGGCCTACAACTCAGTGATTTACCCCAAACCAAATACCTCAGGTCCCTCCAGAACCATACCTCAGCCTTTATAAATTAGGCTTACAATCTCAGAGAAAAGATTCTCCTACCCACTCAAATCTCTAAGAGATCTTACAATATAAAGTGATTATAAAAAATACAGATAACAAAAAACCTGTAATATGTTATATCTGCTTGCAAAGATTCTTCAAATTAGCTACAATTGGATTTCTTCTTGATAGATCTGCAGACTGAAAAGTTCCTTCTATATATCAGCAATCTTCTTGATGTTGATCAGCGTGAATACCTTAAATATATTGTTTATCAGATACAATTTGATGTCAGATCAACCTAGTAAAAAGGGATCTGAAGATCTTCTTGAAGACCTTTGTCTTCTTCCTCTTTCTCAAAAATATCGCCTGGTTAGGACTTGGAAGAAATTAGAACGAGAAATTCTAATTGCTTGATTTTATCCGTCAGTTGTTCATGTGTGAATTTGATTCTGTCTCTCTTTTTTTGAGAAGGCAGGACCTTCTATTTATAGACTTCGCTGATGACTGGATTCTATTTTATGATGTCTGCAATATACATCGAATTCTTCCTTGACCGGTTTCTATTGAAGTATGAGTTTTCTGCAATCAATTCTGACTTGTCTTGACATTTCTAGTGTTTACTCAACATATTCTGAAACATAAGTGTCGATTTGTACCAAATGTCTCAACACATGTGTAGAAATATCCTAGTAGTCTTGACATATTCAAACTTAGAATAATTATCATCAGAAGCTGAAAGTGTCGAGACATTTGACTTGTCTCGACACACCCGTAATCTGTGTCGGCAACTCTAAATACTGCCTTATTTCGAGACAGTTAGATTGTCTCGATACAACTGTCTGCTGTGTCGACAACTACTAATTCTGCCTTATGTCGATACAGTGAGATTGTCTCGAAACAATCTGTCTGTTGTGTCGACAACTTCTGATTTTGCTTTGTGTCGATAATTACTAATTCTACCTTATGTCGCCATAGTGAGATTGTCTCGACACAATCTGTCGACAACTTCTGATTCTGCCTTGTGTAGATAATGAGATTGTCTCGACACAATCTGTCTTTGAGGTGTCGAATCAATTAAACTGTGTCGACACATATGTGCTTAGACAATTTCTTCACTTAAAATCCTGCACATGTAAACTTAACATGCATCAAATACAACTTTGTGTATATCATTGAGTTTATAAGGGACTTATCCAAATCAGGTACACAATTCCTAATGTACTCAACAATCTCCCCCTATTTGAAGAAGTCATAACCCCAATTCAATGATATACAACACAATACCAAAATATGATGTAAAAGATTTAGTATAGCAACAGATTTATATTAAGATAACAAAATAAAATAAAAACAAATGAACACTTTCATTCCATTTAACAAAATTTAACCATTCCAAATATTATAAAATGTTATAACAGATTTACATAATTCCTATAAAAAACAATATAATCTAAGATTAATCTGGCTCCTTAATGATAATGCCTTTGCCTGATTGAATGTTGGCTTTTACTTCTGGCATACTGTCATCAGCTACCTTCTTGCCTTTTTTTGTCCTTGATAATGGTAAGCTGTTCAGCCTTAAGCCTTTGTCTTTTAAAGTAATGAAAGGGCTTGAGAAAATATTTGCTTGGTTCAACAGCAGTGGCTAGAATCACCCCATTCTTTTGATCTTTTCTGAACTTATAGATAACCTCTTATTGCTTGAGGTGTTTACTCTATTCCTTCTTAGAGTACCACTTTCCCCTGTCATGTTTATTATTGTTAATAGCTTGCCAAGCAGTGAGGATAATATTTTTAGAGGTTGGTCTCCATTGCTCAAAATCAGGTTTAGCCACTTTCTGTTCTCTAAATATTTTCTTAGACAATTGGACTTCTTTTTCTTTCAGCAGGGCAGCATCAGTCATCTCCACCTCTTCACAAACAACATTCTGAGCATTAGGTGGAGGATTGAACATGGTCTAAACTGCACTTTGAATATCCTAAAAATTTGGAGGAGAATGTATTATCTTGTCTGCAACTGGAGGAATCCCTTCCAATTGAGTTGGTTGGCATCTAGACTCAGCTGTCTGATTATCATCACATAGAGGAGGGTAGCCAAGAGTAGCTTTGATGCTTTTGGAAGTCCACTTAGCATAGTCAGAACTGGCTTTTATCATAACGCTCTCCCCCTTTATGACTTCTCTTGTAATGTGATCTCTTAAATCATCCTTTTGAAATCTCACTTGATCAACTACATGATGAGTCCCTGTAGTGTAATGATTTTAAAATTTCTTAATCTCATCAATGATACCTTTTTATTAATTCTTTATGACTGTACTGAGAGAAGCTGATTAACCTGAGAGTTTGGTTTCAGTAGCAGCTAATGTAGAGGTAATTTTCTTTTCCAAAGCTGTTGTTTTTTCAGCAAGCTTTGTCATAGAAATATCATGCATGCATGTCTATGAGATTATCATTCAATCTCTTCTAATTTTCCAGAACAAAGCCTTGTTGTACTACAGTGTCTTCCAAAATCTTCTTGGACTCTACTTGCTGTTTTGCAAGATAAACCACAACATTTGCACCTTTTTCAAAAAAGTTTAACATGTCTTGTTTCAGTAAATTTTCTTCAAATCTTATGGATTTTATATCTTGGGCCAGCTGAAACTTTAAATCCTTTTTACTTTCATCCATATATTTTTTAATATTTGTTATTTGTTTATCTAACATTACCTATAACTGAACCAAGAGTGAACTGAAATCCTCAGTAGGAGAAGAAGATGGTTTTTTTACTGTAATGTCTTCTTATAGCTTTGACTTCTCCTTTTTAGTTCAATTATTTTTCTGTGTTGTAGCTGAGATTCTTCTTCCTCATCTAACTCAGATGAGCTAACAATAGCAAAAGAATGCTGCTTTTCTACATTTCCAGACCTAGGGGACTTGGCTGCTTGCTCCCCCTCAACTTTTGCTTCATTTTTATCAAGGGATTGATATACTAAGGTAGTCCCAATTTGTTGATTCTCAACAGTAGGAACATAGTTCTTAGGAGAAGCAGTTATCTCCCCTGAAAGGTAGCTTCCTCTCCTAGTGGGATTTCTTCCATAGTCTCGTTAGAAACTACTGCCTCTGTATCTGGCATATTCTCATTTTTGTCCTCATTCACATAGTGTATCACATCTGTATCCAGTTCATGAAGAACATCCTTTACCATGTCATTGACAATTTCATTGTCTAAGATTGTAGGTTCTTTTAGATTTATCTCAGCAGTTTTGACTACAGAGTGTTCAATCTCCCCCTGCACCTCATGCCTTATTTCAGGTGATCTCCTTTGAGGAATGATTGTATCTGGTACATCACTATGATCTGTACTGGAACTTCCTGGTATTTCAGAATAACTGGAGGACTTGTCTTCCTCCATCATCGCCTTTTTCTCCTTCTCCTTCTTCTTTTCTACTACTGAAGGTTCTCTAGATAGACAAGACACTGCCCGAGCTCCTAGGCATGTTGAGAACTGTCGAGATCAATATGAAGAAGGCCAAGCCTACCAGCCCCATACTGATGGTGCATAAGGGCAAGGGCAAGGCCAAGGGCTTCAAGAAGATGAAGGTGGGACCTAAGTCACATCTTGAGCCCAAGTCTTCTGCACTGATGAAGAAGAAGAACACGGTGAAGCAGGGGAAATGCCACCACTGTTGCAAGGCTGGTCATTGGAGGAGGAATTGTCCTTCGTACATTGAGGGTCTACAGAAAATGAAGGGAGGTATGACTTCCGCTTCAAGTATTTACGTTATAGAGATAAACCTTTCTGCACCTTCATCTTGGGTATTGGATACCGGATGTGGTTCTCACATTTGTACAAATGTGCAGGAACTGGGAAGGAGAAGATTGCTAAGTGGTGGACCTTCGTGTCGGCAATGAAGCAAGAGTTGTTGCTGTGGCCGTAGGGGTTTACCGTCTTTCTTTGCCTAGTGGGCTTGTAATAGAACTTGATAATTGTTATTTTGTTCTGGCCATAACTAGAAACATTATATCCATTTCATGTTTGGACATGATTGGTTTTTCTTTTATAATTAAGAACAACTGTTGTTCGATATTTAAGAATGATGTTTGTTATGCTGTAGCCCAATTGTTTAATGGTCTTTATGTTTTGAACTTGGACCACCTGATCTATAATGTAGAAAATAATAAAAGACTAAGAACAAATGACTCAAACCCTACATATCTCTGGCATTGTCGTTTGGGCCATATAAACGAGAAGCGCATATCTAAGCTCCATAGAGATGGACTTTTGGACTCATTTGATTATGAATCATTTGAGCGATGCGAATCTTGTTTGTTAGGCAAGATGACTAAAGCTCCTTTCACGGCTATACTGAGAGGGCTGAGGATCTCTTGGGTATTGTACATAGTGATGTATGCGGACCCATGAGTTCCATGGCTAGAGGTGGGTATTTCTACTTTGTTACATTTACTGATGATTTCAGTAGATACGGATATGTGTATCTTATGAAGTGCAAATCCGGTACCTTTGAAAAGTTCAAAGAGTTCAAGAATGAAGTAGAAAACCAATTGGGTAAAAGGGTTAAAGCACTCCGATCTGATCGAGGTGGCGAATACCTGAGTCATGAGTTCCGTGATCATCTGAAAGAGTGTGGTATTGTATCACAGCTCACTCCACCTTGGACACCACAGCATAATGGTGTATCTGAGAGGAGAAATCGTACTCTGTTAGACATGGTACGTTCGATGACGAGTCATGTAGATTTGCCTGTTTCCTTTTGGGGTTTTGCTTTAGAGACTGCTGCAATGACACTGAATCGCGCTCCAACGAAAATGGTTCTGAAGACACCATATGAGATATGGACTGGGAAGCGTCCTAGTATGTCGTTCATTAAAATTTGGGGCTGTGAGGCATACGTGCGATGTCAAATGCCTGACAAGCTGGAACCCAAATCAGATAAATGTTATCTGGTGGGATATCCTAAGGAAACGAAAGGGTATTACTTTTACCTACCGTCCGAGGGCAAAGTGTTTGTCGCAAGGACTGGCGTCTTCTTGGAGAAAGAGTTCTTATCAAGAAAGACTGAAAAGGTAGAACTTGAAGAAGTTAAAGAACCACATGTAGTGAATGATCCGGAATTGGATTCTGAGATAGGACTACAAGATGTTGTAGCTAGAGAACCTACGCAAGAAGCACAAGTCCTACGTAGATCTGGTAGACCAAGATTTGAGCCTGAGAGATATGGATTTCTCGTGTCTTAAATAGGTAATGTGTTGCTTATGGATCATGATGATGAGCCAACAACCTACCAAGAGGCTATAAATGGATCGGACTCCGACAAATGGCTTGAGGCTATGAAATCCGAAATGGACTCCATGTATACAAACCAAGTTTGGAACTTGGTAGAACCACCTGAAGGGGTATGACCCATAGGGTGCAAGTGGGTCTTCAAGAAGAAGACCGACATGGATGGGAATGTACAGACATTCAAAGGGCGACTGGTGGCTAAGGGTTTCAAGCAAATTCATGGTATTGACTATGATGAGACCTTTTCCCCTGTTGCCATGGTTAAGTCCATAAGGATATTGCTTGCTATTGCTGCGTATTATGACTACGAGATCTGGCAGATGGATGTCAAAACGGCTTTCCTTAATGGAAACCTCCTTGAGGAAGTGTACATGACACTACCCGAGGGTTTTGTATCCCCAAATGAAGCCACTAAAATATGCAAGCTGAATAGGTCTATCTATGGACTGAAACAGGCCTCTCGAAGTTGGAATCTTCGTTTTGATGAGAAAATCAAAGAGTTTGGTTTCATCAAGAATGAAGATGAGCCTTGTGTTTACAAGCGAATCAGTGGGAGCATTGTTGTCTTCCTGATATTGTATGTAGAAGACATACTTTTGATTGGGAATGACATTCCTACCCTGAAAGTTGTTAAGAACAACCTAGGGAACTGCTTTTCTATGAAGGACTTGGGTGAAGCGACTTACATACTCGGTATTAAGATCTATAGAGATAGATCGAAGAAGTTGCTGGGTTTTACCTAGAGTACATACATTGAAAAGGTGTTGAAGCGGTTCAACATGCTGGAGTCCAAGAAAGGATTTTTACCCATGTCTCATGGTGTGAATCTCTATAAGGATCAGTGTCCAAAATCTTGTAAAGATAAGGACCGCATGAAGTTGATTCCATATGCTTTGGCAATTGGATCAATCATATATGCAATGTTATGTACTCGACCCGATGTCTCCTTTGCTTTGAGCATGACTAGCAGGTATCAGTCAGACCCTGGTGAGTGTCACTGGATTGCAGTCAAGAATATCCTGAAGTACTTTAGAAGGATAAAGGATGTGTTCTTGGTGTATGGTGGAGAGGAAGAGCTCGTTGTAAGCGGTTACATGGATGCTAGCTTCCAAACTGATAGGGACGACTCAAAGTCTCAGTCAGGTTTTGTGTTTTGCCTTAATGGAGGAGCTGTGAGCTGGAAGAGTTCCAAGCAAGAGACAGTTGCTGATTCTACAACTGAGGTCGAGTATATCGCTGCGGCTAACGCAGCGAAGGAGGCTGTATGGATTAGGAAATTCATCGGGAGCTTGATGTAGTTCCTAGCATTGTTGGTCCCGTAGTTCTCTACTGTGATAACAATGGTGCAATTGCACAATCTAAGGAACCTAGATCCCATCAGCGCTCCAAGCACATACTTCGGTGGTTCCATCTTACTCGTGAGATTGTCGAACGAGGAGATGTGAACATTTGCAGAGTGCCGACTGAGGAGAATATTGCGGATCCACTGACAAAGCCTCTCGCGTAGAGAAAGCATGATGGTCATACTAGATCAATGGGTATATGATACCTGAATGATCAACTCTAGTGAGAGTCTTGTGGGTTGCATGTAAACATATATTCTGTTGGCTGTTTATGTTTTATTCATTTGATGAATTTTGTACCTAAATGTTTCTTTTTACAATTAATGGCAAGTTCTTTTATTGTGATTTTTCTATGTGATAGATAAATTGTAACATAATAAATACCCTTAGAGTGTTCGCTTCCATAGGACATCATGTACGTGACTTGAATGTGAGAGCCTATGATTTATTTGAAGCTTCATTCTTAAAAGGTCCCTGGTCGTTGTATCATCATAGAAACTAAGGGTGATGATGATACCTTAAGACTAGCACGTGTGTTGACTGATGACCAGTTCTCACAGGTCATGATATTGTGATATCAAGTCATAACGTGGGTACTTGTTAATGAACAAGTTGTATTGGACAGACCCAACCTGAGACTACTCTGTGGATTGTCATTCAATCGTGTCACGAGTAGGTCTCAATTGACAATGGTGTTGTGGTCCTTTGACCTGAAGTCACAGCATTCATCAAGTGAGGAAGAGCGTGCTTTGATGCCATCTAAAGTCTTCCTTGAGAAAGGTTGATGATAAGGGTGGTTGTTGGGTACATTACGAATTATTTGGGTGTTTGTGTTTGAGCAGATATGGGATTTGTCCTCCTATATGATAGGAGTTGCATCCATGGGCCCCTTGATGGAACTGGACTGAGAAATGCATGACCATGCTTGGTTAAGTCAATATGTGATATTGGACTCACCATTCTGTGGAATTCCATCCTGAATCAAGAAACTTGGATTGAGCTATTACGAGGGTGACACGGTCCATGCATCTAGTTCTTTCCGGATGTAAGGGACAAAGGGACAAAGACAACGCTGATACATTGGTCATGAAGGCTTATGAGTTATGAACTCTTATTGCTTGGGGAGCAATGATGCATTGCTAGATGCCGCTCATTGTTTGTGACGTTCTTGGTTTGATACTTTCAAGATCAGGTGGGAGACTGTTGGAGTTACCATGGTGATCTAGAAGTGGTCAAACATGTAATCTCACTGCCAACGCGATATGAGCCTGCAGGGTCGCACATAAGAGATGTGGAGAAATTGGATGATTGACTGTGTTGGTAAAGGTTACCAATCACCGACCTTGAATGGGGTTATGGGCAAAGTGTTGCCTTAGATGATCGTCGGGTTGGGCAAAATGTTGCCTTGAAAGGGTTTTGTCAGTATCGTCGACCGCGGGTCGACGAGTATCGTCGACCGCGGGTCGACGAGTATCGTCGACCGCGGGTCGACGAGTATCGTCGACCGCGGGTCGACGAGTATCGTCGACCGCGGGTCGACGAGTATCGTCGACCGCGGGTCGACGAGTATCGTCGACCGCGGGTCGACGAGTATCGTCGACCGCGGGTCGACGAGTATCGTCGACCGCGGGTCGACGAGTATCGTCGACCGCGGGTCGACGAGTATCGTCGACCCACGTTCGACGTGAATCGTCGACCCACGTTCGACGTGAATCGTCGACCCACGTTCGACGTGAATCGTCGAGTATTGTACTCTGATTCTCATCGACTGATACTCGCCGACTGATTCTCGCCGATCCTATGAGATTCTCGCCGATTGATTCTCACCGAATCTGCTAGGTGATTCTCGCCGATTCTGGAACCCTAATTTTCTGGGTGCGCTGCGGATAGCGATATTCCTAAGTCTGTTTATGCCTTTGGTATAAATAGATACTTAGGGTTTTCGGGAATCAGATTAGATCGAATCGGAGCGATCGTTGGCCCTTTGACCGAGACGAATTCGACGGAAGTGTTCCGCCGTTCTTCGTTTGCTCCGCCGATTCCCGAATCCCGCCGGACGGAAACGTTCTGCCGCTGGCTGTTCGCTCCGCCGACCACCTCCCCTCCGGCGACCGTCGCTGGTCTTGCTTTCCCTGATGCGGACCTAGCAGTCCGTGGGAAGTGCATAGATGCGGCCAATCTTCTTTCCGACCATCCGTGTGACGGAATTTTGGAGTTCTCCCGCTCGTGTGGATTTCTGCAGAGAAGTAGATATTATTCTACGTGTAACTCGCCATCGACAAGGAATCACATTTGGAGCATCTTTGTTGAGTTGTGACTCAACACCCAAGAGGTAATTTTTGCCTTATTGTATTAACTTCTTGATTCAACATGCATGGCCTGATCCAATCTCATTGGGTTGTTCTAGATTTTATTACTTCCGCTACGTGCAAAAGTGTTGTGCCAACCTCTTAGAGAAACCCAACATTTGTCCTGCATTGCTCCTATCCAAAATGGATCCACATTAGCTTCTTTAAACTTCTTTGGTTCTGTCTGTGATAGAAAACTTGAATATATCACAGTATTGTGATGTTTTCTTCTTGCGATCACTCCCTGAGCGGCATATCCTTTGATCAATTCCCTTGGATGATCCCTTAGATGCCTAACAGCTACAAGCAGTGTGATTTCATCTCCTGGACCATCTTATCAATATGCTTAGTTGCTTCTCCTGGCTCTTCCTATGCAAGCACTTCCTCAACAATCTTGATTTCTGCTTGCATATTTTGCTTTGCTGTAACTGTATCTTCTATAGACAGCTCCTTTAGCTTCAAGTCCACACCTATTGTGCTTGATGTACCTGACTCATTATTATAAAACATATAACTTTCATCAAATACAACATGTATATATTCCTCTACAACTTAATCCTTCAAGTTATATACCCTATATGCCTTACTGTGGTTACTATAACCAATAAATATCCCATCATATGACTTTTCAGCAAACTTGGTTATGTATGTTTTCCCATTATTTAGGACATAACATCTACAACCAAAAATTCTGAAATAGCTAGGCTATGTTTGGTTTTCTGCCCTTTGTTAGTTCATAAGGAGTTTTATTTAGTCTTTTGTTGATTGAAGCCCTGTTAAGAACATGACATGCAGTGTTAATTGCCTCAGCCCAAAAATATTATGGGAGTGAATAATCACTCAGTATGGTTCTTCCAGCTTCAATGAGAGTCATGTTCTTCCTCTCAGCAACTCCATTTTGTTGGGGTGTTCTTGGTGAAGAAAATTCTTGCTGAATCCCTAGTTCTTCACAAAACTTTGTGATATAATCAGATTGAAATTTAGTTCCATGGTGACTTCTAATTCTGACCACAGAACTATTTAATTCATTCTGAATTTGTTTGACAAAAGTCTTGAAGACATCAGGAGTTTCAGACTTTTTCCTTAAGAAAAAACCCAAGTGTATTTGGAATAATCATCAACAATTACAAAAGTGTAGACTCTCTTTCCTAAACTATGAACTGGCATAGGACCAAACAAGTCCATATGTAGGAGGTATAAACACCTCACTGAGTATTTGGATTCATAACCCTTGAAAGAAGCTTTAGTCTGCTTGCCTTTTAGACATGCTGAGAAGATGCTCTCCTTAGAGCATTTAAGGTTAGGACCATTCCTAACCAGCTCTTTGCTGTAAAGTTTGTCTATGGACTTATAGTTCAAGTGAGCTAGCCTCTTGTTCCATTTGACACAATGTGAGGCTCTTTCACTTGCAACTTGACATAAGGGAGCGTCTGACTTTATACATAGAAAATTTAGACATTATACATTCCCATATCTAGTGCCTGTAAAGATGACCTCTTGGTCACTTGACCTTTTTATTGGGCACTCCTCTTTATGAAAAGATATGACATAGCCCATATCATAAAGTTGGCTTATGCTTATAAGATTGTGTTGCAATACTTCCATATAAGCTACTTTAGTGAGTGTGACTAAGCCATTTGTGATCTTACCATAACCTTTATTTCTGCCTTTGTCAGCTCCTCCAAAGATCATCTTTGGTCCATCCACTAGAGGAATGTATTCCTCAAATTTCCTCTTGTTCCAGTCAAATGTCTGGAACATCCACTATTCAAGTACCAGATTGGTCTCTCTCTGGGACTTGGACATTCCTGCAAAATTAAAATTTACTTTTCCTTAAGAACCCAAATTGTTTTGGGTCCTCAGTTTTTGCTAGCTGTGACTCTATCACAGCCACCAGTAAACTTCTTGACTTGATATCTTTTTTGAATATGAGACCCTGAGTAATTGTACCAGCAATCTAAGGCAAAGTGTCTTATCTTTCCACAACACCAACATTCATATCTGTTATACCTCCTCTTTGAAGAAACATGAGGATCTTTATGCTGATATTCCTTTAGACAGGAGTCAGCAAACTTAACAGTTTTATCTTGACTGGGAACACAATACTTGTTTTGTCTCTCAGCCGCAAGATTCCTCCTTGGAGCCTTAGACTGGAACACTGGTTGTGGAATGACTAGACTCTTTAGTACTTTTGGCTTTTTGCCCCTTTTTCTTCTTGGTTTTTCAAACCCAAGACCACTTTCAAGTGTTCCTGAGAAGGTGTCTATTATGGGCAGTATAGTTTTGGGTTTTGAAAATTGTTATACTAGGCTTCTCTTATTCAGAAGTTTCAATTCCAGCTCTTGAATGGCTGCATCCCTTTTCTTAATTATTATTATTTGGTCATCAATGATCTTAGTCAGTTTTGTCAACTTAGAATTTTGAATACCAATCTTTTGAGTATCCATTTTGTGATGATACTCATAATTTTTTAGAGATGCAATTTCTATAGCTTGCTCTTTAACAAGCTTCTTGCTATTAAATAAAGCTACCAGCAACTTACCAAATTAAACAGTGAGATGTTGTAGTTCAGTTGCAGAGTAAATTTCATGTGAATCAACCACTGAGTCACATGAGTTTAGCTCACCTTCAGTCTCATACACAGAAGTCTTAGAGTAGGAAAAGTTGTCATAGATTACCAGTGTACTTTTACAGTCATGTACTTCTGTTTCTGGTTCATCAGTAATTGTCATCAAGTTAATCACCATGTATTCTTCAGAATCACCATTGTTTGATGAAGTTTTGGAGTTTTTCCCTTTGTATATACCCTTCTGATAAACTCTTATTCATAGGAGAATAGTCCTATAGGTTCTTCTTCTGATTCAGTTGAATCAGTTTCACTATCAGACAAAGTCAATAGCTTCTTGTCCATCAGACCCTTCACTGATTTCTTGTCCTTATTAAACTTCTTTTCTTTTGACTTCCTATTCTCCTTTCTTTTTACTGGACAGTCAGCAATGACATGCCTATGCCTATTACAGCAAAAACAAATAATGTCAGTCTTAAATTGTTTATTTTGTTGTGAATCATACTTGACCATAGATTTGTCTATGTGTTTGTCTTTGCTTTTATTAAAGCTTGATCAAGAAGGTTTCCTATTGCTCCATTGTTTCCTCCTTCTTAACATTTTCTTGAATTGCCTGGTAAACAATGCCAGTTCATCATCTGATATTTCTTCTGAAGAATAACATGCTCCAGTGTTGTTTGTATCTTCATCCCTTCTGGGTGATGATGGGATTTCTCTTCTAGCTTTCTTGGAAGTATCTGCTTTGAAAGCAACAGATTTAGACTAAGTTGAGTGTCTGGCAGATTCGGCTTTAACTTTCCTAGAATTTAGCTGAAGTTCATGTGATATTAACTTCCCATATAAGTCTTGGGGTAACATATTTCTTAAATTTCCCATCTCTCTAACAACACAAATCTTGATGTCCCATTCTTTATTCAGGTATCTCAGAAATTTGTAATTTAATTCATAGTTTGAGAAGTTTCTGTCATAGTTTCTCAAATCATTAACTATTCTAAAGAACTTTTCATAGCATTGTTCAATAGAATCAGTTTTTCTTTGTCTAAAGGCTTCATACTGCTGGTTAAGGAGAGATTTCCTGTCATCTCTGACCTCTTTTGTGCCTTCCATGTAAACTATGAGGGTATCCAACATCTCCTTAGATGTATTACAATGCACCATATTTTGAAAGGTTGAGTTGTCTATTGCACTAACTATTATATTATGTGCCCTCTTGTCCATAGTAGCAAGTATCACCTTATCCTTTGTCATTTTTGATAATTTCTTAGGGGTTTGATCATTAGCATCAAAGACTGATATTTTCATAGGCACATATGATCCTTCTTGTACTGTGACAAAGAATCTTAGATCTGAGGCTTCCATGAACAATCTCACTCTTTTTTTCCATATTGCAAAGTTATCCTTAGTACATATTGGCAATTTCATATAACTGAGTTCTCTGTGAGATTCAGAAGCAATAAATCAGATAATCTTCAATTACCCTTAGGATTGTTTTCAGACTGTTAGGTCTTTCTTTGAATAACCTCCCTCTGATACCACTTGAAATTCAAGCTTATTGTTAGATAGTCACTTAAAGGGGGGGGGGGTGAATAGGTGACCTCTTTTTTTGATTCCTTACAATACTTTGTCTCTAATTTAATAACAATAATATTATCACAGATTATAGAACACACAACACAAATAAAGAACAACACACAATACACACCGAATTTATAGTGGTTCCCCTATCTAGGGTACATCCACTTTCCCCCTCCTTCCTCACTAGCAATGTGATAGATAAGGTTATAGCTCCTCCTTTTCAACTCAGATCTAAAGATCCTACATGCTCTATTTCTGTCAACAAACCTATACTAAGACCAGCTGGTCCTACCTCAGAGATTCCCTCAATCTCCTACCTCATGCCCTCTCAAGAACCATACCTCAACCTTTATAAAATCGGCCTACAACTCAGTGATTTACCCCAAACCACCTTCCTTAGGTGCCTCTAGAACCCTACCTCAGCCTTTATAAATTAGGCTTACAATCTCAGAGAAAAGATTCTCCTACCCACTCAAATCTCTAGGATATCTTAAAATATAAAGTGATTATATAAAAATATAGATAATAGAAAACCTGTAATCTGTTATATCTATTTACACAGATTCTTCAAATCAGCTGCAATTGGATTTATTCTTGATAGATCTACAAACTGAAAAGTTCCTTCTCTGTATTAACAATCTTCTTGATGTTGATCGGCGTGAATACCTTGAATATGTTGTTGATCAGATACAATTTGATCTTCAGATCAACCTAGAAAAAAGGGATCTGAAGATCTTCTTGAAGACCTTTGTCTTCTTCCGCTTTCTCAAAAATGTCGCCTGGTCAGGACTTGGAAGAAATTAGAACGAGAAATTCTGATTGCTTGATTTTATCCGTCAGTTGTTCCTGTGTGAATTTGATTCTGCCTCATTTTTTTTTTGAGAAGGCAGGACCTTCTATATATAGACTTCGCAGATGACTGGATTCTATTTGATGACGTCAGCAACATACATCAAATTCTTCCTTAACCAGTTTCTGTTCAAGTATGAGTTTTTTGCAATCAATTCTGACTTGTCTTGACATTTCTAGTATTGACTCAGCATATTCTGAAACATAAGTGTCGAGTTGTACCAGATGTCTCAACACATGTGTGGAGATATCCTAGTAGTCTTGACACATTCAAACTTGGAATAATTTTCATCAGAAGCTGAAAGTGTCGAGACATTTAACTTGTCTCGACACACCCGTAATCTCTGTCAATAACTCTAAATACTGCCTTGTGTCGAGACAGTTAGATTGTCTCGACACAACTGTCTGCTGTGTCGACAACTACTAATTCTGCCTTGTGTTAACACAGTGAGATTGTCTCGACACAATCTGTTTGTTGTGTCAACAACTTCTGATTTTTCCTTGTGTCAACAACTACTAATTCTACCTTATGTCGACACAGTGAGATTGTCTCGACACAATCTGTCAACAACTTCTGATTCTGCCTTGTGTCGACAATGAGATTGTCTCGACACAATCTGTCTTTGAGGTGTCGACACAATTGAACTGTGTTGACACATATGTGCTTAGACAATTTCTTCACTTTAAATCCTGCACATGTAAACTTAACATGCATCAAATACAACTTTGTGTATATCATTGAGTTGATAAGGGACTTCTCCAAATCAGGTACACAATTCCCAATGAACCCAATAGAGAGAGGTAGGCAATACTTTAAACCCAAAAGGGGGAGGTGAAGATGATCTGTTAAGATCCTACATGGAGAGGTTGGCAATACCCTAAGTAAGGGAGAGATACCTTAAGTAAGGGGGAAGATTGCGTGCACTATATGCCAAGAGGAAAATATGGAAGCAAAACTTGACATGACCAAATCATGTTAGGTAAGTGCATGTTACTTGGAAACATTCAAGTAATATGAAGAGAGCAATGTTGAGTCATTGCATAGTATGTTTCCATCCTCAAAGGGTTGAGGAAAGTCCTCAAAATAAATGTTAAGTAGTGAGGAGAGTTGTAGGCTGCCTTGATTTTTTAAGTGGCATGAGAAAGCTTACAACTGCTTCTAAATTTTATACGTTTTATGTGTAGATGCTTCTTAATATTGCTGGGTGTTCTGCCTTTTTAAAATAGTGGGAGATTGTTTGGAATATTACCCTCAATGTTTCCTAGATTGGATTTGAAGAGGCATCATCATCAACATTAAGAGCATGGTTGTATTTGATGTTTTTAAGCTAATCATGTATAGGATGATCCTTGGAACAAGGTTAGACAGGTTGTCTGAGAGATGGTGACAAAATGTCACAAGGTAGGCAGGTAGAGAGACAGAAAATCTGTCTAAGTCCACAAGCGTTGAGTGAGGACAACTCACTCAACTCCAGATGCAAAGAAATATGGTTAAGTCCACATGGATTGAGTAAAGATAGCTGACTCAACACCAAATGCAAAGAAATGTGGTTAATTCCACAGGCGTTGGGTGAGGATAGCTCACTCAATGCCAAATGCAAAGAAATGTGGTTAAGTCTACAGGCATTGAGTGAAGCAAGCTTAGTCAACGCCATATGTCATGGAAGGATGCTGGCAAGGCAGAAAAGTGGATAAGTCCACAGGCATTGAGTGAGTCCAGTTCACTCAACGCAATACAACAAAAAGTGTCGAGTAAAGATGTGGACAGTAAAATTTCGGCAGACTGCAAAGCAATTCTACGGTTAAGTCCACAAGCGTTGAGTGAAGGTAGTTCACTCAACGCCATAAAACAAGAAGCATCGTGTGATGTCAAAACTTCAGCATTGGCAAGCAGAAAAATTGAATAAGTATAGAAGCGTCATATGAAGACAACTCACACGACACCGCAGTGAAGAATGCATCGTGTGATGATGGCACTCATGACGCCTAATCAGTTAAGACTACAAAAGTCTAGATGGTATTGAGTCAAGCTTACTCACTCAACTCCTAATGACATAAAATCTATCTAAGTGTTTTGACATTGAGTGATGAAGGCTCACTCAACGCCAAGTGACAGAAAATTGTCCAAGTACTTTGGCATTGAGTGATGAAGGCTCGCTCAACGCCTACTGGTATAGAAAGATTGGTCAAGTCTTAAAGCGTTGAGTAAAGCTTATTAACTCAACGCTCTCAACCGTAAGATGCAGAAATATTGTCTAAGGCTAAAAGCATTGTGTGAATCTTGTTTACTCAACCCTTTTAACACCTGAGATGCAGAAAGATTGGCTAAGGCCAAAAGCATTGAGTGAAGCTTATTCACTCAACGCTCTCAACGCCTGAGTAAGACAGAAATCTGTCTAAGTGTTTTGGCGTTGAGTGAAGCTTGTTCACTCAATGCCTATAGTAATATTGTTTGAATTTGACTAAGTCCTTAGATGCTGACGCCAACAAAAGTCAACTGAGTTCAAAATATGGCGGGATAGCTACAAAATAGGACAAATAGCGTCGTAGGTCTGCAGGATGACTTTTCCTGTAAAAGATAATTTGCAGCTGTCAACTTTAGTGGGGCCCACATGTCAAAATATCCATTGATCGGCATAATAGAAAAGGTGGAGATCAAATCGACAAAATTAACTTTTGGAAAAAGCTCTAGACTTTGTCTTCTTCCTCTTGCCATTGTTATAGAGGTTGAAGGTCTAGTCCAAGTCGCTGATCTAAAGTTCAGCAAGTTAGTTGTTGCGATATTCATCTGCAATAGAAAGATCGGAGAAATCTCTGAGGAAGAAGAAGCGGCCAAGGTCTAACCCCAGATGCAACTGATCTGAAAGCCGATCTAAGTTGATGTAGAAATCTTCACCTACTACAGCAAGTTCAGAAGAAATTTCTGAGGTAAAAGAAGGAGCAGCAAGGTTTACCCTTGCTGCAGTAATTGGAAGCAAATAAAAGGTAGCTGTTGTCATCTTCACTGTGAACAGCAAGTACAGAGTGAATCTTTGCGAAAGAAGGTGCAGTAAGGGCAACACTAGCAGCAACCACTTCACAGTTCCAGCTGAACATTCCTGAAGAACATATTCTGGAAGCTGTGAAGAAGTCAGAGTTAGGGTTGAAACAACTCAGTTCAGGAAGGGAAGAAGAAGTTGAGCAGCTGTTCTGCAAGTTACTTCTAGTACAATCAAAGATCTACACTAGTTGCTGTGAAGAAGATAGGGCTGAGACTTTCTCAGTTCAGGAAGTAGTAGGCTCAGGGACTATTTCCCTAGAGTCAATGTTGGGCTGAGTTTATCCTGGTCCAGGAAGATTGGCACAGAGAAATTTCTCTTGTGTCAAATCAACTCACCAACCCACTTTTATTCTATAGGATCCATTATTGTATCTAATCTGTAGGGCCTTTTTGCCTGAGATTGTAGGATCCTCATTGTGGATCTGAGGTAGGGCTTCAGCCTGAGAATAGGATCCAGCTTGGATCTGAGGAAGGGCTTTTGAGCCTGAGGTAGGAGAGTCATTCTCTCTGAGTGTAGGACATTTCGGTCTGAGGTAGGATCCAACTTTGGATCTGAGGTGGGGCCTTTGTGCATGAACTGTAGGAGAGTCATTCACTCTGAGGTACCATTGTCCTCCCAACCTGAGTTATAGGGCCTTTGGGCCTAAGGTAGGTGATCTTCGGATCACTGAGTTGTAGGGCTTTGTGCCCGAGCTGTAGGTCTTGGAGGAGACTGAGTGGTCTTGTGGGATCATGTTGTAATCTCTTAGGTACCGAGATTGGAGAAGTGACTTGTCTAACAAGCTGTTAGAAAGGTGGGAGGGAAAGTGGACGTACCCATAATCTTGGGAACCACTATAAATTCTGTGTGTGCTCTTTTGTGGTGTGTCTTGAAAGAAGAAAACTACTAACTCACAAAACACTTAAAGAAGGAAAATAAAAAGATAGTCACTGAGACTAAGAAACCTAATCACCCCCCCCCCCCCCCCCCCCCTCTAGGTGATTTATCTATCCTTGAAATTAAAGACTTTCAGGTGGCCAGGACTGAAAAAGGGCATAGCGCTATATATAGCGAAGTGTCAGACTTGTGCCTTAGTGAAGTCCGAATGTCAGAAGCCCGGTGGATTTTTGAATTCTTTGCCAATACCAGGATGGAATTTCGAAGATATATCCATGGATTTTGAAAGTGAGGATAGATACAACTCTAGAGGGGGGTGAATAGAGTATTCAATAATTATGACAATCTACTCAACTCCCTTAGAGTTAAATTGCGGAAAGAGTTTATAGATATTTGAAACCCTAGAGCCTAATCACAAAGTGAAGTGTACAAAAGAAAGCTAACTGTAATTACAGTTTGAGCTTAGGTCCTTACACAGCAACTAGCAATCCTAGTTAATTCTACTCACAGCCACAGTGCAGAAATTAGAATAAGCAACACAGGCAACACAAGAAGGTTTATAGTGGTTCCCTCTCAATAGATACATCCACTCTTCTATCAACCTGGTAGGAATCCACTACAGGTTTTTGTTAGGGTGCCTTGCCACCAACTGATCTGATTCAGGTAGATCAAGTAGACCCTTTGAGCTTTTGATCAGGAGCTCAAAATCCAACACAGGTTTTTGCTCAGGTGCCCTGCCACCAAGGTTTACTTATGAAGGGAGTAATAACCCTTTGTACAGGAGGGTGAGAGAGTTAGAATGTCTTTTCTATTGTTAAACAAAATAAGAGAAGCTAGTGGATTGCACTGAGCTATAGAAAGCTCGGAAGGAATTAAGGCTCCCTCTGGCTTAGAGAATATCCAGGAAGAAGTTTTTCTTCAGGGTTCAGGTTCTCTTCAGAACTCTTGATAGAGATTAACTTTTGTATTGAAGTTCTTGAAGGAGCAGCTTTGAAGAAGACTTTTAATATGGAATGATTGTTCTTCTTCAATCAGCTTTTCTTTCTTCTACTTCTTCTTCTTCTTGACGCTCTGAGTGTGAATGTTCCTGTGAGCAGGATGAACTCAGGATTGAAGAAGTGAGCTATGAAGAAAGTTGATCTTCTCAGCTGTATGTAAAAATGTCTGAGATCTGTATCTTCTTGTTCTGGTTGAGTATCTTAATATCTGAATAATGTATTCTGAATATATATATATATATATATATATCTGTGTTCTTGTCTATGTCTCTCAAAACTTCTTTTAAAAGCTCTTTATATAGTAGCCTTTGTAACGGCTTTAAACTTTCTCTTGATTTGAAAACATGTCTTCTTCTGAGATCTGCAATCTGGGCTGCAAATAGCACAAAATAACTAGCCTGCAAAAAAGTACATTCTATAAAGAAATAAAGCTTCCCAAGAAGCTGCTTATCCAATCTGCAAGACTAAAAGGTATTAGAAAAAGTCACATCAAAACAACCTCTTTACGGCCAGAGAAAGACTTTTGTGTCTAATGGCTATAATGGACATCATGGCAGATAAAGCATAAAGATTATGTCAACTAATAAGACAAAAGACTTTGTCAGAAAGAACTTGACTTATACATAGAGAATGAGGCAAAGATTGCCTTGATATGTATGCATTAAAACAAAGAAATAACCTTTAATAAAATAAGCCATATAAATAAGAAATAAATAACAGAAGAGAAAGAATATAATATCTCTAAATGCAGACAAAAGATCATCGAACGACTCATGGAGATCGTTGACCTCTCAGAGCAGATGGTCGAACTATCAGAACAGATAGTCGACATACAAGAAATCTGTCTAGATAAAAGAAGTCGAGCAGGGCTCGACGATCGACGATGCTGAGACCACAGATCGTCGACCTAACAAAGAAGAGCTAACTCAGAGATAGTCGATCTGCTGATAGACGATAGTCGACCAACTGATAGACGATAGTCGACCAACTGATAGACGATAGTCGACCAACTAATAGACGATAGTCGAGCGCCGTTCGACTATAGTCGAACAAAAACACTTAACCAGATTTTTACCTGGATAAACAATAACTCTACACAACTGATGGAATCTAACCTATATCTAACCTTTGACCATAGATAAATCTTGGGTCAAGAAACTAATTGAGAAGACTTAACTCAAATCTAAACTAGGGTACCAACAATCTCCCCCTATTTGGGTCAAGTCTCTCAAAACAAAAAAGAAATGTTATAAATAGATATAAAAACAAACATAACCTGTTAGGATCAACATGTAATATATCATATCAATAAGCAGCATTCATAAAATCAAACAATCAAACAGATTGACAATACAAATAAGTTTATACAGTATCGAGTCTGGTTTAGAAGAGGAGGAAACAGGAACAAAGGAAATTTTCCTGTTAGGATTAAAAGCATCCTTCTTTGAAATCTTTAAGTCTTGTTCTCCAATGATCTTTACTTCTCCTGCTCTGGGCAAAACAACCTCTGGGTGCTTTTCCATATACTTAGAGGCATCAAAAACTCCAGGTCTGACTTGAAATCTGTCTAGTTCCCTTTTCCTGAACTTTGACATAGTTGTTAAGCCTGTTATATCTTTGTTTTCAGCTTTAGCTTTTCTTATTTGGGATGATCCAACTAACTCAAGAAATCTGTCCATCCTGAACTCAGGATTAAGCTCTTGGCTTTCATACTCATTTTCATCAGCTGGATCTAAAGGCTTTATAGTTTTGAACTTTGTAGAAAGGTCTAGCAGACCTGCGGCTGGATCTAAGTTTTCTTGAATAACAAGAGAAGATGGAGGAGTAACCTCTGCAAATTTTTTGCTTGACTTTTCATAGTAAATTACTCTCTTTCCTTTAGAATCTACTTGCTTTGTCTTAGCTGGCTTTCTAGATAGAGAACTTTTGCTTTCCTTAGGTGAAGGAGGAGGAGAAAATGTAGGTTTATGGTAAACAATCTCCTTCACCTGCTCTTTAAGGTCAGCTTCTTGTCTTTGCTGCCCTGAATGATATCTGCCCTGATATCCTGGGTTTCCTCTTCTCTGATATTCCTGAGAAGGGGTAAACCTTGCTGAGGGAGATGAGGGATTAGAATAAATATTCCCAGAAGCTCCTGCACTAGGAGGAGGAGGAGGACCTCTTGGAGTCCACTTAGAAACAGGAGAATCATATCTTTTGCTTTTCTTTCTCTTTTTTTGCTGATTTTTAGACAAACCCATCCAATGTTGATAGTCCTTAGACTTGGGGTCAATCCCTTTCAATATATAGGGAATGTCATGGTCTGGATTAGGAGGGGGAAGAGCTTGAGCTTTCCTTTTTCTTGAAGCAAATTTTCTTTTCTTTGTTCCTTCTGAATCTTCTGAATCTTCCTCATCATCAGAGTGTGATGACTGAGGTTAGTCATAGGGATCAATGAAATCTTGAACAGCCTTTTCTTTTGCTTTTAAAGCAGCCTTTTCCAATTCTTCTTCTATGGCATCCTGAGCAAATAGAGAGTCCAGATCTAATCCAGGAGTATCATCCCACATATTTGATTTTTCTACTTGCTCATCTATAACTGTCTTGGAGACCAGTTCTTCTGAAACTTGGACAAATTCCTGATCTGCTACAATAGACTCAGGTCCCTTATCTTCTGCAGCAGGTTCTGAAGCAAGTTCTTGAATATCTTGAGCTTGATCTGTAACCAAAGGGACACAAAGGTTTTCTAAATTGTACATAAACATCCCTTCAAGGTATTCACAAGTTAACATATCAGTCAACATGTCAAGGAATTGAGAAATTGAATTACCTGCAGAATTTCCTAACTCCCATAAGTCATCTAGGTAGGAGGTGATGACTCCTTCTAGATATATGGCAATAATAGGAGAGGAGGATTGTTCAAGACATACTCTGAAAGCAAACTCAGCCTTAGCTATAACCTCAGCTGGATCTGAAACTGCAGCTGTAACTGATGCTGTAACTTCTGAATCTGCAGATGTAAGAATGACATCTGATGGAATATCTTCAGGAACTGCAGCTGGAAGAATGACTAGAGGAAGTCCTGAGACATCTTCCTGGAACATCTCCCTCTGCCTGACTTCAGTGGGTACTGAATTCAGGCCCCTAAGAGAAGAGGGCTCAGCAGAATGTGAGAGGGATGTAATGGAAGATGTGAGAGATGAAATGGAGGAAATAAGAGGGGCAATTGCTTCTTCAATCATTGATTTGATTGAAGGAATAATTAGCTCCATGATGCTTGCAATGAGAGCTGGAGTGATTTCAAAAGATGTAGGTGGGGAAATCACAACAGATGGATGAGTATCAGGGTTGATGTTCTCCTGATGAGATGGAGTGTGAGCTGGTGATAGAGATGCAGATGCATGAAGATCAATATGATCTTGATGTGAGATTGGTGACTGAGGTGGAGTTGGTGTCTCAGAAGCCAACAGATCAAAACTAGGATGTGAAATCCCAACAAGATGTGAAGGAGGTGGAGATGCTGGAGGTGATGCATGGAGAATAGTGAATGAATGCAATGTGAGAGTAGCAGTGGATGTAGATGGCACTTTAATAGAAGTGGATGGTAATACACTAGAGGTGGATGGCAATGCAGATGAAGGTGTAATGGGGGGAATGGAAGAGCCTTCTTCAGGTAGGTGGGGAGTGATTGGTACTGTCCTTGTGCTCTCAGATGTAACAGGAGCAACACCAGCAGATGAAGGCTTCTGAATATTCCTTCTCCACTTGATAAACAAAGTGGGATCCATCTTTTTGCTTGCATTGATTGTTGTAGAAACTGTTCCCAATAGTTGAGGGTATTTCTCTCTCAGAAATATCCCAATTACCCTTCCTAGGGTCACCTCTTTCTTAGAATTATTTTTCCTGATCAAATCAAAAACTATTCCTGCCCAATTGATTTCTTTCTTGTTGACAATGGCACACGTTAAGGCAAACTACTGCCTGGTAATGTTGTCATGCGCAGAGTGCTTTCCCAACAGCACTTTTCCAACTACTTCTGCCAAGAACTTGATCTTCATTGGGAAACTTACCTTCAGCAACTTAGAAGGAATGCCTTCAGCATGTCCTAGCTCTAGCAGCATCCTGCTATACTCTTGAGTATCTTGGTCATACTCTTCTTGTCCATTAATCAAATCAAAAATCTCAGTCAGGACGGCAGGAGTCAAAGTTACCTCCTCACCGCCGATAGTCCCGGTCATCCATTCGTTGCTGGAAGACGACGTATAGACCAATTCTTTGATCTCTTGAATATTGATCATGATCCGTGTAGACATAAGCTTTTCCAATCCTTGATATTTGCATAGCTGCAGTATCTCTAGAATGTCGGCATCGCAGGCACTGAAAGATTCGAAATCGACGCTAAAGCCAGCGTCAAACTTCATCACTATCAGCAAAGAGGGAGCAATCGCCATGGATTTGGTTGGAGAAGACGAGAGAGACGAAAGCAGAAAGCGCGAGGCAGAGCTCAAGACAAACCTTTCAAGCAGGAATGAGTAATATGAAACGACGAGCTCTGTCGACTATAAAAAGCACGATCCATTAACCTTGGTCGACCATCGGTTTATATTAAAACAACAATCGTCGACCTATTTCAACAGATACTAGAAACGATGGTCGATCGGTCGTTCGACGATCATTTCCAGAAGCAGAGTAGTCGAGCTGTCGATCGACCATTTCTGTCTTCACAAACAATCGAGCCGTCATCGACCATAGGTCGAAGATAAGCTCAACCTGTTCGACTATGGTCGAATGACGTTCGATGATATTCGAGCAGATTTCAACATAGACAGAAAACTACACTTGGTCTAATCAATTTATCATACCTAGTTGATTCAAAAAGAACAGATGCTTCTGTTCATCTAAGGGCTTGGTGAAAATATCACCTCTCTGAAGGTCAGTGGATATGAACTCAAGACTGATTTTGTTCTTTTCCACACAATCTCTTAGAAAATGATGTCTGATCTCAAAGGGCTTGGTCCTAGAGTGGTGCACAGGATTTTGTGCTATGGAAATAGAACTGGTACTGTCACACATGATTTTTGTGTTCTTGTGTGTGTACCCATAATCCAAAAGCTGGTTTTGAATCCACAGGATCTATGAAGAATAACTAGCAGCTGCTATATATTCAGCCTCTGCAGTTGAAGTTGAGACAGAAGCCTGTTTCTTGCAGAACAAAGAGACTAATCTCTCTCCCAGGAACTAACATGTCCCTGAGGTACTTTTCCTGTCAACCCTACAACCAGCATAGTTAGAATCAGAGTATCAAATTAACTCAAATTCTGATTAAGCTGGGTACCACAGTCCTAAATTTGGACATCCCTTCAGGTATCTCAAAATTCTCTTGAGAAGAATCAAATGAGATTCCTTGGGGTTGACCTGGAATCTAGTACATAGGCATGTGGCAAATATTATATCTGGTCTACGTGCAGTTAAATACAATAGGGAACCAACAATGTCCCTATAGTTTTTCTGATCAACTGGCTTACCCTGATCATATGAATCTATAACTACATTTGTAGTCATGGGTGTATGCATTGCTGAAGCATTAGCCATCCCAAACTTCTTTACCAATTCCTTGGCATATTTGGATTGGGAGATGAAGATGCCATCAGCATCTTGCTTTACTTGGAGACCAAGAAAGTAAGACAGCGCACCCATACTACTCATCTCAAATTTAGAGTGCTTCAGGTTTGAGAACCTTTTGCATAGTTTGGGATCAGTGGAACCAAAAATAATATTATCCACATAGACTTGAACTAACAGGATTGTGTCCTTGTGATGCTTGACAAACATGGTTCTATCAACTACTCTCCTAACAAAGTTGTGCTCTAACAGGAAACTAGCTAGAGTCTCATACGAGGCTCTGGGTGCTTGCTTAAGTCCATAAAGAGCTTTTTGCAACTTATAAACGAATGAGGGTTGAGTTGAAGAAACAAACCCAGGAGGTTGTTCAACAAACACCTCTTCCTTTAGCTCACCATTTAGGAATGCACTTTTAACATCCATTTGAAAAACCTTAAACTTTATATAGGCTGCATAGGCTAGAAAGATCCTTATTGTCTCTAGCCTTGCAACAGGGGCAAAGGTTTGGTCATAGTCTATACCTTCCTCCTGTATGTAGCCCTGAGCTACAAGCATAGCTTTGTTCCTTACAATAATCCCTTGGGCATCCAACTTGTTTCTAAACACCCACTTGGTGCCTATGATCAGTTGGCCTCTTGGTCTTGGAACCAAAGTCCATTCTTTATATCTTTCAAATTGATTGAGCTCCTCTTGCATAGCAGTGATCCAGTGGGGATCTTGCTCAGCATCTTTTATGGTGAGGGGCTCAATTTGTGAAAGGAAACAAGCATGTATCACATCCTGTCTTAATTGATGTCTTTTTTGCACACCAGCTGATATGTCACCAATCACTTGAGATGTAGGATGATCTCTAAGTGTGATAATATCAGCAGGTGGGATGTGATCTTCAACAACAGCTTGGATTAATTCCTCTTATGGAATAGGATTAACTGTTGGTGGTACAACAACTGCTTCCACAAAGTCTTTATCACTGTCTGAATCAGTGAAATGAAGAGTTGATAAAGGGAGAATCTCTTGGGTGAGATCTTTGCATAACTCTGGTACCTGCAATGAGTTTGAGGAAGGAGAAGTTTCCTTCTCCTTATAAAACATCTTTGACTCATCAAAGGAAACATGCATCAGACTCTTCTATTTTTAGAGTTGATTTATTAAACACCCTATAAGCTTTGCTTACTTGGGAATATCCAAGAACAATTCCCATAGAAGCTTTTGCTTCAAGCTTTCTAAGGTATTCTTTGTTGTTATTGTGAATGTACACTACACTACCAAAGACTCTAACATAGTTAATTTTAGGTTTCTTTCATTTAAGTAATTCATAAGGAGTTTTACTCTTAAGCTTATGTATTAGACTTTTATTCAAAACATAATTAGTTGTGCTAACAACTTCTGCCCAATAAGAGAGAGGCATGTAAGCATCTGTTAACAATATTCCTGTAGCTTCAATTAGGGTTCTATTCTTTCTTTCCACTACCTTATTTTATTGAGGAGTTCTAGGAGCAGAGAAGCTATGTTTGATACCTTCTTTCTCACAGAATTCTTGCGTGAGAAGACACTCAAACTCAGTTCCATGATCACTTTTGATCAAGAAAACATGAGTAGAATACTCAGTATGCACACATAGTAGAAAGTCTGTAAGAACTTTGAAGTTATCAGCCTTAGTTCTCAAAAAGAACACCCAAGTGAACCTAGAGAAATCAACTACAATCACTAAAGTGTAAAATTTCCCTCCTAGACTCTGTACTTTTATTGGGCCAAAAAGGTCCAAGTGCAATAAGTACAGGATTTTGGGTGAATCACTCTTATTTATAGATTTAAATGAATTTTTTGTTTGCTTGCCTAGTTGACAAGCCCTGCATAGGCTTTCCTTCTTGTTGGGGCAAGAAGGTAAACCTCTAACAAGGTTGTATTTAGATAACCTAGATATATTCTTGAGGTTAACATGGCTAAGCCTTTTATGCCATAAGGTGTTGTTATTGGTTACTTCATTAAACAGGCAGATTTCAGATTGAGTTGAATTAAAATCTACTAAGTAAATGTTTCCCTGTCTAATGCCTACTAACACTACATTACTATTTAAAGTAATATTACAAAGAGTGTCAGTGAAAGATACCTGGTAACCTGCATCACATAACTGGCTTATTGAGATTAAGTTGTACTTCAGCCCAGTTACATATGCAACCCTTTTTAATGTCACTGCTCCAATGGTAAACCTGCCATATCCTTCAGTTTGACCACAGCTGGAATCCCCAAAGATCACCTTTGGTCCAAGCTTGGCCTTGAAGCTTGACAGATTATTTTTGTTTCATGTCATATGTTTGGAACAGCCACTATCCAAATACCATTTGTCTTTAGTAATTGGATAGGTCTTCACCTGCAAAATAAACAGTTAAACATTGTGGAGCCAGACAACCTTGGGTCCATTATTCTTCACATAATGAAAACTTGAAATGAAAGAATAAGCAGGCTGAGGTTTATATCCTAAGGTATAGGAACCCCTAGGTGGAATTCTCCATGCAGTTGATGGGTCAATGAACCTAGTGTTTCTATTTACCTTAGTGTTTCTAGGGTTCAGGTTGTTATTTTGAAAATCATGTTCAGATCGTCGATCAGCGTTTGATGATCGATGCCCAGATCGTCGAGCATCGGTCGACCATTGGGCCTGCGATCGTCGAGCATAGTTCAACGATTTTTGTATTTCATTAAATTTCTGTTTTCTCTTTTCTCTCTTAGCCTTATTTAAAGCTTTGTTAACTTGATTTACTTGCTCAGTATTCTTTATTCCATCAGCTGAAATATAGTTTACTGGAGTTGAAAGATGATTTTTCAGAACCATGAGGGGTTCACTTGGTGAAGCTCCTAAGCCTAGATTATTGTTAACTGTCCTAGTGTTTTACATGTTAGTAATCTCTAGTAGCTTAAGACTTCTACCATTAAGAGATTCTTCTAATCTATTAGATTTGGCTAGTCCTGTTTTAAGAAATTTGATTTCTTCAGTGGACCTAGTGAGTTCAGCTTCTAGCCTAACATTTTCACTAGATAGGGATTCTGATTCAGCTATCCTATTTCTAAGCTCCTTAATCTCCTTCTCTTAGCTAATTATATCTAAACAAAGAGATTTAAATTCAAATCTAAATTCAACAGAAGTAAAATCATAAGAAGACAATACCTGATCTTCAGTAGGCATTTCTTCTTCATCAGAACTCTCTGCATCTGAATGATTGCTGCAGGCATCAATTGCAAATAGGAAAACTTCTTTTGCCTTCTTCTCTTCCTCATCTTCACTGGAGCTTGAGGAGGAAGATTCCTCATCAGTATCACTCCAGGTTTTAGCCACAAATCCTTTCTCCTTCTTCTTATTTTTGTAGGAGGAGGACTTGGAATGATTTTTCTGATGCTCCTTTTCTTTTCTCTTCTCCTTGTTCTTTTTCTCTGGACACTTAGGTAGAATGTGTCCAGGTTTCCTGCAGCCATAACATATAAGTTCTTTAGCTGGTGTTCTGTCATACCTTGGCTTGTCTTCATATCTGGAAGACTTCTTTCTGAAGTCCTTTCTGCCCATTTTGAGAAACCTTTTGGCAAAGAGTGCAATCAACTCCTCATTTGATTGGCTTCCTTCAGATGCATCAGCAGCCTTTAGAGCAAGAGTTTGCTCTTTCCTTGTTAGAGTGGGAGTCTTGGCTTCAGCTTCAACTTCCCTAGTCTTTAGTACTTGCTCAAATGATTTGAGCTTGCCAAGGAGAGCTTCAGTTGAGATCTTAGATGTACTTCTTGACTCTTTGATGGGCCAGATCCTGAGATCCCATGTGCTGGGGAAGCACATCAATATCTTGTCATTGACTTCTATCAATGTGATCTCCTTATCAAGGGTTCTCAGTTCATTGATGATGGAGCTGAGCCTGGTGTACATAACATCAACTGATTCTGCTTCAGTCTTCTTGAAATTTTCATATTGGGATGTGAGGTTGGACCTTCTATCCTTCCTTTCATCAGCTGAACCAGCGACAATATGGTTCAGTGAGTCCCACATGGCTTTTCATGAAGTGCAATCAGCCACTTTCTGGAAAGTTTCATCAGACATGGTCTGAGCCAGAATGTTTATAGCTTTTGCATCAGCTATCTTTGCTTTCTTGTAAGCATCATTATAATCAGGAGGTGGCATTGCACTCAGATTTGTTGAAGTTGTAGCAGTAGTTGCAGCAGGTGGTATTGGTGGTCCTGTCAAAATAGAAGAGAAAATATCTTCATCAATAGAATTCATATACAGTTTGATTCTTGCCTTCTAGATGTTGAACTTAGCTAAGTTGCATACTGGAGGTCTGGTGCTAGAATAATCCTTGTACTGGGCCATGAAGTGAATATCTATAAACTTGGTATCTATCTAGATCTTGTGACTCAGGTGTTAGCCTGAACAGTCAGACAACCTGGCTCTGATACCAATTGAAAGTGAGGATAGATACAACTCTAGAGGGGGGTGAATAGAGTATTCAATAATTATGACAATCTACTCAACTCCCTTAGAGTTAATTTGCGGAAAGAATTTATAGATATTTGAAACCCTAGAGCCTAATCACAAAGTGAGGTGTACAAAAGAAAGCTAACTGTAATTACAGTTTGAGCTTAGGTCCTTACACAGAAACTAGCAATCCTAGTTAATTCTACTCACAGCCACGTTGCAGAAATTAGAATAAGCAACACAGACAACACAAGAAGGTTTATAGTGGTTCCCTCTCAATAGGTACATCCACTCTTCTACCACCCTGGTAGGAATCCACTACAGGTTTTTGTTCAGGTGCCCTGCCACCAACTGATCTGATTCAGGTAGATCAAGTAGACCCTTTGAGCATTTGATCAGGAGCTCAAAATCCAACACAGGTTTTGCTCAGGTGCCCTGCCACCAAGGTTTACTTTTAAAGGGAGTAATAACCCTTTGTACAGGAGGGTGAGAGAGTTAGAATGTCTTCTCTATTGTTAAACAAAATAAGAGAAGCTAGTGGATTGCACAAAGCTATAGAAATCTCGGAAGGAATCAAGGCTCCCTCTGGCTTAGAGAATATCTAGGAAGAAGTCTTGCTTCAGGGTGCAGGTTCTCTTCAGAACTCTTGACAGAGATGAACTATTGTCTTTAAGTTCTTGAAGGAGCAGCTTTGAAGAAGACTCTTGATGTGGAATGATTGTTCTTCTTCAATCAACTTTTCTTTCTTCTACTTCTTCTTCTTCTTGAGGCTCTGAGTGTGAATGTTCCCGTGAGCAGGATGAACTCAGGATTGAAGAAGTGAGCTATGAAGAAAGTTGATCTTCTCAGCTATATGTAAAAATGTCTGAGAGCTGTATCTTCTTGTTCTGGTTGAGTATCTGAATATCTGAATAATGTATTCTGAATATATGTATATCTGTGTATCTGTCTATGTCTCTCAAAACTTCTTTTAAAAGCTCTTTATATATTAGCCTTTGTAACGGCTTTAAACTTTCTCTTGATTTGAAAACTTGTCTTCTTCTGAGATCTGTAATCTGGGCTGCAAATACCACAAAAAACTAGCCTGCAGAAAGTACATTCTATAAAGAAATAAAGCTTCCCAAGAAGCTGCTTATCCAATCTGCAAGACTAATAGGTATTAGAAAAAGTCACATCAAAACAACCTCTTTATGGCCAGAGAAAGACTTTTGTGTCTAACGGCTATAAAGGACAGCATGGAAGATAAAGCATAAAGATAATGTCAACTAATAAAACAAAAGACTTTGTTAGAAAGAACTTGACTTATGCATAAAGAATGAGGCAAAGATTGCCTTGATATGTATTCATAAAATCAAAGAAATAACCTTTAATAAAATAAGCCATATAAATAAGAAATAAATCACAGAAGAGAGAATATAATATCTCTAAATGCAGACAAAATATCGCCGAACGACTCACGGAGATCGTCGACCTCTCAGAGCAGATGGTCGAACTATCAGAACAGATAGTCGACCTACAAGAAATAGGCAACTCCTTCGACAGAACAGATGGTCGAACTTTAAAAATTAATAAATAGGACTAAAGGCATTCAGATTCCACACAATTCATCAAGACTTCTCAACTCCTTACGCTGATTCAACTCCCGACAGAGGGTATTCGCCGCAGATTCTCCTCAATCAGTGCATTACTTGGTTGTCAATTTTGTCAAAGGCAATCCTCCCGACTTCGTCTTAGGCCGTGTCTCCATTCTTCTCATGTAATTCTTCCCGTTAGTTCTCGACAGTTTGATTTTCAGAGATGGCTCCTAGAGGCAATGGAAATCCTAAAGTTAGTGGTGAACTTGTACGTACAGGATTCACCACAGCCTCCTATGAGTTCAGAAATGTGATTTTGATGTTATACTAATGATAGTACAAAAATAAATGTGAAAAATTAAGCTATGCATGCTATCAAATCTTGTGTCAAGGATACCCCACAAGCAGTACTCACTCCTCCTAATAAGTCTTCATGAGCATTGTGAGGATGAACACCTTGGTTAAATGAATTGTTTCGATCTTGTGCAAAGGCTAAAACTTAAGTTTAGTGCTCCTAGTTCTAGTCTTTGTATGAAGTAGATTGGACCGTGACGTGATTTTTCACTCTATTTCTCTTTTGATGGCATACTGAATTATTGAGATAACACATGTACTCTAGGTTATTTCAACCAGATATTTTTCTTTTGATGCTACACGTACACATATCATTGATCTATCTAATGCTTCCATGCATAATAATTAAACAGAAACTTCCTTATTTGCCTATAGCACATAGGTACTAGTACATAATTTCTATTCTTGAATCTTACAATGTTACAATGTGTTAACTGTATAAATCTCTTAGCATTGTACCACAAATCATTGTGTATTTTGTTTCACATGTGTTGTCCAATTCTTTTTACACTGAGAACTAATATCATTTGCTTTTGTGTATTATGCTCGTCTGTTTGACCCGTACGCATTATATTCTCTAATTTATGTTTGGTCACCCATATTGTGCTTGCTTCTTGATTCACTTTATAACATGCATTGTTAGCTATTTATCATGCTTATTTCGGCTGCATTTCTTTTCTCGTACATGCATATAGCCTTTTTTCGATCTTACCCACCCCTTTCAGTAATATTAAAAGGGGGAGAATAGCATGTTCATGATTAATGAGTTAGGGAAGATCACATTTAGGGGGAGCTTGTTGAACTGTGTGCACGTAGATAGGTGGAGCGCGTAGAACATGTATATAGGTGGAGCGTGTTTGTAGGGGGAGTCATAAGTAACCTGAAACCTGTATTTTTAAAGATTATTTCTTATTTGCACTGTATCATGCATCTCAACTATTATATCTCATGAATGTGATTTAATATTATCAAAAAAGGGAGTTTGTTGGAGCCTACAGTTCACATATCTTCAGTTTGACAATATCAATTCTCATGTTGTATTTGATCACACTACTGATTGGTATAGTGTGCAGGTTTACAGGTTCAAAAGAAGCGAAGAACTTAAATTTGTGACCTACCGTCGCGTGCTAGCACTACCGTCGAGTGCTAGCATCGATTTAATTTGAATGGGCACTCTGGGACCTATCGCGTGGCGTTAGAGCTACTGTTAGTGCTAGCTTCAGGATTTAATCTGGACATGCATTCAGTGACCTATCGCGCAGCGCTAGCTTTCTATCGCATAGCGCTAGCTTTCTACCGCGCAGCGCTAGCTCTCTCAATATCGCCGGGATGGATTTGTTGTGAAGCCTGAGCTACCTGAGGCGATAGCTGGGTACCGCGTCGTGCTAGCATGAAAAAGCAGAAAAATATCTTTTTCAAATATTTTTCCAAATATGCAGGACAGCTGTCACCTCGATGCGTAATGACCTACCGCCACGCGCTAGCCTTACCGTCGGCAGTAGCATATTTTTCAAAGACGTATAAAAGGCTTTCGCTTTTTCATTCCTTGCACAAATCAAGAGAGATGGAACATCATTCTAGGGTTCAGGAGCCGCCTCTAAGAACCGTTCCACCATCTTCGTCGAAGGAAGAGTATGTCTCCTCCCTCCCATTCTTGCACGAAGATCTCCGACAAGCAAAATACTTCAACAACAAAGAGGAGTTGATCAGTTGTAACCAAACGAAGATCATTAGCACCAATCACGCATCACTAAATGGAGGAATCGTCTTGAGGGATAATCAATCTTAAATCTTATTTACTCTTTTTGTACTTTTCTGTTTGTATGTGGTGAGGAAAAATGACCGGTGAAGTTCGTCGAAATCCGTGAGAAATCATCAAGGGGAAGGGACATTTAGATCAAGGGATCTAGTGGGGCTCTAAGACACTTCCGTGTGTGAAGGTAAAGAGCCGGATCGAAGACCTTTCATGGAGGGAAGGGAGAGAGCTAACCGGTCCGGGTAGTGGGTTGGTATAGAAAATGAAAAGAAATTTGACTTTCACCGCCTCCGATCTCCGGCATCATGGATATCTAGTGTTGTAATTGTATAACACTTTTGTTTCAGTTTGAAAAAAATATTTATTGTTCTTAATTTTGCATGTGACATCGTGATTGTTTGCCGACAGATCTCTAAAGGGTGTGTAACATCCCATTTCGTGCTAGACCCCTCGCGCGTGTTTGAGTCAATAAAGTTGACTCAAGCTCGGGGTGCACAGGTAACAGGCGTCGAGTGATACTCGACTAATAGGGCAAATATGACTTAGAAATATTATGGATACTGTAGGCGTTGGGTGGTCTCAACACCACTAGACGAATTTAACTTAGAATAATCCTGGATTCAAAAAATTGTCGAGTGCGTTGAGTGGTCTCAACACCACTCGACAAATTCTAACTTAGAAATATTCTGGATGCTGATGTGTTGGGTGAACTCGCTGCCGTTCGACGAGGCGTCGAGTGCGTTGAGTGGTCTCAATGCCACTCAATGCTTTTGACATAGAAAATTCGGCACTCAACAAGGTGTAGAGTGCATTGAGTGGTCTTAACGCCACTCAATGCTTTTGACTTGGAAATTTCAGGACTCAACAAGGTGTTGAGTGGTCTCAATGCAACTCAACACTTTAACTTAGAATCATTCAGGATTCTATAGGCGTCGAGTGATCACGACAAATCTCGACGATTTGTCGAGTGAGTATAAGTATACTCGGTGATTTTTAATTGAAAGTATTCTGGACTTTGCAGGCGGACTCGACGCAACTCGACGAAGCGTCGAGTGCATTGAGTAAACTCGATGCCATTCGACGAATTGTCATGTATACTCGATGATCCCGACGCTTTAACTTAGAAAGATTCTGGGGGAATTGAGTGTACTCGACGCCACTCGACGAGGCGACGAGTGATCATGACGAATCTCGACGATTCGTCGAGTGTGTATGGTATACACAACGATTTTGACTTAGAACATTTTCGATAGACTATGTTGCGTGTTCATTTGTATGGGGTGAACCGGGTTTTCGGGAGATGCGCCAATTAACTTATCTAGACACAGTCTTTTCAACATGACTTATTTAAAGTAATAATCGGCGGTCCAATACTAGGGTGGCACGTGGCGGCATGTCTCTAACCCAAATTCTTCTTATAAAAGAAGACTTACAAAAGAAACCCTAGCTGTCACTTTACTTCTTGTCGAATCATTACCTGTGCTAAAGCCGTTGGAAGAATGAAGGTTGCCAGAGTCAGATTTTTTGGAAGAAGAGCCGATCTACCATCTCGTGAAGAACAACACCGAGGAAGAAGATGTCACCAAGGAGAGTGACGAGATCCATGTCCGAAAATGATGTGAGCTTCCTACCCTCTCCCTTGGTGCTAAATTTATAGTTATTATCTAGGAGAGATGTCGACTCAAAAGAGTTTGACTTGCGAGATGAAGATCTCCTAGGAAGAGACCATGCTAGGACCTTGTCCTAGGGATTTGATGTCTTTAACCTCTTCTCCCTTCTTTGTGAAGATGATGGACTTGGTTTCGTGAAGAGGAATGGTCTTTTAAGGGTGAATAAGGGAGGAGGAAAATCTGTGAGTGGTTTTGAACAAATGGCTAATGGAAGAAGACGAACCGATGTCGTTCGTTTTGCTTTAAGATGCGTGCAGAAATCTATTTTCTGCACACAGCAGCCTTTGAAGCCAATTTCAAGTATGTTACATCAATATCTAGGTTTTTGACTAAACACAAAAGTCGTAGTCCTTGGAAAGACCTTTCCAATTGATTGTTACATATTTTCATACGAGTCTTGTAGCCTCGGGAATGTCCAGTCGAAGTTGTTGTACAGTCATGTCTTAAGTACATGTTCTCGGGTTAGTATAGAATCGAGTTTGGATTTGGTAGAGACATCGTAGTAAAATAATGTTGAGGCTTTGGTATACTTCGTCTATACATAATCGTGATAAGAAAATGGTTGATGGGATTCGGTTGTTAGATCCTTAAGTAAACAAATGGTTTGATGAAACATGTTTGTACAAACGGTTTGAATAAGTTTAATTAAGAAATGGTTTGGGAAAATTCGGTGAATAAAAGACTTGATACGATTTGGGAGTATAAATGTTATTCTTGTGAAATCCGATAAGAATGTGCATGATTATTATCAGGAGAAAGAAACAGGTTTTGGAAGAGGATGTGATACTCGATAATTGAATTGAGTAACCTATAACTATGTTATCATGTTTGCTAAATATGTGAAGTATCATCATGTTGTTGTGATTATCATAAGGAAGTATACTTGTTGGTGTATGCTTGATCATTTGAAAAGGAATTGGTTGAGGTTAATGCATGGTCATGTGATGTGATAAATAATGGTAGGTGTAAAGTAGTCCACTACTGAGAGTTGTGTCTCCCTACGGGTAGCAGTGAGGGATTGATATGTTGTATAAGGTGGCTTGCCACCTGTGTAAATGATGAACCCTTGTGTGGTATGGAAATGTGGAAGGGTTGGAAGTGTGTGTGTGTTTGCCGCACTGGAAGGATGTGTTGATAATGTACTCAGTATGGAGCCCTTGAGTGTCGTTGAGCACTGGATTGTTAATGGCAAGGCCATGTGAAATTGCATGCAGTGTGAGTTGACACGCGGTATCATAATCATGGGTTAAGGATAGTGTGGCAGGTTGAAAGAAAAGGGGATAGATACAACTCTAGAGGGGGTGAATAGAGTAATCAAAATTGCACTAGCAAAGTTGACTTTCTACTCAACTCCCTTGGAGTTAAATGCGGAATGAAGGTTATAGATATTTGAGATTAAACCTTAAAGCCTAACATAAGTGTTGTGCACAACAGACAGCCAACTGTAATTATAGTTAAGGCTTGGAAACCTAAACAGCAACTAGCAATCCTAGTTAAGATCTAATCACAGCCACAATGCAAGTAATTAATTAAAGCAATCCAGACGACACAAGGAATTTATAGTGGTTCCCCAAACAACTTGGGTACGTCCACTCTTCTACCAACAAGGTAGGAATCCACTCAGGTTTTTGATCAGGTGCCCTGCCACCAACAAGATCTGCTTCAGGTAGATCCAGAAACCCTTTAGACTTTTGATCAGGTGTCTAAAAACCAACACAGGTTTTTGATCAGGTGCCCTGCCACCAAGGGATACTTTTGAAGGGAGTAATAACCCTTTATAGGAGGGGGAAAGGAGGTTAAGGTGTCTTCTCTATTTTACAATAGATTAGAGAAGCACAATAACTTGCACTGAGCTAGAAAGCTCTAAAAGAATCAAGGCTCCCCCTGGCTAAAAGAACGTCCAGGTGAAGTCTTGCTTCAGTGCAGAAACACTTCAGAAAGTACTGAAGGAAAAAGCTACAAGAAGATAAATAATATGAAATAAAATTTCTTCTTTAGGCAGCTATCTTCTTCTTCTTCTTCAAAAGGCTCTGAGTGAAGATCTTCCTGTAAGCAGGAGAACTCAGGTTCAAGAAGAGTGAAGAACTAAAACTTCTTCTCAGTTAGATGTGAATGAGCTGAGAGCAGTTGGAAACTGTAAGCTTTTAGTTTGAATGCTGCAGTTAGCTTTTCAATATGTGAGAACTAGTTGATTTCTTTCTTCAAAGAAGTCTTTATATAGCAGCAGCAGCAACGGCTCTAACTTGAGTTTGAATCTTGTCTTCTACTGAACTCTGCAAGCTGGGCTGCAAAAAGCATAAAGCAAAACAAAATACTGCAGACAGATATCCTATAAGAGGATAAAGCTTTCTAAGAAGCTGCAAATAACTCTGATGAAATAAAACAAGAGAAAGTCACATCAGAAAAGACTCTTTACAGCCAAGGAAGACTTTTTGAGTCTAACAGCTATAAAGGACAGCCTGGCAGATAAAGCAGAAAACATATCTCAGCTATAAGACAAACAACTTTGTCAGAAAAAGATTAGCTCATGCAAGAGGAATGGAACTGATATTGCATGGAAGTAATATCACAATTTATTCAGATAATCTTTTATAAAATATGCCAAAATAAGTATGAAATAAATCACATCATAGAAGACGACAAAACTACTCAAGACATACAGCAAAACGTCGAACGACCCTCGGAGATCGTCGACCGAAGCACGGAGATCGTCGACCTATCAGACAGATAGTCGAACGATCCAGATAGTTGAACTATCAAAGAAGATAGTCGAACTACCTCAGCAGATAGTCGATCTATCAGAACAGATAGTCGAGCTATCAGATAGTCGATCTATCAAGACAGATAGTCGAACTACCAAACAAAATAGATAGTCGACCTATTAAACAGATAGTCGAACTATCAAATAGTTGAACTATCCAAGCAGATAGTCGAACTATCAAAGCAAGCAGATAGTCGACCTATCAAACAGATAGTTGAACTATCAAAGCGGACAAATAGTCGACCTATCAACAGATAGTCGAGCTATCAGATAGTTGAGCTATCCAAGCAGATAGTCAAACTATTAAAGACAACAGATAGTCGACCTATCAACAGATAGTCGAGCTATCAGATAGTTGAACTATCAGGACAGATAGTCGAACTACCAAAGCAAACAGATAGTCGACCTATCAACAGATAGTCGAGCTATCAACGCAGACAGAAAGTTGACCAACTGATAGACGATCGTCGATCAGCCGATAGACGATAGTCGAGCGACGTTCGACCATAGTCGAACGAAAAACTACTTAACCAAATATTCATCTGGAAATGCAATTCTACACAACTAGAGAATCTAACCTATCAACTAACCTTTGACCATAGATAAATCTTGGGTCAAGAGACAGAAAGAGAGGACTGAACTCAAATCAAAACCTAGGGTTCCAACAATCTCCCCCTATTTGAGTTAAGTCTCTCAACACTTAAAACATACAAAACTAATTACTGAAAGTAAAATAAAATGCATAAAGAGAAATAACTAAGAAGATATCATCAATCAAACAGATAAGAAATTAACTGTCAATCAATGAAAAAATTAAGGTGCTTCAGAGTTAGGCTTAGGATCAGAAGAGCTAGAAACAAAAGTAATCTTTCTTGAGGGATCTAGAGCTTCTTTTCTTGATAGCTTCAGGTCTTGTTCTCCAATGATTTTCAATTCTGTTGTTCTTGGGACAACTGCCTCAGGATGGTTTTCCATATACTTTGAAGGATCAAATATCTCAGGTCTAACCTAGAACTTATCGAGCTCCTTCATTCTGAATTTAGACATTGTGGTCAATCCTGCAGTGTCCTTTCCTTCTGCTTTTGCTTTCTTAATTTGCGCTGCTCCAACGAGTTCAAGAAAATGAGCCATCCTAAAATTAGGATCAAGCTCTGGGCTTTCATAAATAATCTCAGAAGATATATCAACTGGTTCTTTATCCTGAATAACTAGATAAAAAAGAGGAGCAGACTTAGCAAATATCTTGTTGGAATTTTCATTTAAAATAATTTGCTTACCTTTTGAAACATCCTTCTCAGAGAGATCTGGCTTAGGAGAGGTAGAGCTTTTAAGTTCTTTGGACTGAGGAGGAGAAAATGTTGGTCTTTGATACACTACCTCCTTTACTTGTTCCTAAACAGCATCAGGTCTTTGATAGCCAGTTTGACTTTTACCTTGGTATCCTTGTGAACTTCTCCTTTGAGCTGACTGAGATGGATTTGATCTTTCGGACTGAGCAGCAGGTTTTGTAGATAAGTTTCCTGAGGCTCCTGCACTGGGAGGTGGAGGAGGAGGACCTCTAGGATTCCATCTAGGGACAGGAGAGTCATACCTCTTTGACTTTTTCCTTTGCTTTTGTTGGTTCTTAGAAAATAACATCCAATGCTGGAAGTCTTTTGACTTAGGATCAATTCCTTTCAGTATATAATACGGGGTATCGTTATCTGGATTAGCAGGAGGAGGAGCTACAGCTTTTCTTTTCTTTTTAGCAATTCTTTTTCTTTTAGACTCAGCAGACTCATCAGAATCAATTTCATCTTCAGAATTAGAAGAGATAGGCAGATCATATGGGTCAATTGCATCTTTCAAAGCTCTTTCCTTTTCCTTTAAAGTAGCCTTTTCTAGTTCTTCTTCTATGGCATCCTGTGCCAAGAGAGCATCTAAATCTAAGCCCGGGGAATCATCCCATATAGTAGATTTTTCAATTTGGACATCTGTAGCTTTTTCTTGAAGATCAGAAACTGTCATGGTGACCAGTTTTGCTTGCACTTCTGGCTGAGCCACCTCAGAAATTTGAACTGCTGGTTCTGGTTGAACTTCTGGAGCTGGTTGGATAACAGGCTCTTGAACATCTAGAACTTCTTCCAATTTATCTGTAGTATTATGAATAAAATTTTTCTAAATGACATCTAATCATCCCTTCTAGATATTCCCAAACTATCATATCAGTTATCAAGTCTAAAAAGTAAGTAAAGGGAATACCTTCAGAATCGACCACAGCGTGTCCTAACTCCCATAATTCATCTAGAAAGGAAGTGATAATTCCTTCGAGGTACAGGGCGACCAAGGGAGTAGAACATTCTTCTAAACAGGCTTTGACAATAAATTCAGATTTCAACAAAGCATCAGAAATTTCTTTTTCAGATAGAGAAGGAGGAGCTGAATCTTCTATTGCTTTCTCTGCCACTGCAAAATGATCTGCTGGAGGGGAGTCCAAAGGCTGCTCAAAGATATATTCATCAAGCATCTCCCCCTGCCTGATTTCAGTAGATACTGAAACCAGGCCCCTAGAAGAAGAGGGCTCAGCAGAATTTGAGAGTGCCTGAATAGCAGCAGTCAAAGAGGAGATAGAGGAAGCAAGGGGAGCAATCGCCTCTTCAATCATAATTTTGATTGAGGGGGTAATTAACTCCACAATGCTTGAGATAAATGCTGGAGTTATTTCAAAAGATAATGATGATGATGGTGGGGGAATTTCATAGGATGGAAGATCAGCAGGGATGGTATATTCATGATGAGCTGGAGAATGAACTGGAGATGGAACTGGAGATGTATGAGTGGATGCAGGGTGATCAATGTGATCGGAAGAGGGAATTGGAGAATGAAGAGGAGTAGAAATCTCAGACACCAACAAATCAAAACTGGGATGAGAGATCCCAGCAAGATGAGTCGGGAGAGGAGATGTAGGAGGAGAAGAAGAAGGTCGTACTTCAATTGAAGTTGAGGGAACTTCAACTGAAGTAGACGGCAAAACTGATGAAGAAGATGGAAGGGGTGGATTTGCTGAGCCAGCTGCTAGAAGGGGGGAGTGACTGAGACAGTCCTGGTGCTCTCAGATGTAACTGGAGCAACCCCTGCGGGAGCGGGCTTCAGGAAGGTCCTTTTCCACTTTGCGAACAGGGATGGATCCATCTTCTTGCTTGCGTTTATGGAGGTGGCAGCTGACACAAACAGATGGGGGTATTTCTCCTTCAGAAAAATCCCAACTACCCTTCCTAGGGTAACTTCTTTCTTGCCATTCTTTTTCCTGATCAAATCAAATAGAACGCCTGCCCAATTAATCTGCTTCTTATTTACAATTACACACATCACTGCAAATTGCTGCCTTGTAATATTATCGTGGGCGGAGTGCTTTCCCAGTAGCACTTTTCCAACTATTTCAGCAAGAAACTTAATTTTAAACGGAAAATTCACTTTGAGCAGCTTAGAGGGAATGCCTTCAGCATGTCCCAGCTCAGTTAACATCCATCCAAACTTAGGAGTATCTTGCTCATACTCATCTTCCCCATTAATCAATCTAAATATTTCAGTCAAAATAGCGGGAGTCAATGTTACCTCTTCTCCGCTAATGGTTCCAGTCATCGAATCATTAGTTGAAGATGAAGTGAAAGCCCACTCTTTGATCTCTTGAGTGTTTATCTTTATTCTAGAGGACATGAGTTTCTCTAACCCTTGATCTTTGCACAGATTAAGAATTTCCAGAATTCCTGGTTCGCAGCAGCTGAAGGCATCAAAATCTACACTGAATCCTGCATCAAACTTCACTACTACAAGGAGCGCTGGAGCAATCGCCATCGAAAGAGCTGGAGAAGATGAGAGAGAGACGGCGAGGACGGAGCGGCAGAAAGCGCAAGACAAAGAGCAAGCGAGAAGACGGAAAGCGAAAAGACGCTCTCCGTCGACGATAAAAGCAACTATCTCTTAACCTAGTTCGACCATCGGCTTTATATTAAAACAGCGATCGTCGATCTATTTAAAAGATACTGGAGACGATGGTCGAACGGTCGTTCGACGATCGGTCCTGAAGCAGAGTAGTCGATCAATCGTTCGACTATTTCTGTCTTCACAAACAGCAAGCTGTCGTCAACCATAGATCGATGATAGGCTCGACCTGTTCAACTATCTTCGAATGCCGGTCGACGATCTTCAAGCAGATAAGCTATCTTCAACCATAGGTCGACGATAGGCTTGATCCGATCGACTATCTTCGAACGTCGTTCGACGATCTTCAAACAGGTTTCAACAAGGCAGACGTCACACTTAGTCTCTTCCATTAATCATGCCTAGTTAAACCAAAAAGAACAGATGCTTCTGTTCATCTAAGGGCTTGGTGAATATATCACCTCTCTAAAGGTCTGTGGATATGAACTCAAGGCTGATCTTGTTCTTTTCCACACAATCTCTCAGGAAATGGTGTCTAATCTCAATGTGCTTCGTTCTAGAGTGGTGCACTGGATTTTGTGCAATAGAGATAGCACTTGTACTATCACACATGATTTTAGTGTTCTTGTGTGAGTACCCATAATCCAAAAGTTGGTTTTGTATCCACAGGATCTGTGAACAACAACTAGCAGCTGCTATATATTCAGCTTCTGTAGTTGAAGTTGAGACAGAGGCCTGCTTCTTACAGAACCAAGAGACCAATCTCTCTCCCAGGAACTGACAAGTTCCTGAGGTACTTTTCCTGTCAACTCGACAACCAGCATAATCAGAATCAGAATATCCAATTAATTCAAATTCTGACTCAGCTGGGTACCAAAGTCCTAGATTTGGACATCCCTTTAGGTATCTCAAGATTCTCTTGAGAAGAATCAGATGAGATTCCTTGGGGTTGACCTGGAACCTAGCATAAAGGCATGTAGCAAATATTATGTCTGGCCTACTTGCAGTTAAATACAATAAGGAACCAACAATGGCCCTATAATTCTTTTGATCAACAGGCTTTCCCTGATCATCAGAATCAATAACTACATTAGTAGCCATAGCTATATGCATTACTGAAGCATCTGCCATTCCAAACTTCTTTACCAATTCCTTGGCATATTTAGATTGGGAGATGAAGATGCCATCAGCATCTTGCTTTACTTGGAGACCAAGAAAGTAAGACAGCTCACCCATACTACTCATCTCAAACTTAGAATGCATCAAGTTGGAGAACTTTTTGCATAGTTTGGGATCATTGGAACCAAAAATAATGTCATCCACATACACTTGAACTAACAGGATTGTGTCCTTGTGGTGCTTGACGAAGAGGGTTCTATCAACTACTCCCCTAACAAAGTTGTGCTCTAACAGGAAACTAGCTAGAGTCTCATAACAGGCTCTTGGTGCTTGTTTGAGTCCATAAAGAGCTTTTTGCAACTTGAATACATGTGAGGGCTGAGTTGAAGAAACAAAACCGGGTGGCTGTTCAACAAATACCTCTTCCTTTAGCTCACCATTAAGAAAGGCACTTTTGACATCCATCTGAAAAACCTTAAACTTCATATAGGCTGCATAGGCTAAGAAGATCCTTATTGCCTCTAGCCTTGCAACAGGAGTAAAGGTTTGGTCATAATCTATACCTTCCTCCTGTCTGTAGCCCTGTGCTACAAGCCTAGCTTTATTCCTTACAATGATTCCATTTGCATCCAACTTATTTCTATACACCCACTTGGTGCCTATGATCAGTTGGCCTTTAGGTCTTGGAACCAAAGTCCATACTTTACATCTTTCAAACTAATTGAGTTTCTCCTGCATAGCAATGATCCAGTGGGGATCTAGCTCAGCATCTTTAATGGTGAGGGGCTCAATCTGTGAAAGGAAACAAGCATGCATCACATCCTGTCTTAACTGATGTCTTGTTTGAACACCAGCTGATATGTCTCCTATCACTTGAGATGTAGGATGATCTCTAAGTGTTACAACATCAGCAGGTGGGATGTGATCTTCAGCAATAGTTGGGATTAATTCCTCAGGAGGAATTTGATCTACTATTGGTGGTACAGCAATAATTTCTGCAATATCTTCATCACTGTCTGATTCAGTGATATGAAGAGTTGAAAGATGGAGGATTTCTTGAGTGACATCTTTGGTAGATTCTTGTACCTGTAATGAACTTGAGGAAGGGGAAGTTTCCTTCTCCTTGTAAAACATTTGGGATTCATCAAAGGACACATGAACAGACTCTTCAATTTTAGAAGATGATTTATTAAAAACCCTATAAGCTTTGCTTACTTGGGAATATCCAAGAAAAATTCCCATTGAAGCCTTTGCTTCAAATTTTCTAAGATATTCTTTATTGTTATTATGAATATAAACTACATAGCCAAAAACTCTAAAATAATTTATTTTAGGTTTCTTTCCTTTAAATAACTCATAAGGAGTTTTACACTTAAGCTTGTGTATCAGACTTCTATTCAAGACATAGTTGGTTGTACTAACAACTTCTGCCCAATAAGAAAGAGGCATATTAGCATCTGCCAACAATGTGCCAGTAGCTTCAATTAGTGTTATGTTCTTCCTTTCAACTACCCCATTTTGTTGGGGAGTTCTAGGAGTTGAGAAGCTATGTTTGATACCTGCTCTCTCACAAAATTCTTGCATGAGAAGAGAGTCAAACTCAGTACCATGATCACTTCTGATTAAGGCCACATGAGTAGAGTACTCAGTCTGCACACATAATAGAAAATCTGTAAGGGCTTTGAAGTTATCAGCCTTAGTTCTCAAAAAGAACACCCAAGTGAACCTAGAGAAGTCATTTACAATGACTAGGGTGTAATACTTCCCTCCTAATCTCTGTACATTGATTGGGCCAAATAGGTCCAAATGTAATAAATACAGGATTCTAGGAGAATCACTTTTATTTACTGATTTAAATGAATTCTTGGTTTGCTTGTCTAGTTGACAAGCCTTGCATAGGCTCTCCTTCTTGTAGGGGCAAGAAGGTAAACCTCTAACAAGGTTGTGTTTAGATAACCTAGATATATTCTTGAGGTTAACATGGCTAAGCCTTTTATGCCATAAAGTATTGTTATTGGTTACTTCATTAAATAAGCAGATTTCATAGTGAGTTGAGTTAAAATCTACTAAATAAATGTTACCTTGTCTAATACCAACTAATACAACATTATTATTTAAAGTAATATTACAAAGAGAGTTAGAGAATGATACCTGGTATCCAGCATCACATAACTGACTTACTGAAATTAGATTATGCTTCAGTCCAGTCACATAAGCAACTCTCTTGAATGTTACAGCTCCAATTGTCATTCTCCCATAGCCTTCAGTTTGACCACAGCTTGAATCTTCAAAGATTACCTTTGGGCCAAGCTTTGCCTTGAACCTTGACAAATGTTCTTTATTTCCAATTTTGTGCTTGGAGCAACCACTATCCAAATACCACTTATTTTGAGTGATAGGATAGGTCTTCACCTGCAAATAAATTAATTTAAACATTGTGGACCCAGGTAACCTTGGGACCCTTGTTTTTCACATATGAAAAACTGGAAATAAATGAATAAGCGGGCTGAGGGTGATTACCTAACGGGTAAGATCTCCTAGGTGGGATTCTCCATGCAGATGATGGGTCAATAAACCTAGGGTTTCTATTCATATTCGGGTTTCTAAAGTTCTGGTTGGAATTTTGAAATTCTTGTTGAAAGCGTCGATCGGCGTTCGACGATTGGTACCCAGATCGTCGATCTCCGTTTGACCATTGGGCCTGCGATCGTCGAGCAGCGTTCGACGCTCTTTGTAATTCCTTAAATTTTTGTTTTCTTTTCTCTCTTTTAGCTTTATTTAAAGCTCTATTTACTTGATTAACTTGCTCAGTGTTTTTTATTCCACTAGATGAAATAAAATTCACTGGAGTTGAAAGTTGGTTTTTAAGAATGATTGGGGGCTCACTAGAAGATGCTCCTAAGCCTAATTTGTTATTGCCTGTCCTAGTGTTGGACATGCTGGTTATTTCAAGCAACTTAAGGCTTCTACCATTCAGATACTCTTCTAACCTTTTGGACTTAGCTAATTCATTCTTAAGGAATTTTATTTCTTCACTAGCATTAGTGAGTTCTGCTGTTAACCTAATGTTTTCATTAGCAATCAATTCAGATTCAGCTAGTTTAATTCTAAGCTCTTTTATTTCTTTTTCAGAACTAATTAAATCTAAACATAAAGATTTAAAATCGGATTTAAATTCAGCAGATGTAAAGTCATAAGAAGACAATACCTCATCTTCAGTTGGCATTTCTTCATCAGAATCTGAATTCTCTGCAGCTGAGTGATTGTTGCAGGCATCAATTGCCATTAGGCAAACTTCCTTTGCCTTCTTTTCTTCATCATCCTCACTGGAGCTTGAGGAGGAAGATTCCTCATCAGAATCACTCCAGGTTTCAGCAATAAAGCCTCTCTCCTTCTTTTTGTTCTTGTAGGAGGATGGCTTGGAATGCTTCCTGTGCTGATCCTTGTCTTTTCTTTTATCCTTGTTCTTTTCCTCTGGACAATCTGGAAGAATATGTCCAGGCTTCCTGCAACCATAGCAGATTATTTCTTTAGAAGGAGTACGATCATACCTTGGTTAATCTTCATACTTTGAAGATTTCTTTCTGAATTCCTTCCTTCCCATCTTGAGAAACCTTTTGGCAAATAATGCCATCAGTTCCTCATTTGACTGGCTTCCTTCAGAAGCTTTGATAACTCTAATTATTTCTATCTTTTTATTTATTTATTTTATATTAATAGTTAGATATTTTATATTAATTTTATAATATTAAGTTTATTTTAACTTGTTTCTATAATTTATATCTATTTGTTCTAATAAAATCATTTTTTAATCTTGCAGGGTTGATCTACAAGTTATTTGGAGCAAAACAAGAATCTTCCAGTTTTCTGCCTAGACACGCCCTGTGACATGCCCTACCTGGGTGTGACACAGGGGCGTGACACACAAATTTAAGACTGCAGTCAGAGCCCGTCGACCCACGCTCAAAGATCGTCGACCGGCCTTGACACGCACGTGTATGATGACGACACGCCCGTGTACTATTTACACGGGGCATGACAGCAAGAAAGAGACCGTTGACCGCTGACACATTGGATTAAATTTACACGCCTGGGTCACGGGCGTGACCAAGGGAGTGTCCCGGGCATTTCCAGCCAATTATTCCTCCGTTCCAGCCGTTGCCGCCAGAGACCGTTCCTGCTTGACACGCCCCTAGTCACGGGCGTGACTAGGGGGCGTGACACCTTCTTGAAGACCACTTTTACACCCGCCGTTTTCAGCTTCCCGCCGTTTCCAGAAACAGCCGTGACATGCCCTAAGTCACGGGCGTGACCTAGGGGCGTGACCCGTCAGTTAACCAATTTTGGCGGTTTCTCCTCCAACGTTCCCGGGCTTTCAAGACGATAGTTCCGAGCCTGACACGCCCTAGGTCACGGGCGTGACCTAGGGCGTGACCAAACAGAAATTTTTTCTATAAATTCCAGACAGCTTCAGATGCTGAGGAGTCGAATTTTGGGAGTTGGAGTCTTGTAATTTTCTATTTCTTTTGCTGTATTTTCTCATTTCTAAGTTAGATTTACCTTTGTTGTAACTTTAATTTTAGTCATTTCCATTTCAATCATGTCTTTTCCTACTTCATTTTGTATTTCCCCAATCATGATGAGTAGCTAATCTTCTTTTAGCACTTGATCATGATGAACCTTAGAATAAAATAGATCTTTCTCCTTCTTATTAAATGTCTTGTTCTTAATTGTTCTCGCTACGATTTATCTTTGATTTTTATTACTTCGAATTCATATTACGCGGATATGATCTTCGATCTAATATCCGTATCCTAAATGACCGAGAGGTTGCGGATACGAGGAGATCACTCAAAGATAAAAGGAGTTGAATGCACTCCTCGAGAGAGGACGACGTAAATCTTCCGGATTGGAGTCAAATCCAATAGTGGGGTTCACCGCATAAAGCAAGCTTAGGGGTTTCGACTGGCCGAGAGGTCTTAATCGATCAACCTAAGGTTAGTTAGAAGCATGAGCTCGAGAGAGACGCTTCTATACTTTAGGAACCTCCACGGTCGAGTGAGTATAATTAAGAACTCGCATTTCCTTATTTTCCAAGAAGATTTATTTTAGCCCAAGGGGATTCTAGATCAAGTGCTAGCTTCCTCATATTTGAATTTCTCTTTAGCTTCAGCTTTAGTTTTATTATCTAGTATAATCAAACCAACTTTTCCGTTTGATAAAATAATAGCTCTTCCTTGTGAGTACAAGTACTCAACAAGCCCCGAATCGCAATACGACACTTCCTATACTGCATTTCGATAGGTACGCTTGCCTATTCGGGATTCTAATTTGGTTGTAATTTAACTTCTAGAAAATCTTCATCAAGTTTTTGGCGTCGTTGCCGGGGACACTTTTCTTTGTTGATATTTTGAAAGCAAGGATCTATTAATTTTATCATTTTCTTTTTCTTTTATTTCAAAAAAAAAATAAACTTTTTCTTTCAAAGGTTTTATCTTTAAATTTTTATATTTAAAATTTCTTGCGAAAGGGCCGTGTCGGGTTTTCATCCCGCAATACCGCCTAGTACCTTGCGAACCCGTCACTGGGTAGCCCTTGGGAAGTCCGGGAAATTCTATTTTATAAATTTTTAAAATCTTAAAACTTTTATCTTTTGTTTTGTTCTTGTGTATGACCCGAGGGAATCCGTCACCTCTTTTTGATTTGGATCCGGAAATCGAGTGAACCCTTCGGCACCGCTTACAATTTCGAGTTCTAAATTTTCAAGATACGGAATCCTTAGGAGACACTCCTAATCCTTCTTTAATTCTCTCTCCGTCACCGTCTTCCCCTTCTCCTTCTTCATTTAGTTCTTCTTCTCATTCTCCTAGATCTCTTTCTTCTTCTTCTTCCAATATGGGTGAGCCAAATGCGGTCGAACAACGAACTATGTCCTATTATGCCCGTCCAAACTTGGACGAGGCTCAATCTAGTATTGTTCACCCCGCTATTGCCCCCAATAATTTTGAGTTGAAGCCAAGCATTATCCAAATGGTACAACAATATGTACAATTTGATGGGCTTCAAGATGAAGATCCAAACGCGTATATTTCTAATTTCTTAGAAATATGCGATACTTTTAAAATTAATGGTGTATCCGATGATGCCATCTGGCTAAGGTTATTTCCATTTACATTGTGCACTAAAGCCAAGCAATGGTTGAGTTCTCTACCAAGAGGATCAATCACAACATGGGCTGAAATGACGGAAAGATTTCTTACGAAATACTTTCCGTCGGCTAAAACGGCTAAATTGCGCAATGATATTACTTATTTCTCCCAACTTGATTCGGAAACGTTATATGATACTTGGGAGCGTTTCAAGGAATTGCTTCGTCGATGTCCTCATCATGCAATTCCGGATTGGTTACAAATCCAAACCTTCTATAACGGCCTAAATTCTCAAACTAGGCAACATATTGATGCCGCCGCCGGTGGAACGCTTAATAACAAAACACCGGCGGCCGCCCAAGAGCTTATAGAAGGTATGGCTTTGAATACCTATCAATGGAGTACACCACTGTCAAAATCACCTAAACCGGCCGGGATGTATGAAATTGATACGGTCTCCAATCTATCTCTCCAGGTTGAGATGCTAAACAAAAGATTAGAAGAGATGTCTGCTCCCTCTTCTATACCTATCTGGGATCCTACCTCTTCCCCCTCTCCCACAACGTTGGCCGAGCATGTGGATTATATGGGAAATCCGAATCGGCCACCCTTTAATCGGGGTAATACTAATTATGGTAATACATATCACCCGGGTATAAGGAACCACCCCAACTTCTCTTGGAGTAATCCGGGGAATGCGGCTCGCCCACCAAACACAATCCCACCAGGATATTTTCCACCACAAGCTCCAAAAGCTCCCAATCTCGAGGAGTTGTTCTCCAAATATACTAGTACATATGATGCCAATATCCGGAATCTCACTGGATCTCTTCGTAGTTTGGAGACTCAAATTGGGCAAATTGCAAAGATGCTCTCCGATCGACAACAAGGAGCGCTACCGGGCAATACAAAACCCAACCCAAGGGAGCAAGCCAAAGCCATCACTTTACGGAGCGGGAAGGAGGTAACCACTTCTACAATTCTAGTTGAAACTTCTCTAATTCCGGTTGATACGGAGGTAACGATTTCTTCATCTTCTCCTCTGATTAAGCCTTCTAGTTATATTAAACCAAAACCTTATCAACCGCCTCTTCCCTATCCATCTACAATGCAAAAAGACCGGATAGATGAGCATCACGGTAAATTTTTAGATATGTTTAAACAAATCCAAATAAATTTACCGTTATGCGAAGTGATAGCACAAACGCCGAAATATGCTAAGTACCTCAAGGATCTTTTATCAAATAAAAAGAAACTTGAGGATATCTGCACGGTTCAATTGAACACGGAGTGCTCGGCGGTTTTACTTAATAAATTGCCTAAGAAATTACCTGATCCGGGTAGTTTCTCTATATCTTGTTCATTTGGCGATTTATTGGTAAAACGTGCGTTAGCCGATTTAGGTGCCTCAATAAATTTAATGCCTTATTCTTTAGTTAAGAAATTGGGTTTAGGAGAACCTAAACCCACAAGAATGAGCATTCAATTGGCGGATCGGTCTATAAGATATCCGATGGGTATTATTGAGGATGTGCTTGTCAAAGTTGACAAATTTATCTTTCCGGTAGATTTTGTCATCTCTGACATCGAAGAGGACACCGACGTACCACTCATTCTCGGTCGCCCATTTCTTGCCACCTCGTGCGTAGTTATAGACGTTAGTAACGGTAAACTTCTCCTTAGAGTCGAAGATGAAGAAGTTACCTTTACTATTGACACGTCTATGAAAAATTCGCTCTCCAATGACGACTCATGTTACTATTTAGAGGCTTCTCCCGAAGAAGACTTCATTCCATTTTCTGAACATTCTTTATCGTCTATTGATCATAACGCATATTTTGAAAATTTAGATTTAATTACTTATGAAAATAGTGATAAGGATTTGATCACTCGCACACCTACTTTTGAAATTTTGGAAATTAGTAGTGATCGTTTGAAAACATCTTATGATGAACCTCCCTCATTAGAACTAAAACAATTGCCTGATCATTTAGAATATTTATTTTTAGCGGAGGATTCTAAACTTCCTGTAATTGTGTCGGCCTACTTGACCGATGATGAAAAATTTAAATTATCTAATATTTTAAAACGTCATCGCCACGCAATTGCGTGGAAGATCACGGATTTGAGAGGAATTAATCGCTCATTTTGCACCCATAAAATTTTATTGGAAGAAAAAGCTCACAAAACAATTCAACCTCAACGCCGGCTAAATCCTAACATGAAGGAGGTAGTCAAGGCCAAGGTGATTAAATTATTAGATGCGGGCATCATCTATCCGATTTCGGATAGCTCTTGGGTGAGTCCGGTCCAAGTGGTGCCTAAGAAAGGAGGCTTAACGGTAGTTCCTAATGATAAAAATGAATTAATTCCTACTCGAACCGTTACCGGATGGCGGGTTTGCATCGACTACCGTAAATTAAATGATGCAACCCGAAAGGATCATTTTCCTTTGCCGTTCATTGACCAAATCCTTGAACGGTTATCCAGGCACTCGTTTTATTGTTTTCTTGACGGTCTCTCGGGATATTTCCAAATCCCAATTGCACCCGAAGACCAAGAGAAAACAACCTTCACTTGTCCGTTTGGCACCTTCACCTATCGAAGGATGCCTTTTGGTTTATGCAATGCGCCGGCAACCTTCCAAAGGTGTATGCTAGCGATCTTTGATGAACTAGTGGAGGATATCATGGAGGTCTTCATGGATGATTTCTCCGTCTTTGGAGACTCTTTTGATTTATGTTTAGCAAATCTTTCCCGTGTACTCCAAAGATGTGAGGACACGAACCTAGTCTTGAACTGGGAAAAGTGCCATTTTATGGTGCGGGAAGGTTTGGTCTTAGGCCATAAAATTTCTAGCAAGGGTATAGAGGTAGATAAAGCAAAAATTGAAATTATAGAAAAATTACCTCCACCCTCAAATGTTAAGGCCGTTCGTAGTTTTTTGGGGCACGCCGGTTTCTATCGCCGGTTTATTAAAGATTTTTCTAAAATCACTAAGCCCCTTACCCACTTATTAGAAAAAGACGCGCCTTTTATTTTTGATGAAGATTGTTTGCGCGCTTTTTCACTTATAAAAGAAAAATTGATAAACGCACCAATCGTGATAGCGCCCAATTGGGAACTACCTTTTGAAATTATGTGCGATGCTAGTAGTTTTGTCGTTGGTGCGGTCTTGGGACAACGCATCAATAAAAATTTTCATCCGATATATTATGAGAGCAAAACACTAACCACCGCACAAGAAAATTATACAACCACCAAAAAAGAACTTCTTGCCGTAATTTTTGCCTTTGATAAATTTCGTTCTTACCTTACTTTATCCAAAGTTATTGTTTTTACCGATCATTCGGCTTTGCGTTATTTACTAACCAAAACAGATGCAAATCCTCGATTGATTAGGTGGGTATTGGTTCTCCAAGAATTTGACTTGGAGATTCGGGATAAAAGAGGAGCGGAAAATCTTGTGGCGGATCATCTTTCTTGGTTGGAGAACCCCAATTCAGAGGAGCTCAAAGAGGAGGACATCGATGATACATTTCCTGAAGAGCGCCTCCTCGCTATGCAAAAGGTAATCACTCTCCCCACTCCTTGGTTCGCTGATTTTGCAAACTTCCTTGTTGCAAGATTCCTCCCAAATGGTTTTTCTTATCAAGAAAAGAAGAAATTCTTTTCAGATTTGAAAAATTATTTTTGGGAGGACCCATTTCTCTTCCGAGTTTGCGCGGACCAAGTAGTGTGGAGGTGTGTTTCTCATGAGGAGGGCGCAGAAATTTTAAAACATTGTCACGAGGGACCCGCCGGTGGGCATTATAAAGCTAATCGGACGGCTCGGAAAGTACTTGAAGCAGGCTTCTATTGGCCGAGCATCTTCAAGGACGCTCACGCACATGTAAGTCGATGTTAACAATGCCAACGCTCAGGTAATATTTCCCGCCGAGATGAAATGCCCTTAAATTTATTTTTAGAAATTGAAGTGTTTGATTTATGGGGAATCGACTTTGTCGGCCCGCTACCAACTTCCTTTGGCAATAAATATAATCTGGTAGCGGTTGACTGCGTGTCACGGTGGGCGGAAGCGCAAGCTCTCCCCACCAATGATGCCCGAGTCGTGACCCGATTTCTTAAACAACTATTTTCACGATTTGGAGCACCGCAGGCAATAGTTAGTGATAGGGGCACCCACTTTTGTAACGCACAATTTGCTAAAGTATTATCTAAATACGGCGTTACACATAGGTTAGCCACCCCCTATCACCCTCAAACTAGTGGCCAGGTAGAAGTAGTTAACCGAGAGATTAAACGTATTCTAGAAAAAATGGTTTCTACTAATAGAAAGGATTGGTCGGTCAAGCTTGATGATGCTCTATGGGCTTATCGGACCGCGTACAAGACCGCTATAGGTTGTACGCCGTATCGATTGGTCTATGGGAAAGCATGCCACTTACCGGTTGAGCTTGAACATCGTGCCTTTTGGGCACTTAAATTTTTAAATCTTGATGAAAATTTGTCCTCCGAGCTCCGTAAACTGCAACTTAACGAGCTCGATGAGTGGCGTTCTCTCGCTTATGAGAGTAATAAACTCTATAAGGAGCGCACCAAATTTTATCATGATAAGAAAATTAAGCACCCAAAGAACTTTAAACCGGGAGACCATGTCCTTTTATATAACTCGCGCTTACGCTTATTTCCGGGTAAACTTAAGTCCCGTTGGTCCGGCCCCTTTGTCGTAAAGGAGGTTTGGCCTTACGGGACGGTTCTTATTTCACACCCGGAGAAAGGCAACTTTAAAGTGAATGGGCACCGGCTAAAATTATTTTTTACCGGTGATAATATTAACCAAAAATTAGACAACATAATGTTGTCAAACCCATAATAAGCGCGCGCCACTATGGTCGAGCTCACCGACCATAAACAAAGCGCTCGTGGGAGGCACCCCACGGTTATTTTTTTTATCATTATTATTTTCTAATTTTCTTTTTAAGTTTATTTTTACAGGCTTGAAGGACATCGCTGCATGACGATCGGGTGGAGACGAACGTCGAATCTTCGTATTTCTTCAAGTTGGTAAATTTTAATTTATTTTTATTGGGCTCTTTAACATAATGATGATATAAAACAAAAAAACAAAAAAAAAATATTTATTAAAAAAAAAAAATTTAAAAAAAAAAACAAAAGAAAAAAATTTTCTCGTACACGCGTTTGTCACGCCCGTGACCCATTGGTCACGGGCGTGTCCAGGGCGTGTTTTGCAAGACTGCGGAAGGTTCCTCCTCCCTCAATTTTCCCACCCGTCATTCAGAAATGACACGAGCGTGACATGTTTTTGTCACGGGCGTGTCGAGCCCGTGGCGCGGGTATCCGAGGCGTTGACCAGTCACGCCTCAGATTCCATTTCAAAGAGTCAGATTTGACTGACACGCCTAGAGTCACGGGCGTGACTCTGGGGCGTGACTGAAGAATCCTATGCCGCCGCATTGGATACTCTTTGGATTCCCCTACACGCCCGACGTCACGGGCGTGTCACTCAGAGTCACGGGCGTGACTCTGAGGCGTGACCCCCGAATCCGATGCAGTCTGCCTCGGATTCCTTTCTGCTTTGACCCGGGCTGGTCACGCCCCCTATCACGGGCGTGACAGGGGGGCGTGACCAACCCGAAAAACTCTTTAAATAGGACTTTTTCCTCCCCTCTTCTCTTCACACCTCCACCCTTCAACCCTTCTCTTCTCTCATCCCTTTGGCCGAAATTTCCTCCACATTTCTCACCATGCCACGCCACCACGCTCGATCCACCGCTTCCTCCTCCGAGCACCCCGCCGATCCAGCCTCGGCGGAGGCCATGCTTCTTTTCGAGAATGCAACCCAACAAGATCGAAGCGAGAGACTGAACGCCAAACCCTTTGGCGTGTTCCGGATCTTGGATTGGGCCATACTCGCCCAATTCGGAGCAGCAGAGCTAGTTCAGGAGCTCATCTCTACCCAAGGGTGGGCTCCCCTTTTTTCCATTTCTGAGCCTGCTTTCCTCGAGCTCACCATTGAGTTCTTGGCCTCATTTGAGTTCCGTTGGGCGGCGCAAGATGATTTCATCGTCTTTCTCCTGGGCGGGATGATGCACCAGCTCACCATCCGCCAACTCAATGTTGCCATGGGCTTTTGCTCGGAGGCCTTTTCCACTTCCCCCGCCTACCCCGACCTAAAAACTGATTTCCCTCCCGACTTCAGTCTCCCTACTTTTTGGTCGGAAATTAGTAATGACGTCGCCCCCTACACTCCAAAGAAATCTAAGGGTAGCCACCTCATCTCCCCCGCTTTACGTATTCTGTACAACCTTCTCTCTTTTACCATTTCCGGGCGCGGCGATAGCCACGGCGTGGTGACTCGGGCGGACTTACTATACTTGTATAGTATGTTTTACCGTGTCCCACTCAACCTTGGTTACATGCTCGCCATTTTCTTTCGGCACCAGGTCGAAAATGTGAGATTGGGAGCGTGTTGGAACACCCTATTACTATTTGGACCAGGATGACTATATTTCTATAGGGATTGTGTGCTGTGACCTCCATGTTGTTATAAAGGTCACATAGGCTAGTTAGAGTAGTCTTCAGCTCGACGCATAGTCGACTTCAGCTCGACGCATAGTCGACTTCAGCTCGACGCAGAGTCGATCTCAGCTCGACGCAGAGTCGACCTCTGCTCGACGTAGAGTCGACCTCAGCTCGACGCAGAGTCGACCTCAGCTCGACGTGGAGTCGACCTCAGCTCGACGTTCCGTCGAACCCAGTTCTGCTTACAGAAAACACTCTCTGGCCGACGTGTGTCGTGCTCAGATCGACGTTTTTCTGTGAGCTCGACGCCTTCCAGACTTCCGTCGATTTTGGATAGGAATTCAAATTCCTTCTGACAGACAATTAATGCTGAAGATTTATTGGCCGTTACAGCATATCTGGTGCATGGCTCAAGGAATTTTCTAAGGAATGTCTGGCTGTCATTTCCTTTGAGGCATGGACAGTTAAGGAAAGCAATTAATGCTGTCTTCCAACGGCTATCAAAGTAAAAGGAAGAAGAAGTCTCAAGTATATATTTCATTTTTTCTTTCATTTCTACAAGAGACACAGAGAATATACAGAACAAAAGAGGAGAACAACAATACAAGACTTCAGATCTCTTTGCTCTCTGTGACATTGTGTTGAAAAGCTAACTCACAGAAAATCTGATTGCTTCAGACACCTCCATCCAACTCTATTAGATCATCCTTTGCTGGAGCAAATCAGATCTTTGAAGACCAGTCACCCTTGTGCAGAGCTCTCCTTCCTGAACCTCATCTTGATCTCAGGGGGAGCTTTGACAACAACTTCAGATCCACTTCTGCTTCTCTTTGCTTGTTGAATAGAGAAGACAACATCATCTCTTTTCCTTTTTCTTTCTGTACAGGTTTTTAACTCCCTTCAAAAGTTACTTTTGGTTTTGCTGAAACCTGGTCAAAATCAGCTCTGTTAGTTTGTGAGAACCTGATCAAAAACTCTCTGGTGCTCAAGACACCTGATCAACTCATCTTGAAGTGGATTCCTATCAAGGGTGATAGAAGAGTGGATGTACCCAGATTTGGGGAACCACTATAGCTCCTTGTGTCGTCTGGATTGCTTATGCTCCTTGTGTTTTGCTTTGTGCTGTGAATACCTTTTTACTCTGATTATTTACTCTAGCACCTTACACAAAGTAAATTCAAACCTTCTTTACACACAAGTTTTATTTGGAAAATTATTTTAAATAACTCTATTCACCCCCCTCTAGAGTTAGGAGTGATCTTATCCTGCACTTTCAATTGGTATCAGAGGGAGGTTGATCACTTATACAGGCTAACCCCTGGATCAAAAGATCCCTGATAAGATCATTTCTCTCAAAGGATTATTTTCCTTAGTTTTACTTCTCTTTAAAACTCATGGCACAAAACAAGGACCTTGCTAGCACCAGACCTCCTATGTGCAATCTATCTAAGTTTGCACTATGGAAGGCAAGGATTAGGCTTTACATGAACTCTTTTGATGAAGACATTTTTAACTCTGTGTTGACAGATTGTCCAAGACCTCCCACAGGAACAAGCACATCAGCTGTTCCTCCTCCTTCAGGAACTGATGCTGACATAAAGAAGTGGAAGGCAGCAGATGCTAAAGCCATGAACATCTTGGCTCAAACCATGTCAGATGACATTTTCCAGAAGGTAGTTGAATGCACTACTGCCAAAGCAATCTGGGAAAAGCTGTCAGAAATTGTATCAGGTTCTGCAGATGAAAGAAAGGATAGGAGATCCTACCTGATCACCCAGTATGAGAATTTCAAGAAGGCAGAGTCTGAGTCAGTTGCTGACATGTACAACAGACTGAGTCTGATCATAAGTGAGCTTAGATCACTAGAGAAGGACATATCTCTCACTGAGATAAATGACAAAATACTGACTTGTTTCCCTAGCTCTTGGGACTCAAGAATATGGACAATTAAAGATGGAAGAAGTGTCTGTGAGTTATCCACAGAAGCTCTTCTAGGGAAGCTCAAGAGTTATGAGCAATTTATTAAGAAGAGAGAAGAAGAGCAGAAGACATCCACACCAACAGAAAAGGTTGAGAAAACCATTGCCTTCAAAGCACAGGAAGAAGAACCTAAAGAAAAGGTGTTGGGAAATGAAGAGCTTATGAGCCTACTGGTCAAAAGGTTCAATAAGCTGAATAAAAGGAACTTCAGAAGATGGTCATCCAAAGACAAAGACAAGCCAAGGTATGACAGATCTAATAATAAAGATATTATCTGCTTTGGCTGCAGGAAACCAGGACACATCTTCCCAAACTGTCCAGAAAATCAAGACAAGGACAGAAGGGACAAAAAGGAAAGAAAGGATAAAAGGAAGGATAAGGAGTCAAGGAAATACCATGACAAGCCTTCCTCCAGCAACAGCAAGCACACCAGAAAAGGATTTGTGGCTGAATCCTGGAGTGACTCTAATGAGTCTGATTCATCATCCAGTTCTAGTGATGATGAGGATGATGCAGAAGAAAAGGGATTCTGCATGATGGCCATCAGTGCATCTCAAAAGAACACTGATTCAGAGCCTGATGCTGACTACCCATCTGATCAGGAACTTACTGAGGATCAGGTAATAGATTCATTTGACTTTACTTCTGATGATTTCAAATCTGAGTTTAAATCTATGTGCATTGACTTGATTGAGTCTCAAAAGCTGATTAAAACTCTAAATGAACAATTAATTGAATGCAAATCCATTAACTCAGATAATCTTAGACTCTTAGAAGAGTTGAAGCAGTGTGGGGAGGAGATAGCTTCACTGAAAAGTGAGCTATCTAAGGCCAAACAATTTGAAGAAACCCTTAATGGGAGAAGTATCAAATTGATGGACATCACAAGTACAGTGAACTCAAGATTGAATGGTTCACTGGGCTTGGGTGCTTCATCCAGCCAACCCATAGTGCTGATAACTCCAATCAAATTTACCAGTGAGAAAGGTAAAGGAGTCTTGATAGTGGCTAGGAAGAATGCTGACTTAACCCAGGAAACTGGACAAAAAGCGTCGAACGAAGCTCGACGGACGTCGACCAGAGCTCGACGTAATCGCAAGAAAACGTCAAACTCAGGTCGACGCCCTCTACCCTCTGAACAAAGCAAGACCTTGCCGTCGAACGGAGCTCGACACACTCACTTGAGTCCGTCGACCGAAGCTCGACGTGCGTCGAGCCGAGTTCAGAGCAAAACCCAGTTCTCAAGGGTTAATTCAAATTTCAATTCTAGCTCCACATCTCATTACTTTAACCCTTATGCTGAATGGATCATACCTCCTAGGAGATATCATCCTGTAGGCTATAAGAGTCAACCTGAGATGTCCTTCATTTCAGAATTTAAGGGATATCAACCTAGGCCCAAGGTTAACTGGGTCAAAAACAAATAAGCTGTTTTTGTGCAGGTGAAGACCTATCCAGCATCAAACCATCAATGGTATCTGGATAGTGGGTGCTCAAAGCACATGACAGGGGACAAGGACAACTTCACTTCCTTCAAAGCCAAGCTTGGACCCAAAGTAATTTTTGGAGACTCAAGCTTTGGAACTATAAAAGGATATGGTGCAGTCAAAATTGGCCCAGTCACATTCAAGAAGGTGGCATATGTTGAAGGACTCAAGCACAACTTGATAAGTATCAGTCAATTGTGTGATGAAGGATATCAAGTAACCTTTAACAAAGCCATATGCAAAGTCCAGTCAGTGGACAACACAACTGTGTTGACAGGTAACAGAAGAGGTAACATTTACTTAGTGGATTTTCATTCACCTGTAGTAGATATTTGCCTGTTTAACTCCATTTCAAAACCAAACATCTTGTGGCATAAAAGATTAGGACATGTGAACCTTAGAACCATTACTAAGTTATCCCAAGACAACCTTGTTAGAGGACTACCTTCTGGTCCCTACAAGAAGGAGGGACTTTGCAAGGCATGTCAATTAGGCAAGCAAACTAAAAACAGTTTCAAGTCACTTAATAAGAGTGACTCACCTAGAATTTTGTACTTACTGCACATGGACCTTTTTGGACCAATTAATGTACAAAGCCTAGGAGGGAAATCTTATGCTTTAGTAATTGTAGATGACTTCTCAAGATTCACTTGGGTGTTCTTTCTGAGGAAGAAGTCTGATAACTTCAAGATTTTGACAGATTTTCCCAAAGGCATACAGATTGAGTTCAATACTCACATTGCCCTGATCAGAAGTGATCATGGGACAGAGTTTGATTCTCTTCTTATGCTAGAGTTCTGCCAGAATGAAGGTATCAGGCATACTTTCTCAGCTCCCAGAACTCCTCAACAAAATGGGGTAGTTGAAAGGAAAAACAGAACCCTTATTGAATCTGCCACAACATTGTTGACAGATGCTCACCTTACTCTAACCTTTTGGGCAGAGGCTGTGAACACCTCCAACTATGTTCTGAATAGAAGCCTGATACATAAGCTAAAGGGTAAGACTCCCTATGAGTTACTCAAAGGGAAGAAACCTAAAGTAAACTACTTCAAAATTTTTGGTTGCATTTGTTTCATTCACAATAATGACAAGAAATACCTAGCTAAATTTGAAGCCAAAGCTGATGAAGGAGTGTTTCTGGGGTACTCCTTGACTAGCAAGGCTTATAGGGTTTTTAACAAGTGCACAAATAAAATTGAAGAATCCATGCATGTTACATTTGATGAAACTAACATGTTTTATAAGGAGAAGGAGACTTCTACCATAAGCAATTTGCAGGAACACTCAATTTCAGAGAATTTGAGGCAGCTCACCATCACAGACAAAGGGTCATCACCTTCACCAATTCAACAAGTCACTGAACATAGTGACAATGAAGAGGAATTTCAAGTTCTGGAAAGTTCAAAGGGCCAACAGAGTGAAGAACCAGTTGTTGTTCCACAAGAGGAAACAACAACACAGGTTGGTGCATCATCAACACCCCTTGTTGATCTAGCAACAACAAGAGATCACCCAATCTCACAAGTAATTGGAGATATCTCAGTGGGTGTGCAAACAAGGAATCAAGTCAATCAAAATATTATGCACACCTGCTTTCTTTCTCAAATTGAGCCTCAAACCATACAAGATGCAGAACAAGATCCAAACTGGATCATTGCAATGCAAGAAGAGTTGAATCAATTTGAGAGGAATAAAGTTTGGGAATTAGTACCAAGACCAAGGAACCAGCAAATTGTTGGAACAAAATGGGTATTCAGGAACAAATTGGATGATCAAGGAATAATTGTGAGAAACAAGGCAAGACTTGTTGCACAAGGATATTGCCAAGAAGAAGGAATTGATTATGACCAAACCTTTGCACCAGTTGCAAGGTTGGAGGCCATAAGAATCTTCCTTGCATATGCAGCTCACAAGAGATTCAAGGTATATCAGATGGATGTCAAGAGTGCATTCCTCAATGGAGACATCAAGGAAGAAGTCTATGTAAAGCAACCTCCAGGTTTTATCTCTCCAACTTTTCCTGATCATGTATTCAAACTGCATAAAGCTTTATATGGTCTCAAGCAAGCTCCTAGAGCATGGTATGAGACCTTAGCTTGTTTTCTGTTGGAAAATGATTTTAAAAGGGGTAGAGTAGACCAAACTCTTTTTGTTAGAACCCATAGGTCCCACACCCTACTAGTACAAGTTTATGTAGACGACATCATATTTGGGTCTACTGATTCAAACTTATGCAAAAAGTTCTCACAACTTATGCACTCAAAGTTTGAAATGAGTAGCATGGGTGAGCTTGCTTTCTTTCTTGGATTGCAAGTTAAACAACATGTGGATGGCATTTTCATCTCTCAAACCAAGTATGCAAGAGAACTGGTTAAGAAATTTGGAATGTCTGAAGCATCCTCCATGAAAACACCTATGCCTACAAATGCTGTTTTAGATGCTGATGAATCTGGAAAACCAGTTGATCAGACAAACTATAGAGCAATCATTGGCTCATTACTTTATCTAACAGCTACTAGACCAAATATAATGTTTGCTACATGCATTTGTGCTAGATTCCAAGTAAGCCCTAGAGAGTCCCACCTCACATTAGTTAAGAGGATTCTTAGGTATGTAAAAAGTTGTCCTAATATAGGTCTCTGGTATTCACATGACTCAGGATTTGATCTAACTGGATTTTCAGATTCTGATTATGCTGGATGTAGAGTAGACAGGAAAAGCACCAGTGGAACTTGTCAATTCCTTGGTGATAGACTTGTCTCCTGGTTCTGTAAGAAACAAACCTCTGTGTCCACATCAACTGCTGAAGCTGAGTATATGGCTGCAGGCAGTTGTTGCTCACAGATTTTGTGGATTCAAAACCAGCTCCTAGACTATGGCTACAACTTAGAGATGTCTAAAATCTTTTGTGATAATACCAGTGCAATATCAATTGCACAAAATCCAGTTCTCCATAGTAGGACTAAGCACATAGAAATCAGACATCACTTCTTAAGGGATAATGTAGAAAAGAAGAAAATTGCACTAGAATACATTTCCACTGAATTACAGAGAGGAGATATTTTCACCAAACCCTTGGATGAAAAGAAGCACTTCTTTTTCCTCAATCAGTTGGGAATGCTAGATGGAGACAGCTTAAAATAAAACTCCAAGATTTTGAAACCCATAACAAACAGGAATAGGAAAAATTTCATTTCAAAATTTCCTGTCTGAGTGGTTGTTCTGAGCTCTGAACTAAGCTCGACGCGGCGTCGAACGGAGATCGACGGTCCGTCGCCCTCAAAAGCGTCGAACGTCGAACTCAGCTTCCAGCGTCGAACTAAGTTCACAGCTCCCTGGCTTCTTGAGTTTCTCTCTCCCCGGTCGACGTCTTCGTTCAACGTCGACCTGAGCTCGACGTATAGCTTCAGCCAAAGCGTCGAACATCGACCTAAGCTGGACGCTGTTGAGTCGTTTCAGTTCTCCTAGAGCCCTTGAGCGTCGAACTAAGCTCGACGATCTTTCCTTTTCTGCGTCGAACCCTAAGTATAAAATCATTTTTTCTCCGTCGTTCGCAGTTGCGCATTCATATTTCTCTGCTCAAGCTTTCTCCCTCCAAATACTATACTTTTAATCTTGTAAGGTATTCTTTCTTTTGCAGGACAATGGCAATCACAGCAGGAGCTCTGGCGGCCATGAAGTTCGACTCTGGTTTCGACATTGACTTCGATTCTTTTGATGGATCTCCACAACACTTTCTGGATATACTGAATCTTTTCAAGGAGCAGCAACTAGTCCACTTTATGTCTACCAGGATACCCCTTCCAGAATCAGAAATTAAAGAATGGTGTCTTACAGCAATCGTTTCAGATAACAACTCTTTGACTGGGAAGATTTCAAGAAATGAGGTAGCCATCTCACCTCAAGTCATTACAGAAGCTTTCAACTTTGCTGCTGGAGATGATGACATAGAACTATCAGTGGAAGAGTATACCTTGATGCTGGACAGGATGGGGCATGCTGCTGGTAACCCCTCTAAACTCCTTAAAATTAACCTAGCAATTGAGTATAGGTTATTAGCAGATATAACTGGAAAAGTGATCTGTGCAAAGAGGACTGCACATGATGCAATAACAAGGCATCAGTTTTGCCTTATGGCTGCACTAATGGATAAGAAACATCCCAACTGGGGATTAATTGTGTTTGAAATGCTTAAGAAAAAGTTGGATAAAAACTCTGTCCATTTTGGAAGAGTTCTTGGGTTGATTCTCAACCACTGCTGCCCCCAACTGCTTGTGTCCTCAAAGAAGCACATCAATGCTTCCAAGAGGCTCACATGTGCTCTAATTGGCAAATGGGACAGGAGTATTGTGAATCCCAGGGCTGCTGCAGCAATGAAATCCTCTGCAGACACCAGGACTGTAGAGGTCTCTCACCCTCAGTCCACTGGTCCAGAAGTAGGGACCATGCCAGCCCCCTCTCTCACCCTTCCATCCACCTTCATCCCCTCAACCACAATTATCTCATCCACTCAAACTCTCCCCTCCTCCATATCTATCATTGCCTCCTCTCTTCCACCTCTCACTACTTTCCTCCCCATAAACTTGGATTCCACCCCTCATGAGGATCTCTTTTCTTTTGACATGCATGAAGACTCCTTCATGGATGCCTCTACCTCCTCTCCTCATGACTTCCTCCATCCCTCTACTTTTTCAGACTTACTCTTCTCCTCCATTCAGGAACCAGTTACACCTCCACTGTCTACACCACACTCCACCTCCTCTACATTCTCAGTTTCTGCTACTCCCTCTACCTCTACTCAAGTTCCACTTGAGCAAGTAGCTCTCCTCCCCCTAGCCAATCAAATTTTTGACCTTCTGTCTCCAAGGCTCTCCTCCCTTTTGGATGCCAAGCTGGCTCCTCTCCTTCTTTCCCTGAGCACTCTTTCTGCCTCTGTCTCCTCCCTTTCCTCTCAGTTGGCATGCCCTTCTTCTGGGGGCCTAGAGTCAGCTACCACTGATTCTAGGCAGGGGGAGATGTCAGCAGAAGAAGAGCTGCCTCCTTCTTCAGTTCAGCTTGCTCAGACTTATTCAGAGACAGTATCAGTTGCTTGTTCAGAGACAGTGTCTGTTGCAGAAGATCAAACAGTTTCAGCTCAGCAAATCAGCAGTGCCTTAGACATTCAGTCTTTGGCAGCTTCTGTTCAGAGCTTCTCTCCTCCAGCTTCAATACAAGAAGATCTGTCCAGGGCTATTGTCCCTTTTCAGAAGGCCTTGACTTCTGATATAGCAGTGGTAGCAGTGGCTCCTGCTAGTGTTGAAATTGATTTGTTAGCTCCTGTTGAGACTTCAGGTGAAGTGATTGAGACACCTGATGCTGCAGAGGCCCATATCTCCCAAGCCCTTCAGGAACCAGCCTCTTCAGCCTCTATGGCTCCTGAGGCTGTGCCCTCTCCTGCAGTGGTTGCTTCCTCCTCCCCACTGACAGCAGAGCTTCCTTCAGTCTCCTCCTCAGCAGCTCCAGCCTCCATCAGCTTTCCCATCTCCAAAAGAAAGTATATAGATCCATATGAAGAATCACAAAGTTCTGAAGATGAGTTTGCTACAGATTCTGATGACTCCTCTGCAACTATTGCAAGGAAGAGGAAAGCCAGATCAAAAGCCATGAAAAGAGTACCTCCTGCCAGAGCTACAGATCATGACATTCCCTATTACATCAAATATAATTGTGAAATCACAGAGCCATGGATGCAGTACTCTCAGAATCAGAGAAAAGCTATGAAACAGAAGAGAAAATTCAATGAGGGACCAACTAAACCAGTCCATCAGCCTCCACCTCCACCTCCTCCAGATGCAGGTGCAGGTACTGGTCTATCTTCCTCTTCAGCACCTTCAGCTCTACATGGAAAGACTTATCAAGCCAGAAGACATCAAGGAGATAGCCAGCAAAGGGGAGGTCAACAAAGAGGAAATTATAGAGGTAGGCAGTCCAGAGGAAGATCAGGCTCTCAACCTTATCAAAGGGGAGGAGCCATTGATCCAACCTCTGGGCCCTATCCTTACAGGCCTAGAGTTGACCTCACCCCAAGAACTTCTCAAGAAACATCCTCTAACAAATTTGAACCAGCTGTACCCTTTGAAGATCCTACCAAAACTCCTGCTTACTGGAAAGCTAGGATGACAGAGATGGCTGCTCTAAATGAAATTAACAAAGCCAGAGAAAGAGGACTGGACACCTCTCATATCAGTACTATGTCAGAGCAAAGAAGAGAGGAATTGGAAAAGTATAGCTCAAAGAAATTTTTTGATTCAGACAGATACATGGAACTCCACCCTGCAGCTGTACCACCCAGTGCTAGAGATCAAAAGTCTTTAGGTGCAGCTGATGACTACAGATCCAAAAAGGAAGCTTCCAATCCAAACAGAGAAATCATCTTCAAAAAGAGTGATCAAGACAAAGCATCAAAGGACAAGTAAAGTAAGGTACTCTAACACTTTCTATATACTGGACTCAGGACATTTGAACAATTCTACTGCTATATAGTGTTTTATATATGCTGCTTATTATTCTGTCATGTCTGGCTGTATTATATTGTGTTGTACCTGCTTTATTTTTTTTTCTTTGAATCCCTAAAATTCATGTAAATAGTAATCCTAATCCAAATAGGGGGAGATTGTTGGAACACCCTATTACTATTTGGACCAGGATGACTATATTTCTATAGGGATTGTGTGCTGTGACCTCCATGTTGTTATAAAGGTCACATAGGCTAGTTAGAGTAGTCTTCAGCTCGACGCATAGTCGACTTCAGCTCGACGCATAGTCGACTTCAGCTCGACGCATAGTCGACTTCAGCTCGACGCAGAGTCGATCTCAGCTCGACGCAGAGTCGACCTCTGCTCGACGCAGAGTCGACCTCAGCTCGACGCAGAGTCGACCTCAGCTCGACGTGGAGTCGACCTCAGCTCGACGTTCCGTCGAACCCAGTTCTGCTTACAGAAAACACTCTCTGGCCGACGTGTGTCGTGCTCAGATCGACGTTTTTCTGTGAGCTCGACGCCTTCCAGACTTCCGTCGATTTTGGATAGGAATTCAAATTCCTTCTGACAGACAATTAATGCTGAAGATTTATTGGCCGTTACAGCATATCTGGTGCATGGCTCAAGGAATTTTCTAAGGAATGTCTGCCTGTCATTTCCTTTGAGGCATGGACAGTTAAGGAAAGCAATTAATGCTGTCTTCCAACGGCTATCAAAGTAAAAGGAAGAAGAAGTCTCAAGTAAATATTTCATTTTTTCTTTCATTTCTACAAGAGACACAGAGAATATACAGAACAAAAGAGGAGAACAACAATACAAGACTTCAGATCTCTTTGCTCTCTGTGACATTGTGTTGAAAAGCTAACTCACAGAAAATCTGATTGCTTCAGACACCTCCATCCAACTCTATTGGATCATCCTTTGCTGGAGCAAATCAGATCTTTGAAGACCTGTCACCCTTGTGCAGAGCTCTCCTTCCTGAACCTCATCTTGATCTCAGGGGGAGCTTTGACAACAACTTCAGATCCACTTCTGCTTCTCTTTGCTTGTTGAATAGAGAAGACAACATCATCTCTTTTTCTTTTTCTTTCTGTACAGGGTTTTAACTCCCTTCAAAAGTTACTTTTGGTTTTGCTGAAACCTGGTCAAAATCAGCTCTGTTGGTTTGTGAGAACCTGATCAAAAACTCTCTGGTGCTCAAGACACCTGATCAACTCATCTTGAAGTGGATTCCTATCAAGGGTGATAGAAGAGTGGATGTACCCAGATTTGGGGAACCACTATAGCTCCTTGTGTCGTCTGGATTGCTTATGCTCCTTGTGTTTTGCTTTGTGCTGTGAATACCTTTTTACTCTGATTATTTACTCTAGCACCTTACACTAAGTAAATTCAAACCTTCTTTACACACAAGTTTTATTTGGAAAATTATTTTAAATAACTCTATTCACCCCCCTCTAGAGTTAGGAGTGATCTTATCCTGCACTTTCAGAGCGGTGCACGGCGGGAATTTCATCACTTTCCTCGCCAAGCAGACCGGCGTGTGGGCTGTTCTTCCGCGGCTCACTTGCATGCAAACGCCGCAGCCTCTTCAGTTCCCGATTCTTCAGGCGCTTGGTTTAGCTCGCCGATGCGACGGCGAGTTTGAGGCTATTCCCCCGTTCGTTGGTGGCGGTAATCTTGATCTTGATCATGGTGCCGGTCCCAGCGGTACTCATCCTTCCCCGCAGATTCCGCCACCACCGCTGCACTCGGCTCTAGCGCCCGATCCTCCAAATTATTGGGCCCGGCAATTTGGGTTGCTCCATACTCGCATTGACCAGATGCAAACCCATTTTGACGGTCGCTTCGCTTCTTTTGATGCGCGCTTTACCGTGCTCGAGCATAACCATACTTCCTCTATAGCGCATATTACTCGCGAGTTCGCGAACATGCGGACTTTCTATCAGGAGCGCGAGGACGTTTCTGACCAAGAGTAGCTGCCTTTTCATTTCTTTGGATCTGTAGAGGGTCACTTCTTTGTATCTGTATTTTTATTCTTCTGTATCTTTTTTTTATTATGTTGAAAAAAAATCCAAAAAAATATCTATAAAATATTATGTTTTGCTTTGATCATCTTGTACAGGTCTCTTTTGATGCTGGCTTGCATTTTCAGGGAAGTCTCCTCTCTTCTCTTTTCTTCTTTATTTTTACATTGGGGACAATGTATTGCTTAAGTATGGGGGAGGGATATTTCTTAAGCAAAACATATAAAAACTTTCCAAAAAAATTTTTAAAACAAAAACCACAAAAAATTTTTAAAACAAATTTAAAACTCAAAAAAAATTTTATTTCGTCTTAAAATTTTGTTTTTCCAAAATTAAAAAAAAAAAGAAACAAATGAAAAAATAAAAAATCAAAATAAAATTAGAGAAGTCTTTATTTCTATATTTATTCACATGCAAAATTCCTAGTAATTCAACTTGTTTATAGTGTTTAGAGAATTTTGATGTTTTAATTGAATGTTGAATTTTGGAGTAGAACTGTTGACCATGCTGTATTTCTAGTTAAGTGCACGTGTAAGTAGAATTTTTAGTAGATCTAAATATTTAGCATATAATTAGATTTTTATTTTTCTAAATGCGTAGAAACAACTTATTTTACTTTAATTTTGAAAACCGGTAAAACTTTAAAATAATTTAGGTGAGTAAGTAGAAGTTTACTAGAGAGATATTTCGCGGACCAAGAGAGATTTATTCTTTTTCGATGTCTAGAACTTGCCCTCTAACTATTCTCAAGACTTTGCATAAGTTAAACTCATTAGCATAAATATGATTTAGGCACTTCTTTTGGCAAGTTTGAGCTTTTGTACCCGCACCTAAAATTTTAACTTTGCTTAGCCAATTTGAGCCTATTACCTTTTCCTTTTGTTTTAGCTCCACCAAATGATTTACCAAAGCCTAAAAAGCATCCTAATTACACACCTAAACCCGAGCTTGAAAGAACAAATGTAGAAAAATTTTGTGAGCGATTAGGAGCCTTTTCATTTTGATGGCTCTTTTCTTATTAAAAAAAAAGGTTGATTTATTTTTCTCTCCTCTTCAAAATAAAGAAAAAAAATTATCATTAAAAAAATGAAGAGGTATAAAAAAAAAATTTCAATACGATGAGAAAGTTAAAAAAATAAGAAAAGAAACAAAGGAATTTAGGAATTGGCTACGTTCTTTAAAGCCATGACAATTTATTTTTGTGCAAGCTTCTCTAGGTTTTGGTGTGACTAGCCATCGTGTTTATCTTTGATCACCCTCACCAAAAACCTAAGCCTACATTTCAACCTAATTAAGCCCTATTGATTTATGTTTATAAGTTAGAGTAGTGCCGTGGCGAGAGTGTGAAAGGGCAAGCCTATGGCCATCGGCATTGATGGATTTCTTTGGAGGGTATCTTAATCTTTGTTTGTGCAATGTTATCTTAGTACGCACGCTACACTCTCCCTAAAGATAATTTTAAGATTTACCTGATTTTCATCTTAAAAGTAAAAATAATAGTGAAAACGCATTTTAAGAAAAATAAAAATTAATTTGTATGCTGAGTAAGTCTTTCTACAAAAATATCTACAAACAAAGGCATAAGACTTCGCATTTTACTCCTTAGGTTCAATTTTCTTTTCTAGCATTTAAATTTTTTTCTACTCCCTATAAAAAGTTGTTTGCTCGGGACTAGCAAACGAATAAGTATGGGGGTATTTGATAACTCTAATTATTTCTATCTTTTTATTTATTTATTTTATATTAATAGTTAGATATTTTATATTAATTTTATAATATTAAGTTTATTTTAACTTGTTTCTATAATTTATATCTATTTGTTCTAATAAAATCATTTTTTAATCTTGCAGGGTTGATCTACAGGTTATTTGGAGCAAAACAAGAATCTTCCAGTTTTCTGCCTAGACACGCCCTGTGACACGCCCTACTTGGGCGTGACACAGGGGCGTGACACACAAATTTAAGACTGCAGTCAGAGCCCGTCGACCCGCGCTCAATGATCATCGACCGGCCTTGACACGCCCGTGTCTGATGACGACACGCCCGTGTACCATTTACACGGGGCGTGACAGCAAGAAAGAGACCGTTGACCGCTGACACGTCGGATTAAAATTACACGCCTGGGTCACGGGCGTGACCAAGGGCGTGTCCCGGGCGTTTCCAGCCAATTATTCCTCCGTTCCAGCCATTGCCGCCAGAGACCGTTCCTGCTTGACACGCCCCTAGTCACGGGCGTGACTAGGGGGCGTGACACCTTCTTGAAGACCACTTTTACTCCCGCCATTTTCAGCTTCCCGCCGTTTCCAGAAACAGCTGTGACACGCCCTAGGTCACGGGCGTGACCTAGGGGCGTGACCCGTCAGTTAACCAATTTTGGCAGTTTCTCCTCCAACGTTCCCGGGCTTTCAAGACGACGGTTCCGAGCCTGACACGCCCTAGGTCACGGGCGTGACCTAGGGCGTGACCAAACAGAAATTTTTTCTATAAATTCCAGACAGCTTCAGATGCTGAGGAGTCGAATTTTGGGAGTTGGAGTCTTGTAATTTTCTGTTTCATTTGCTGTATTTTCTCATTTCTAAGTTAGATTTACCTTTGTTGTAACTTTAATTTTAGTCATTTCCATTTCAATCATGTCTTTTCCTACTTCATTTTGTATTTACCCAATCATGATGAGTAGCTAATCTTCTTTTAGCACTTGATCATGATGAACCTTAGAATAAAATAGATCATTCTCCTTCTTATTAAATGTCTTGTTCTTAATTGTTCTCGCTACGATTTATCTTTGATTTTTATTTCATCGAATTCATATTACGCGGATATGATCTTCGATCTAAGATCCGTATCCTAAATGACCGAGAGGTTGCGGATACGAGGAGATCACTAAAAGATAAAAGGAGTTGAATGCACTCCTCGAGAGAGGACGACGTAAATCTTCCGGATTGGAGTCAAATCCAATAGTGGGGTTCACCGCATAAAGCAAGCTTAGGGGTTTCGACTGGCCGAGAGGTCTTAATCGATCAACCTAAGGTTAGTTAGAAGCATGAGCTCGAGAGAGACACTTCTATACTTTAGGAACCTCCACGGTCGAGTGAGTATAATTAAGAACTCGCATTTCATTATTTTCCAAGAAGATTTATTTTAGTCCAAGGGGATTCTAGATCAAGTGCTAGCTTCCTCATATTTGAATTTCTCTTTAGCTTCAGCTTTAGTTTTATTATCTAGTATAATCAATCCAACTTTTCCGTTTGATAAAATAATAGCTCTTCCTTGTGAGTACAAGTGCCTAACAGGCCCCGAATCGCAATACGACACTTCCTATACTGCATTTCGATAGGTATGCTTGCCTATTCGGGATTCTAGTTTGGTTGTAATTTAACTTCTAGAAAATCTTCATCAAGCTTCAGCAGCTTTGAGAGCAAGGGTTTGCTCTTTTCTTGTAGGAGTTGGGGTCTTTGCTTTAGCCTCAGCTTCCCTGGACATCAGCACTTGCTCAAAAGACTTGAGCTTGCCGAGAAGGGCTTCTGTTGAGAGTTCATTTGTGCTTCTGGCCTCCTTGATAAGCCAGATCCTCAGATCCCATGTGCTAAGGAAGCATATAAGAATCTTATCATTGACCTCTGTCAATGAAATATCCTTATCAAGGGTCCTCAGCTCATTGATGATTGAGCTGAGCCTTGTGTACATTGCTTCAACTGATTCAGCATCAGTTTTCTTGAAATTCTCATACTGTGAGATAAGGTTGGACCTCCTGTCCTTCCTTTCATCAGCTGAACCAGCTACAATCTGGTTCAGTGTATCCCACATTGCTTTTGCTGAGGAGCAGTCAGCAATCTTCTGGAATACTTCATCAGACATTGTCTGAGCCAGAATGTTCATTGCCTTAGCATCTGCTATTTTGCCTTTTTGTATTCATCATTGCAGTCTGTAGGAGGCACTGCACTCATATCAGATGATGATGAGGCAGTAGCTACAGCAGGTGCTCTTGGTAGTCCTGTCAAAATAGAAGCAAAAATACTTTCATCAATAGAGTTCATATATAGTTTAATCCTTGCCTTCTAGATGCTAAACTTAGCCAAGTTGCATGCTGGAGGTCTGGTACTAGAGTAATCCTTGGACTGGGCCATGATAGTGAAAGTGAATATCTATAAACTTTGGTATCTATCAGGATCTTGTGACTTAGGTGTTAGCCTATTCAGTCAGTCAACCTCCCTCTGATACCAATTGAAAGAAAAGGGGATAGATACAACTCTAGAGGGGTGGTGAATAGAGTAATCAAAAATTACACTAGCAAAGTTGACTTTCTACTCAACTCCCTTGGAGTTAAATGCGGAATGAAGGTTATAGATATTTGAGATTAAACCTTAAAGCCTAACACAAGTGTTGTGCACAAAAGGCAGTCAACTGTAATTACAGTTAAGGCTTGGAAACCTAAACAGCAACTAGCAATCCTAGTTAAGATCTAATCACAACCACAATGCAAGTAATTAATTAAAGCAATCCAGACGACACAAGGAATTTATAGTGGTTCCCCAAACAACTAGGGTACGTCCACTCTTCTACCAACAAGGTAGGAATCCACTCAAGTTTTTGATCAGGTGCCCTGCGACCAACAAGATCTGCTTCAGGTAGATCCAAAAACCCTTTAGACTTTTGATCAGGTGTCTAAAAACCAACACAGGTTTTTGATTAGGTGCCCTGCCACCAAGGGATACTTTTGAAGGGAGTAATAACCCTTTACAGGAGGGGGAAAGGAGGTTAAGGTGTCTTCTCTATTTTACAATAGATTAGAGAAGCATAATAACTTGCACTGAGCTAGAAAGCTCTAAAAGAATCAAGGCTCCCCCTGGCTAAAAGAACGTCTAGGTGAAGTCTTGCTTCAGTGCAGAAACACTTCAAAAAGTACTGAAGGAAAAAGCTACAAGAAGATAAATAATATGAAATAAAATTTCTTCTTTAGGCAGCTATCTTCTTCTTCTTCTTCAAAAGGCTATGAGTGAAGATCTTCCTGTAAGCAGGAGAACTCAGGTTGAAGAAGAGTGAAGAACTAAAACTTCTTCTTAGTTAGATGTGAATGAGCTGAGAGCAGTTGGAAACTGTAAGCTTTTAGTTTGAATGCTGCAGTTAGCTTTTCAATATGTGAGAACTAGTTGATTTCTTTCTTCAAAGAAGTCTTTATATAACAGCAGCAGCAATGACTCTAACTTGAGTTTGAATCTTGTCTTCTACTGAACTCTGCAAGCTGGGCTGCAAAAAGCATAAAGCAAACAAAATACTGCAGACAGATATCCTATAAGAGGATAAAGCTTTCTAAGAAGCTGCAAATTACTCTGATGAAATAAAACTAGAGAAAGTCACATCAGAAAAGACTCTTTACAGCCAAGGAAGACTTTTTGAGTCTAACGACTATAAAGGATAGCCTGGCAGATAAAGCAGAAAACATATCTCAGCTATAAGACAAACAACTTTGTCAGAAAAAGATTAGCTCATGCAAGAGGAATGGAACTGATATTGCATGGAAGTAATATCACAATTTATTCAGATAATCTTTTATAAAATATGCCAAAATAAGTATGAAATAAATCACATCATAGAAGACGACAAAACTACTCAAGACATACAGCAAAACGTCGAACGACCCTCGGAGATCGTCGACCGAAGCACGGAGATCGTCGACCTATCAGACAGATAGTCGAACGATCCAGATAGTCGAACTATTAAAGAAGATAGTCGAACTACCTCAGCAGATAGTCGATCTATCAGAACAGATAGTCGAGCTATCAGATAGTCGATCTATCAAGACAGATAGTCGAACTACCAAACAAAACAGATAGTCGACCTATCAAACAGGTAGTCGAACTATCAGATAGTTGAACTATCCAAGCAGATAGTCGAACTATCAAAGCAAGCAGATAGTCGACCTATCAAACAGATAGTCGAACTATCAAAGCGGACAGATAGTCGACCTATCAACAGATTGTCGAGCTATCAGATAGTTGAGCTATCCAAGCAGATAGTCGAACTATCAAAGACAACAGATAGTCGACCTATCAACAGATAGTCGAGCTATCAGATAGTTGAACTATCAGGACAGATAGTCGAACTACCAAAGCAAACAGATAGTCGACCTATCAACAGATAGTCGAGCTATCAACGCAGACAGAACGTCGACCAACTGATAGACGATCGTCGATCAGCCGATAGACGATAGTCGAGCGACGTTCGACCATAGTCGAATGAAAAACTACTTAACCAAATATTCATCTAGAAAAGCAATTCTACACAACTAGAGAATCTAACCTATCAACTAACCTTTGACTATAGATAAATCTTGGGCCAAGAGACAGAAAGAGAGGACTGAACTCAAATCAAAACCTAGGGTTCCATCACAGGTCTACAAGCTCACCAGTCATCACACCGAAGGGAGTTGATAGATAGACTTGGTTTGTTGGGCTTTGGTCCCCGATGCTTACTTCCAGAGGCACCCTCTGTGTTAGTGGATGGTTGTCCTTGTCCCTTTAGTGATACTCTCTCAGAGGCACCTTCCATGCCACGATGATAGGCAAGCATAGGGATGTGTTCTTAGTGCATATCTACTCGAGACCCCTCTGAGCTGTAGTACGCATGTGAGCTCCGCTATTGTGTTCTTAGCATTGAGGCGTACGGAGGCCTGAGCTTGGTAGTGTGGATGCACACCTAGTAGTGGAGAATCCTACTCTACTATCACCATCTGGCCATGATGGATGATGTCTGAGAGTTTAGCTACCTGCTTGAAAAGTGGGAACTATAAGTAAGTGTTGACATAATAGTGTGTGTGTGTGTGTTCATGGGTGAGTCATCACATTGCATTGCATTACATACACAAGATCCTTATCATATTAGCTTGTATGGTCACTCTTATATGATAAGTTACTTTACAGTTAAGCTGATCCTTAACTTATATGTCTGTATGGGCATTCATATAAGTTAAGTTACTTTCCTGTTGTAGACCTACTTATCTTGATGGATGGATATGTTTTGAGTATAACTTATAGAATATAATGTTGATAATAATGTTATACCTTTACTACTATTGCTACTCATGTTTTATACATTCTCCACCTTCTTGTACTACTTCTTATATATATTATACCCTTGTTCCTTTTCTCCGCAGATAGAGCGGATGTGATAGCCACTTAGTCTTTATGACTAACAGTTTCTACGTCTTCCTTTTTAGGAGGAAACCCCGCAGATAGAGCAGCAACAGGTTATGTAGGAGGGAAGCCAGGCCAAGGAGACAAGGCCTGATGTGACATTACCATTACTGTCATCGATTATGGATATGAGTTTTTGAGAGATTCATGTTGTAGCCTTTTGGGAATTATTGTACTCTGATATTATAGAAGACTTGTTGTTGCTTCTTTTTATTGATGTACTAGTTGGACTTATATGCTTGTGTGGATTTTGACTTTTATTTATATTCTTTATGTTGGGTTGGCATTGATGAAATCGATCTTAGCCGGCAGGATAGGCGACTTGTGGTACAGGTCGACCTGTATGTTGGCGCTACCGCAAGGCGGCTGTTCTGTGCATAAGACTCCCCCAGCCCTATCTTCTGTTCTGGGAGGGGGGCTTACAAATGGTATCATCTTTCAACGATCCTCAACAAAATAAGTCATTGAACAATGGTGCCACCCGCGTTCAATTGGTCAGTTTGTGGACAAACTGACATAACCGAAGTAGTGGTGTGCATATGTGTAATTCACACTAAGTATGTCCAGTTTTTAACCTACGATTAGCCAACCTGACCTTAGGTTTACACGTTTATGTGTAGATCGCGACACGTATAGAGCCAGTAGTGGGCACTCCCGCCCCTTCTGTCCCTACCCAGTTTCACAAGTCATAGCTGGGACAGAAGCTTATAACAATCCTAGATGCTTTTAGGTCTCAACAGGCCCTAGTGCAGCAACAAGCCCCGAGCTCCAACTGGTTGAGCACCTTTCGAGCCCTCTCCCAACCTGCTTATCTTGGGACGGATTCGGCTGTCCGTACTGAAGAATGGCTTGACACTGTGTAAAATTTGATGGCTGGAATCAGATTTCCAGTCAATATGGTTGTGACCTTAGCAGTGTCAGTCTTGGAAATGTTTGCTAAGAGGAGGTGGATGTCCCTCATGTGTTCCACTTTCCAAGGCCGAGTGTACACGGAGATCAGTTGGAATGAGTTTTCTAGAGCTTTCTTGGAGCATTTCATTCCCTCGACCACTTGAGACGAGCTTAAAGAAAGATTCCAGCAGTTGAAGCAAGGATCTAAGTCCATGATGGAATATTAAAGGGAGTTTCAGCACCTCGCTAGGTTCGATGATGCCTACGAGTTGGATTACTATGGTTATGCAAAGTGGTTTTGAAAAGGCTTACGAGATCCCCTAAGGCAAGCCCTTTTATTTATAGCAGATGCGAGCTTGGCGGAGATTATTGACATGGCAAAAAGATTAGAGGCAGATCATTTGGGAAGTGGCAAGAGACCCGCTGAGGGGGTAATGGAAGCAGGCCCCAGTTATAGAAGGAGGCAAGATAATAGAGGACGCGGAAACCAACGGGGCGGCGGTCGCTTCCGCTAGAATTTTAGAATGGAGCGTCCGGCCATGCAGCCAGCACTACCTCCACTACAACATTAGTACCTGCAGCCTAGGGAGCAGAACAAGCGAGTTTGCTTCCAGTACAATCAGTTGGGACACATCTGACATCTCCACCCGCATAGAGGTGGGGATGCTCCCCTACTCTTCCTCTGGCAGCTCTGCGAGGACGAGGACATGTGCGTGGTCGAGGGCGAGGACCATGAGGAAGGAATCCTAGACTTGCTCGACAGCAGATGTTTGCGCTGGATATTATGTAGGAGCGGAATCCTCACGAGGTAATTGCAGGTATGTAACGATTTGGTTAATATGTCATATGCATTTCTCTTTCATAACCTAAGGTGTGTTAGGAATCAAGGTTGAGTATTTAAAATTGATACTTAGGCACCGTAATGGTTACTGGGAAACCAGCTCATACATTTTTTGATATCGGGGCCACTCACTCGTTTGTTTCAATGGACTTTATTAAAGACCTAGAAGGAGTGCAATACTTCACCAGTGTCACTCGGAGAGTCCGCCTCCCAAACGGCTCCGAGATGACTTCATCCGCCAAGTGTGACTTGGAAGTATGTATTGTAGCAAAGATATTTGAAACCCCTGCAACGGTGTTGGGAATCCAAGAATTCGACCTCATTTTTGGCTTGACATGGTTGGGCTGGCACCACACAAAAATTGATTATGGGGCAAAGAAAATCACCTTGAGGCATGGAGACTCGGAGGTCATTTTTCAAGGTATTAAATTTGCACCCCGTATGTTGTTGTCTTCGATTCTGGCCCTTAAGGCCCATATGAAGGTGACGAAGTTTATATAATATGTTTTTAATTAAAAGAGACGAAACCAAGTATGAAAGATGTACGGGATGTGCGAGATGTCCCTAAGGTATTTCCTGAGAGTTTTCCAGGATTACCCCTACATATAGAGGTGGACTTTCAGATTAATTTAGTACTGGGTTCCAAGCCCGTCTCTCAGACCCCTTACCGAATGGCTCCAAAGGAACTCGCAAAGTTTAGGGTTCAGTTACATGAGTTGGTTGAATCAGGGTTTGTTTCCCCCAGTTCATCACCTTGGGAAGCCCCAATTCTATTTGTCACGAAGATGGACAGAACATTAAGATTGTACATAGTTAATCGAGAGATCAACTGACTGACGGTGCGGAACACCTATACACTACACCGGATTGATGAGTTATTTGATCAGCTGGTAGGAGCACATTAGTTTTCCAATCTGGATCTGCGCTCGGGGTATTACCAGTTGAGAATACAAGAGGAAGATATCCCGAAGACCACATTTAGCTCGAGGTACGGCTTATATGAATTCACAGTGATGCCGTTTGGGCTCACAAACACCCCTTCTGTGTTCATGAGTTTGATAAACCGGGTTTTTGAGCCATACTTAGATGTCCTCGTCATCATCTTCATCGATGATATTTTGGTCTATTCAAAGATAGAAGAGGAGCATGCTGAGCACTGTGACTTAGTTTTAAGGAAGCTAAAAGAGCATTCCCTATTTGCTATGTTCAGCAAGTGAGAATTTTGGCTCCGAGATGTTGCCTTATTAGACCAAGTGATTAGTGGGGCTGGACTAGCAGTGGACCCGACCATGGTGCGTGTCGTGAAAGAATGGTCACCTTTGAGGTCAACGGCCGATATACAGAGCTTCCTTGGACTTGTTGGTTATTATCGCAAGTTCGTGAAAGGATTCTCGAAGATACCCCTTCCCCTCACTGCTTTGACGAAGAAAGGTGTGCCATATGAGTGGACACCTCAGTGTGAAGCTGCATTTCAAGAGCTGAAGGATTGACTTACTATCGCACCCATCCTGACTCTTCCTTCGGGGAAAGAAGGATTTCAGGTTTACACTGATGTGTCCTATCAAGGGATGGGAGCAGTGTTGATGCAGCACGGGCATGCAATCTCTTACACTTCAAGGCAATTGAAGAAGCATGAGGTTAATTACCCAGTGCATGATTTAGAGTTGGGAGCAGTGGTGTTCGCCTTAATGGTTTGGAGGCATTATGTATATGGCATCCACTGCGAGATCTTTTCGGATCATAAGAATTTGAAGTATGTTTATACTTAGAATGAGTTGAATTTGATGCAGTGGCGTTGGTTAGAATTTTTGTGTGATTACGAGTTTACATTGAACTACCACCGCGGGAAAGCAAACTCCGTAGCAAATGCGTTGAGAATAAAAGTACCAGAGTCGAGCCCTGAGTCTCGGATGATGAGTATGAAATTGGCTCGAGTACTCGAGGAGATGGAGATCACATTGGTTTGTAAGGATTATTCCTAGATATATACGGAATATCTAGCTGTCATGAGTATAATTTGGGACATCCGAGATCGAATTCGGGTAGAGCAAGGGAAGGATGTTGCTCTGGCCTTTGTAATTAAGTCAATTGAAGATGGAACTACTGAAGAGTATACTCTAAAGGATGGCCTCGTTCATTTCCATGGTCGTCTCTACTTTCCCAAGGGCAGTGAAATTCGGGAAGAAATATTGAGAGAGGTACACTGCTCCAAGTATTCGGTAGATCCCGGGATTTCCAAGATGTATAGTGACTTATGAAAGAGCATGTTCTGGCAAGGAATGAAGAGTGCTATTAAGTACTATGTTACACACTATTAGGCTTGCCAGAAGGTGAAGGTGGAGCGCAAGAGCCTTGGAGGATTGTTACTCTTGTTACCCATTCTAGAGTGGAAGTTTGAGGATATCTCCATGGATTTTGTTCACGGCCTTCCCCGATCACGATCGGGGAATGACTCTGTTTGGGTAATTGTGGATCACTTGATGAAGGTTGACAGATTCATACTAATAAAGAAGGAGTCGCATGTTGATGTTTTAGTGCGTCTCTTTGTGGAGCAGTTTGAACGGTACTATGGGGTGTCTAAGACGATAGTCTCCGACCGTGATGGTCGCTTCACCTCCAAGGAATGGAAGGCAGTTCAAGCGTATTTGGGCTCTAGCCTTACCTTTAGCACAACCTTTTGTCCTCAGATGGATGGTCAGTCTGAGAGGACCATTAGAACTATGGAAGATCTGTTGAGATTGTATGTACTGGATAGAGGAGAGCCATGGGAAAGTCTCTTTCAACTGGTGGAATTTTCGTACAACAATAGTTATCAAGCTAGCATCGGGATGAAACCCCACGAAGCATTTATGGGAGCAGGTGTAGAACTCCACTATTATGGGTGCAGGATGAGGATCCAAAGATTTTGGGAATCAAGTGTATTGATGATACTGATGTTGTTGTTAGAATTATACAAGCCCTCATGCTTGAGGCTCAAAGTCGGCAGGAAAAATACAATAATAAGAAACATCGGATGGGGGAATTCAAGTGGGTGACAAAGTATTCTTGATGTTAGGCTGATGCATGGAGTGTCACGAGTGCGTGGTATGAAGAAGCTCAGCCCGATATATGTGGGGCCCTATGCTATATTGGAAAGAATTAGCCCTTTGGTCTATCGGCTGGAGCTACCACCAGAGCTAGAAAATTTGCACGACGTCTTCCATGTATCGTTGCTTCGAAAGCCACTATTACGGCCCAATCAACATGTTTACACCACAGATGGAGCAGTGGAAACTAAAAGTTATGTTCGACTAGAGCCGATGCGGATAGTGGACACCGAGATGAGGAACTTACGTCGGAAAAGTGTGCCTTTGGTGAAGGTCCTGTGGTCTAACCATGGGAAGGAAGAATATACTTGGGAGTAGGTGGACTTGATGCGGAAGCGCTACCCAGAGTTGTTTCCCCAAGGTACATTTAAGAGCATATAATAATTTCATGCTTTATCTCCCCCACAGCCTTCGCCTGATTTCGGGGACGAAATATTTTTTTTTAGGATTTGTAACGTCCCATTTCGTGCTAGACCCCTCGCGCACATTTTGATTAAAGAAATATGACTCAAACTCGGGGTGCACTAGTAACAGGCGTCGAGTGATACTTGACTAATAGGGCAAATATGACTTAGAAATATTCTGGATGCTATAGGCGTTGAGTGGTCTCATCGCCACTCGAAGAATTTAACTTAGAATAATCCTGGATTCGACAAAGAATCAAGTGCGTTGAGTTGTCTCAACGCCACTCGACAAATTTTGACTCAGAAATATTCTGGCTATAGAGGCATTGAGTGAACTCGACGCCATTTGATGAGACGTCGAGTGCATTGATTTGTCTTAACTCCACTCAACGCTTTTTACTTAGAAAGTTCAGCACTCAATGAGGCATCGAGTGCGTTAAGTGGTCTCAACACCACTCAATGCTTTTGACTTAGAAATTTCGAGACTCAATGAGGCGTTGAGTGGTCTCAACGCCACTAAACGCTTTAATTTAGAATCATTCAGGAATCTATAGACATCGAGTGATCATGATGAATCTCAACGATTCGTCGAGTGAGTATATGTATACTCGACGATTTTGACGTGAAAGTATTCTAGACTTTGCAGGCATTGAGTGGACTCGAAGCCACTCGACGAAGCATCGAGTGCATTGAGTAAACTCGACGTCATTTGACGAATTGTCATGTATACTCGATGATCCCGATGCTTTAACTTAGAATGATTCTAGGGTGTTGAGTGAACTCGACGCTACTCGATGAGGCGCCGAGTGATCACGATGAATCTCAATAATTCGTCGAGTGTGTATGGTATACACTGCGATTTTGACTTAGAACATTTTCGACAAACTATGTTGCGGGTTCATGTGTATGGGCTGAACCGGGTTTTCGAGAGATGCGCCAGTTAATTTATCTGGGCCCGATCTTTTCAACATTACTTATTTAAAGTAATAATAGGCGGTACATTGTTAGGGTGACACATGGCAGCATGTCTCTAACCCTAATTCTTCTAATAAAATGATACTTACGGGAGAAACCCTAGCCGTCACTTCACTTCTTGCTGAATCGTTACCTGTGCCGAAATCGTCGGAAAAAGGAAGGTTGTTGGTGTCAGAATTTCTGGAAGAAGAGCCGATCTACCTTACCGTGAAGAACAACACCGAGCAAGAAGATGCCGTCAAGGAGAGTGATGAGATCCATGGCCGAAAATGAGGTGAGATTCCTATCCTGTCCCTTGGTGCTAGATATGTAGTTATTATCTAGGAGAGATGTCGACTCAAAAGAGATTGACTTGCGAGATGAAGATCTCCTAGGAAGAGACCATGTTAGGACCTTGTCCTAGGGATTTGATGTCTCCAACCTCTCCTCTCTTCTTTGTGAAGATGATGGACTTGGTTTCGTGAAGAGGAATGGACTATTGAGGGTGAATAAGGGAGGAGGAAAATTTGTGAGTGGTTTTGAACAAATAGCTAAAGGAAGAAAAAAAATCGATGTCGTTCATTTTACTTTAAGATGCGTGCATAAATCTATTTTCTGCATGCAGCAGTCTTCGAGGCTGATTTCGAGTATGTTACAGCCAGATCTGGGTTTTTGACTAAACACAAAAGTCATAGTCCTTGGAAAGACCTTTACAACTGATGGTTATACGTTTTCATACGAGTCCTGTAGCCTTAGTAATGTCCAGTCGAAGTTTTTGTACAGTCATGTCTTAAGTACATGTTGTTCTCGGGTTAGTGTAGAACTGGGTTTGGATTTGGTAGAGAGATCGTAGCAAAATAATGTTGAGGTTTTGGTAAACTTAGTCTATATATAATCATGATAAACAAATGGATGATGAGATTCGGTTGTTAGATCCTTAAGTAAAGAAATGGTTTGGTGAAACATTTTTGTACAAATTGTTTGAAGAAGTTTAATTAAGAAATGGTTTGGGAAAATTTGGTGAACAAAAGACTTGATACGATTTGGGTGTATAAATGTTATTCTTGTGAAATCTGATAAGGATGTGCATGATTATAATCAGGAGAATGAAATAGGTTTTGGAAGAGGATGTGATGCTCGATAATTGAATTGAGTAACCTATAACTATGTTATCATATTTGTTGAATATGTGAAGAATCATTATGCTATTGTGATTATCATAAGGAAGTATACTTGTTGGTGATTGCTTGACCATTTGAAAAGGAATTGGATGAGGATAAAGAATGGCCATGTGATGTGATAAATAATGGTAGGTGTAAAGTAGTCTACTACTTAGAGTTGTCTCCCTACGGGTAGCAGGGAGGGTTTGATATATTGTATAAGGTGGCTTGCCACCTGTGTAAATGATGAACCCTTGTGTGGTATGGAAATGTGGAAGGGTTGGAAGTGCGTGTCTGTTTTCCTCACTGGAAGGATGTGTTGATAAGGGACTCAGTGTGGAGCCCATGGGTGTCGTTGAGCACTAGATTGTTGATGGCAATGCCATGTGAAATTGCATGCGGTGTGAGTTGACATACGATGTCATAATCCTAGGTTAAGGATAGCGTGGAAGGTCTACGGTCTCTCCATTCATCACACTGACGGGAGTTGATAGATAGACTTGGATAGTTGGGCCTTGGTCTACGGTGCCTACTTCCTGAGGCACCCTCCGTGCCAGTGGATGGTTGGCCTTGGCCCTTTGGTAATACGCTCCTAGAGGCACCTTCCATGCCACGATGATAGGCCAGCGTAGGGATATGTTCTTGGTGCACATCTACCCGAGACCCCTCTGAGTCGTAGTACACATGTGAGCTATATTGTTGTGTTCTTAGCGTTAAGGCATTCAGAGGACTGGGCTTAGTAGGCTGGATGCCCACCTAGTAGTGGAGAAGCCTGCTTTACTGTCACCGTCTGGCCACGAAGGATGATGCCTGAGAGGTTAGATACCTGCTTGAAAAATGGTAACTATAAGTCTGTGTCGACATAACAGTGTGCGTTTGTGTGCATGGGTGATTGTAATGCCCCCGATTTTTCTGCAATTATTTAATTCTCGTTTGGCGTTACGTCGACGCATTTTCTTTGCTTGTGTCATCTGTGGAGTGGGTCTTAACTCCTTAGGACTGAGCGGCCTATTTTGTAGCCTATGGGCAAGTTTTCCCTAGCAAGCCGGGTCGTTTTGGGTTACCCGGAGTGGCCTCTCGGGGGGTGCTTGTGTTTTGGATTCGGGTGGAGATTACCCGAGTTTTGTTCGTCGAAAGTTGATTTCGACTTCGCCATTGTGTTCGTAGCGTGGATATTTAGCTACGTTGTGAATTTCGTCGAATTCCGAGGATGTTTGGTTTTCGCGTCGTTTTGTATTTCATGAAAAATAATACTATTTATTAAGTATTTTATTCTCTAAAACTTTAGAAGTGTTTTGCGGTTATACTATGTATTATTATATATTATTTAATTAATTAGCTATTAAGGTTAATAAGGTTCTATATATAGGATAGTTTATACTTAAGAGAAAACCGCTCCTGTTCATCTTCCCGAAACTGAACAAGTCTGCTCCTGTTCGCAAAAAGAAGCGGAGAAACCGCCGAACCTGCTCCACTTCGGACGCCGATTCCGGGACCGTTTGTGGACGGAATTCGATTCTGAAAGCAGATTTGGATTGCTCTCGCCTAAACCTTAATTCCTACGATAAGAAATTCATTTTTCATGGTATTTCTAGGGGTCTCAAAATTTCTTGGTTTACCCGTTTCCGCCATTAAAGCTCTAGATTTCTAGTTTAGGTGTCGTTGCTGCTGGTGCCGAGTGAGAGTAAGGGAGGCTGACCAAGCTTCGCTGGAAATCGAGGCAAATGGTGTTCTTGCCCTTGCCATGTATCTTTTCTTGTTCATTTTGTTCCTTACTGTTAATGATTATCCAGATTTCTCTTGCTAAAAGGTCCAACTTCTCTTTTGATTTTAACAAAGTTCTGCTTAAGCCTGTAGACAGTTTCCTGTACGGATTCTTTTTCCAAAATCAGCCTTGATATTAAAATCTCTTTTTTTTTTCTTCTTGCTGTTGAGTTGTCTTGTTCTCGGGTTGGGAGTAGTGAATTGATTGTTGGTTCAAGCATTGGAGATTTCAGGGCTTGGCGTTGAGTGTGGTGCACACACTCAACCCCGGGTCTGCTTGGAGTTGGCGTTGAGTGTGGTACACACACTCAATGCCGGGTCTGCATGGACTTGGCGTTGAGTGTGGTGCACACACTCAACACCGGGTCTGCTTGGACTTGGCATTGAGAGAGGTGCACACACTCAATGCTGGGTCTGCTTGGACTTGGCGTTGAGTGTGGTGCACATACTCAATGTCGGGTTTGCTTGGACTTGGCATTGAGTGTGGTGCACACACTCAACGCCGGGTCTTCTTGTACTTGGCATTGAGTGTAGTGAACACACTCAACGTCGGGTCTGCTTGGACTTGGCGTTAAGAGTGGTGCACACACTCAACGCCGGGACTGCTTGGACATGGCGTTGAGTGTGGTGCACACACTCAACGCCGTAGCCTTTTGGTCTGTTCTTTTGTGGCTAAGTATTGTGGCGTTGAGTGAGTCGACCTCACTCAACGTCATGGTTGTCTAAGCATTGAGTGAGGTGGACTCACTCAACGTCGCAGCCCATCCTTGCGGCTAAGTATTTTGGCATTGAGTGAGTCGACCTCACTCAACGCCAAAACTGTTTTGGCGTTGAGAGAGGTGGACTCACTCAACGCCACAGTTAGTTTTTGCGGCTATGTGCTAAGGCGTTGAGTGAGTGAACCTCACTCAACAGCGTGGCTATTTTGGCGTTGAGTGAGGTTAGCTCACTCAACGCCACAGCCAGTGTTGCAGAAGGCATTGAGTGAGTGAACCTCACTCAACGCCGTAGCTGTTTTGGCGTTGAGTGAGGTTAACTCACTCAACGCAACCATCTGTTTAGGCGTTGAGTGAGTGGGGCTCACTCAACGCCATGCCGTGTTGAGCTATCTAAACGCTTTTCCCTTACCTTGATTTTCTCTCCTGAGTGAATTCCTTGATTTTGAGGTTCCTTGTCGGCTATATTTTTCCAAAGGCCGAATCGTGGGTTGTGGTTAGTAGTGGTGGTTTGAAGCTCTTAATGGGGGTGGTGTTGTGTAATTTAGTCGTGACCACCCTTTTATTTTATCTTGCTCCAGGTACGGGCTGGGCAAGGGGGTGGGAGGTCCCTAGTGCTTTCACATGTAGACCCTTGAGCTTTGTTTCTTGGAAATGGTGGTAGGGGAACTGAGTTACCTCCAACCCCGATCCGCGTTATTTTTGCTACTACCATCTCTCATAATTTAGGATGTTCGACGTTTCTTCCTTTGTAAATTGTAACGTTTTGGGCACATGGTAGCCTTGTAAACTCTGCAGGATTTTTGGGAAGGGTTGTTGTTGATTCCTCGCACATAGTGCTTTTCCTTTTTGTCTTGCCTTGGACAGTGGTGCTTGTTACGGTTTACTTACTCTTCTTGCTTATCATTTAGATTAACTTTTCCGTACAACTTATTTGTTTTTGCTTGCTGAGGTATTCTTTTCTTCTTTGAATGCCTCAGGTTCTGGTTAGTAGCCGATTAGGCGGCTAGTTGTGTTGTGCTATTGCTGGTGGTCTCTTGCTCTGTAGAGATCAGTTCCTTCGTCTCGTGAGGTAGTTTTGTGCTTCTTTCTTATAAACATACATACTTGCCAGTTGGTTCGTGTCAGTTTGTTGGCGCCCACTGGTAGTTTTACCTTGATACTAGATATGTTATCTTTTTGCTGCTAACTTTTCTGGAGATAGTCTACTTGCTCGTGGGATGATTTATGCTAGGTTGTTCGTTACTTTTAAACCTAAAAAAACACTATTATAAGTATATCTCATGATCAGCATGTTTATAAAACTCATATACTACTTTCCAAACAACGTAAAAAGATCGTTTTCTTATATATGGTATAAATTAAATGTAGGGTCTTGCATAGCATAAGTTGTCCTCTGAGAACACTTATGCACTCTTATAGGAAGTCAAATGTGAATAAAGTATTTTCCGCTGCGTATAAGTATAGTTTTTTTTAAACTGTGGACTAGATGATCCACTGAGCCGAGGGATACAGCTTTAAAAATATAATTGATTTTCTAATCATTAAACTTATAAATTTTCATAGTCTACTTAGATGGTGTTCGCCTGAGCGTCGACAATTATCCCCTGATCGACGTGGCATCATGACGCGTGTTTTCTCATTCTCTGATACTTCTTAAATTCAGAGAAAATGCGGGTTGTGACAGTTGGTATCAGAGGGAGGTTGCTTGACAAGTTATTCGGGCATCTTTCCTTTTGATTGCATTAGAAGTTTAGCATCATGTCATTCACACACAGATATGTCATCAGCATGTCTTGGCAAAAGCACGAACACTACACTCATAGCATACCATGAAGTATACGGGGCATATTATGTAGTATGGGATGCATAATATGTGTTCGTATATGGATCCACCATAGGGGCAACATGTGAGGGTTATGTAGTATGGGATGCATAACCTCACCACATGGCTGCGACTTGATTGTTTTCTTTTCATTGCATGAGAATGTAATGTAGTATGGGATGCATAACATTTTCATGTGTACGCCACTCATAACATGCAATAGGGCCTTTTTAGAATGTATAGCACAAACATGCATAGCATAACATTGCATAAGCACAATGTGCCAAGCTAAAGACCGGCAGGATGACATATGTACACACATAAGTTTTCGAGTCAAAAATAATATAAAGTCATGCATTCCAGATCTAGGCACAAGAGTTAGTATGGTGGTGGTTAACCATCCTAGGTTAGGCATAACATCAATTCTTGTAAAAATAAACTCTCAGAGCAAGTTTAGCTGCTTTAAGTTCATATTTATGTATATATTGTATGTAATTATAGTTAGTTGTAGCTGTTGTACTAGGATCTGACTAATGTTGTTATGATTTTAGGATGGCGAGACGCCCTTCGACTAGATCGACTCCCCTTTATGAGGCTCAGTCATCTGGAGCGTAGAATGATGCGGTGATCGAGATTCTACGACAGAGTAGCGATTCCTTGAGCAGGAAGATGGTGGAGATGAAGGCCCAGATCCAGTCTCTGGTGGCAGTTGTGGCAGGACAAACTCAGGGAGTGCAAGGCCCTGCATGGAGGTTAGCTGTTCCTCCTCCTCCTGCACCCCTGAGACTTCCAGTGGTGGTGCAAGCAGAGATGGCATTTATCTCGCAGTTTCAGAGACTTAGCCCTCCTACTTATGATAGGAAGGCAGATTTCATGGTCATAGATGATTGGATGATCTACATGGAGGATATGTTCTCATACTCCGGTATTACAGATGATCAAAGAGTGATGATAGCCGCCTATCAGCTCAAGGGTTTGGCTAAGAGTTGGTGTCTTAGAGAAAAGGAGAGCTTGGTAGCTGGATGCTCTTAGGAAGTATTCAAGGAAATGTTGTTGAGGAAGTTCTTGCCTTCGGTCGAGCGTGACCGTCTTATGAACGACTTCCTCCACCTGAAGCAAAGACAACTCACGGTCAGTGAGTATGAGATAGAGTTCAGCAAGTTGAGCAGGTTTGCTCCTGGGTTGGTTAGTGTTGAGGATGATTGAGTCAAGCGATTTCTTGGTGGCTTGAGGAGCGAGGTTCAGCAATTTACCAGTGCTTATGGATAAGAGACTTATGCAAGGGTAGTGGAGGCTGCTCTGAAAGTGGAGGCAATTGAGACCGCAAAGAACAGAGGCCAGCAAATGAGGAAGGACAAGAGGAAGTCCGCTGAGGAGAAGAATCCCCAGGTACCCGGTGCTGCTTCGGGAAAGAAGAGCAAGGTTGTGTGTAGCTTCTGTGGCCGGTCAGGCCGCCCTGTTGAGAGGTGTTTCAAGAAGGCAACAGCTCACAAGAAGGAGCAAGTTCATGCTATTCAGGGTGCTCCTAGGAGGGATGTTTCCTGTTCTGTTTGCAAGCGACCCGGGCATGATGCTGCTCAGTGCTGGTCCAAGGATAAAGTCTACTATCCGTGTGGATAGAAGGGTCATATCAAGACAAGGTGTCCTCAAGTCCAGCCTATTCATCATGCAGTTCCCCTTCAGGCATTACCTCCGCCTCAGCTTATGGACAAGGGCAAAGGAAAGCTGAACGTGATCTCTTCCGAGGAGGCTCAAGCTTCGACTCAGGTCATCTCAGGTTAGTTGTTTTCCAGCCTGAAAGTTTTATTTAATAGAATGGTTATAGTTGTTGTTTTGGTAGTTCCTTAGTTGCATATATACTCCTATAGGGAAATTTAAGGTGAAGAACCGCTGGGCGCGTGTTCTGTTCGACTCTGGCGCTACCCACTCATTTGTGGCTAGAGCCTTTGTGGAGCGACATCGGTTGATTATAGATCAAGTTCGTGATACCTTCTGCGTCAAGTTACCTTTTGGTGAATATGTGTTATCAGATTTGGGCATTCTAGATTGCCCTATTTTGTTGGGAGACTTTCTTGCGAAGGCAGACTTGAAGATGATTGATCTAGAGGACTTCGATGTTATTCTGGGCATGGACTGGCTGTCTAAGCATGATGCCGTTATTCAGTGCAAAGGGAAGCCCTTGGACTTCATCAAGGACAACGGTCCGCCCGATCGGGATGTTGAGTTCATGATTGATTTGGAACCGGGTACGCGTCCTATTGCAAAGGCGTCGTACCGGATGGCCCCTCGTGAGTTAGAGTAGTTGCAAGTCTAGTTGGATGAGTTGTTGGCGAAAGGATTTATCAGGCAGAGTTCGTCTCCTTGGGGTGCTTTTGTTTTGTTTGTAAAGAAGAAAGATGGGTCGATGCAGCTTTGCATCGACTATAGGGAGTTGAACAAAGTCACTATTAATAACAGGTACCCTCTGCCGAGAATCGATGACTTATTTGATCAGTTGCGCGGTAGCACGGTGTTCTCCAAGATCGATCTTCATTCTGGCAATCATCAGCTCAGGATCCGTGAGGCAGATATTCCACGGACTGCGTTTAGGTCGAGGCATGGACATTTTGAGTTCTTGGTGATGTCGTTTGGTTTGACCAACGCACCATCAGCTTTCAAGGATATGATGAACCGGGTGTTCAAGGATTTTCTAGACAAGTTCGTTGTGGTTTTCATCGATGATGTGTTGATCTATACTCGCAGCGTTGAGGAGCATGAGCAGCATCTGCGCTAGGTTCTATCGGAGTTGAGGGATCACAAGTTATTCGCCAAGCTGAGCAAGTGCGAATTTTAGTTGCCTCAGGTCTCGTTTCTGGGCCATGTGGTGAACAAGGATGGGATCTTGGTCGACCCGGAAAAGATCGCATCGGTGATGGATTGGAGACGTCCGGGCACGCCCAAGGAGATCAGAAGCTTCCTAGGGTTGGCTGGCTACTACAGGAGGTTCGTGGAGGGTTTTTCTACCCTGGCTGCACTTTTGACCAGGTTGACTCAGAAGAACGCGGCCTTTGTTTGGAACGAGAAATGCGAAGAAGCCTTCCTGGAGCTAAAGCACAGATTTTGCACTGCTCCCGTTCTGACCCTACCTACTAAGGGTGCAGAGTATGATGTGTACGTGGATGCTTCACATGTTGGTATGGGTTGCGTGTTGATGCAGGCTAGAAAAGTGATTGTGTATGGGTCAAGACAATTAAAGACACATGAGAGAAATTACCCTACGCATGACCTTGAGTTTGCAGCAGTGATTTATGCGCTAAAGCTGTGGACGCATCTGCTTTATGGTGCTCAGTGTAAGATCTTCACTGATCATAGAAGTCTAAAGTACGTGTTCACGCAGAAGGAGTTGAATCTGTGCCAGCGATGGTGGCTAGAGTATGTGGCCGATTATAATGTGGAGATCCAGTATCATCCAGGCAAGGCAAATGTGGTGGCCGACGCCCTGAGCTGGATGACGGGGAAGATCTTTAATCTCTCCGCCGATCATTTAGTGGAAGAGTTCCTCCTTATGGATATCTCTGTGGGATGTTGTGACATGCAGAGCAGTGTGGCAGTGGCAGAGCCATCTTGGATTTCTCTTACTAGGCTGCACCAGAAGGATGATCCGGACCTTCTGCACTTATACCTCAGGACTGAGAGAGGGGAGTTGGAAGATTTTTCTATCGATGATGCGGGTACTTTGAAGTACCGTGGCAGATTTTGTATCCCCGCTGTTGGAGACATCAGGGTTATTATATGCAGAGAGGCTCATCGATCCAGTGTTGCCTACCATCCAGGATCTACAAAGATGTATCGTGATTTGAAGCAAATTTCCTGGTGGTATGGGATGAAGAGTGATATAGCCCGATTTGTTGTTGAGTGCCACACTTGCAAGCGTGTGAAGTCCGATCATGGAAGGCCTGGTGTCAAGTTGACTCCACTAGAGATCCCGACTTGGAAGTGGGAAAGTATTTCTATGGACTTCATCACGGGCTTACCGAAATATCGAGGGGATTTGATTCTATTTGGGTTATAGTGGATAGACTGACGAAGTGTGCTCACTTCGTGCCGTATAAGATTGACTATCCGATGAAGAAGATAGAAGAGTTATACTTGAATGAGGCCATCAGATTGCACGGTGTGCCTATTAGCATCATTTCTGATCGAGACTCCCGATTTACTTCTCGTTTTTGGCAGAGTCTGCAGGAGGGTTTGGGTACAGATCTGAGGTATTCTACTGCTTACCACCCACAGACCAATGGGCAGACGGAGTGGGTGAACCAGATAGTTGAGGATATGATCAGATGCTACATTCTAGACCACGAAGGAGCGTGGGATGAGCGGTTGCGACTGATGGAGTTTGCATACAATAATAATTATCAAGAGAGCTTGCAAATGGCTCCGTTTGAAGATTTGTATGGGAGGCGCTGCAAAACTCCCCTATTTTGGGCTGAGGCAGGTGAGAGACCCTTGTTGGGTTCGGATGCGCTCGAGGAGATGGAAGTCGCAGTGAAGCTTATTCGAGAAAAGCTTCGTATAGCTCAGGAGAGATATGAGAAGAACGCCAATCGGTGTAGGTCTAACTTGGAGTTTTCTGTAGGGTACCTTGTGTTTATTAAGGTTTCGCCGATGGTTGGTGTTAAGAGGTTCAGTAAGAACCGAAAATTGGACCCGAGGTATGTGGGACCGTTTAAGATTGTTGAACGGATTGTCGTGTCAGCATATAGGTTGGATTTGCCAGCAAACTTCCTAGATGTTCATAATGTATTTCATGTAAGCCAATTGCGGAAGTGTGTGCGTAGCAGTTGCAAGTCTTGGATGTTGTGCCCCAGTTGGAACCTAATCTCTCTTTTGTTGAAGTGCCAGTACGCATTTTGGATACTCAAGATCGGGTGCTGCGGAGGAAGTCCATCCCGATGGTCAAAGTTCTATGGAAGAATCAGGATTTGAAAAGCGCGACTTGGGAGTTAGAGTCGGCTATAAGGAAGGCTCACCCTCAACTGTTCCCCTGATTTGCTTGGTACGTTTTCCTTCTAGTAGCTCTTGTTTGTTACTTTCCTTCTATAAGTAGAAGTAGTGTATGTGAAGTTTAGGGACGAAACTTTCTACTAGGGGGAGTTACTGTAATGCCCCCAATTTTTCTGCGATTATTTAATTCTCGTTTGGCGTTACGTCGACGCATTTTCTTGGCTTATGTCATCTGTGGAGTGGGTCTTAACTCCTTAGGACTGAGTGGCCTATTTTGTAGCCTATGGGCATGTTTTCCCTAGCAAGCCGGGTCGTTTTGGGTGACCCGGAGTGGCCTCTCGGGGGGTGCTTGTGTTTTGACTTCAGGTGGAGATAACCCGAGTTTTGTTTGTCGAAATTTGATTTCGAATTCTCCGTTGTGTTCATAGCGTGGATATTTAGCTACGGTGCGAATTTCGTCGAATTCCGAGGATGTTCGGTTTTCGCTTTGTTTTGTATTTCATGAAAAATAATACTATTTATTAAGTATTTTATTATCTAATACTTTAGAAGTGTTTGGCGGTTATACTATTTATTAATATATATTATTTAATTAATTAGTTATTAAGGTTAATAGGGTTCTATATATATGATAGTTTATACTTAAGAGAAAACCGCTCTTGTTCATCTTCCCGAAATCGAACTAGTCTGCGCCTGTTCGCGAAAAGAAGCGGAGAAACCGCCGAACCTGCTCCCCTTCAGACGCCGATTCCGGGAGCGTTTGTGGATGGAATTTGATTCCGAAAGCGGATTTGGAATGCTCTCTCCTAGACCTTCATTCTTATGGTAAGAAATTCATTTTTCGTGTTATTTCTAGGGGTCTCGAAATTTCTTGGTTTACCCGTTTCCGCCATTAAAGCTCTAGATTTCTGGTTTAGGTGTCGTTGCTGCTGGTGCCGAGTGAGAGTAAGGGAGGCCGACCAAGCTTCGCTGGAAATCGAGGCAAATTGTTGGAACACCCTATTACTAATTTGGGTAAGGATCACTATATGCTTAGGAATTTGTTTGGACCTTGCTGTATAGTCTGATAGGTCAATTAGAATGAGTCTTAGGGTTAGTACTTAGGTTTGAAAGATGCCCTCAAAACCTTCTAAAGATCAGGATTCAGTGCTGAGGACCAAGAAAATTTTCGTCGAGCTCAGGTCGACGATTCGTCGAACTCCGTTTGACGATCTTCGAGCTCAGATCGACGCTCTGTCTCTAGTTGTTTTCCAAGTCTCTGAGCTCAGTTCGACGATTGTTGAGCTCAGATCGACGATTTCTGTCTCTAGTATAAGTCTAGTCTCTGAGCTCAGGTCGACGATAGCTGAGCTCAGATCGATGATTTTCTAAGAGGTCGACGATTTCAGGATTCAAATTCAGGACAGTTATGGAATTCATTCAGACTTATTTTCAGCATTTATGGCAAAGGATTTTGTAGCCGTTTCATTCAATCTGGAGCAAGTTTCAAGGAAGAATAATTGGAATATTTCTTAAGGACATTCCTCTAGAGGCAGATATCAGTTAAGGTAGTCATTTATGACTGATTAACGGTTATCAAGAAGTAAGAATCTGATATACTCCCTAGAGAATCATTCTGACAAAAGAAGAACAGACAAGATTTGAAAAGAATACAGAAGAGAGAAATAGAAAATTATTCATCAAGAATTCATCCTCTGGGAATAGACGCAGTAGACAAAAGTTTACAGAATTACTGAGTTAGAATTCTTCAAGAATACAAGGAACATTACTGTGAAGGAGATAATCTGCTATTCTACTCCTTCAAGCATCAAGTGTTCAAAAGCTTCATCAAGGACTCCAGACATCACACATTTCAGCATCTGCTAAAATCATCTATTGCTGGAGATCTGAAGCAACTGAAGGCCTATCACCCTAAGCAAAGCTCATCTTCCTGAACCCTTATAGATCTCAGGGGGAGCTTTGACAACATCTTCCACTTGTCTTCTCTCAGATTATTGACAGAGAAGAACAACTCAACCTTTTTGTTTTTCTTTATTCCTTCTATAAAAGTGTTTCTCAAAACTACCTTCAAAAGTTTTGTGGCTGGTTTTTGAGACCTTGTCAAAACTCAGTGGTGGCAAGACACCTTATCAAAAAATCTAGGTTTGGTTTTTGAGCACCTTATCAAAAGCTCATTGGTGCCCAGGACACCTGATCAACTATTCCTGCAGTGGATTCCTACCTAGGGTTATAGAAGAGTGGATGTACCCAGGTTATTGGGGAACCACTATAGCTCCTTGTGTCATATGGCTTGCTGTGTTTTGTTTTTGTTATGTGCTGTGATTTCTTATTTCTTGCTTACTTAGTTTTCCTTTTTGCAAGCACCTTACACATATAAATAAATCAAGACTTCCACTACTTTACAGTTTTAAATTGCAAATTATTTTTAAATACTCTATTCACCCCCCCCCCCCTCTAGATTAAAGATAAATCTTACACTCACTTTCAATTGGTATCAGAGGCAGGTTGGTTACTCAACAACTGAATCTTCAACAGATTAGTTGAACAGGCTAACACCTGAACCAAAAGATCCTTGATAAGATAAATCTTCTATAGAGGGTTATTACTTTTTGTATTATATTTATTTTCATACAAAACCATGGCACAAAACAAAGATTATGCTAGCACCAGACCTCCCGTGTGCAATCTTTCTAAGTTTGCACTTTGGAAGGCAGGGATAAAATTATATATGAATTCTATTGATGAGGACATCTACAATTCTGTTTTGACAGTGTGTCCAAGACCCCCAGTAATCACAAGTACAAGTGTTGTTCCACCTCCCTCAGGAACAGATGCAGAAATAAAGAAATGGAAAGTTGCAGATGCAAAGGCTATGAATATCATTGCTCAGACTATGTCTGATGAGATATTCCAAAAGGTGGCTGAATGCAGTTCAACAAAAGATATATGAGATAAGCTTTCTGAGATTGTATCTGGATCTGCTGATGAAAGAAAGGACAGAAGATCCCATCTCATATCCCAGTATGAGAACTTCAAGAAAGGAGAAACTGAGTCAGTTGTTGATATGTACAATAGGCTCAACCTAATTGTCAGTGAATTAAGAACATTAGACAAGGAGATCTCACTAACTGAACTCAATGACAAAATCCTAATGTGCTTCCCTAGCACTTGGGACTCAAGTATCTTGCCAATCAAGGATGCTAGAAGCCTAACTGAGATTACTACTGAAGCTTTGTTGGGCAAGCTCAAGTCTTATGAGCTGCTCATAAAGAATAGGGAAGAAGAGCAAAAGACTGCTTCTCCAGCAATAAGGAAGGAGAAGACAATTGCCTTCAAAGCTACAGAAGATCAGCCTGAAGACAAGGTCACAGGCAATGAAGAATTAATGAGCTTACTGGCCAAAAGATTCTATAAGATGGCCAGGAAAGATTTCAGAAAGAGGTCATCCAGAGGGCATGAGAAGCCAAGGTATGACAAATCTAATAATAAAGAAATTATTTGTTTTGGATGCAGGAAACAAGGCCACATTGTGCCTGATTGTCCATAAAATCAGAATAAGGACAAGAAGGACAGGAAAGATAGGAGAAAAGATAAGGACTCCATGAGAAACAACAATGACAAATCCTCTTCCAGCAAGAACAAACACACCAGGAAGGGATTTGTAGCTGAAACCTGGAGTGAAATTGAAGAAGAGTCAGAGGCTTCATCAAGCTCAAGTGATGATAAAGATGATGCTGAAGAGAAGGAGTTCTGCTTGATGGCTATCAATGCCTCCCAAAATAATTCTGATGCAGAACATGAGTCAGAATCTGAATCTGAACATGAAAATGAAGAAGATCAGGTAATAGATTCTTTTGATTTTAATTTAGAGGACTTTAGATCTGAATTTAAGGCACTGTGTTTAGACCTGCTAAAGTCTGAGAAAGAGATTATCTCTCTCAGAAATCAATTGTCTGAACATAGCACTTTAAAATCAGACAACCTCAAACTCTTTGAGGAGTTAAAATATTGTAGGGAGGAGATAGCTTCACTGAAAAGCGAACTATCCCAAGCAAAGAAGTTTGAATAATCCCTTAATGGGAGTAGCATCAGACTGATGGACATCACAAGCACAGTGAACTCTAGACTTAACAGTACACTGGGCTTGGGTGCTTCATCCAGCCAACCTATAGTATTAACAACCCCAATTAAATTTATCTCAGATAAAGGAAAGGGTGTTGTAGAGGTAGCTAGGAAGAATCCAGATTTACCTAAGGAAAATCAAGTTCAACAGAAAACGTCGAACAGAGCTCGACGATCGTCGAACAGAGCTCGGCGATCCAAGGCTGGATCGTCGAACTCAGATCGACGACTTCTGAACTCTGAACTCTGGCATAGTCGATCTTCGAACGGAGCTCGATGATCTGACCCAAGATCGTCGAATTCAGCTCAACGATCGTCGAACGGAGCTCAGAGCTTTGAACAATCTTTCAGAGGTAAATCTAAAATCAATCCTAGAATTCCTACATCCCAAAGCTTCAACCCTTATACTTAATGGATAGTACCTCCTAGGAGATACCATCCTGAAGGATATAAGAGTTAGCCAGGGATGTCTTTTATTTCTGAGTTTAAAGGTTATCAACCTAGACACAAGGTAAACTGGGTCAAAAACATATAAATTGTTTATGTACAGGTGAAGACCTATCCAGCAATGAACCAATAATGGTATCTGGATAGCGGGTGCTCAAAGCACATGACAGGAAACAAGGAGAATCTAATATACTTCAAAACCAAAATTGGACCCAAAGTAATATTTGGAGATTCAAACTTTGGACAAACAAAGGATATGGTGTTGTTCAGATTGGCTCAGTCACATTCAAGAAGGTGGCTTATGTGGAAGGACTGAAGCACAATCTAATCAGCATCAATCAACTCTGTGATGAAAGATATCAAGTGATATTCAACAAATCCTTATGCAAGATCATGTCAGAGGATAACACAACAGTGTTAACAGGTAAAAGGAAAGGTAACATTTATCTTGTAGATTTCCTTTCAACCAATATAGATATCTATTTATTTAATTCAGTTTGCAAACCAAATGATCTTTGGCATAAGAGACTAGGGCATTTAAACCTTAGAACCATTGCTAGGCTATCCAAGGACAACCTTGTTAGAGGACTACCTTCTGGCCCCTACAAGAAGGAAGGACTCTGCAGGGCTTGTCAATTAGGCAAGCAAACTAAAAATAGTTTTAAGTCACTTAATAAGAGTGATTAACCTAGGATCTTGTATCTATTACACATGGACTTTTTGGACCCATTACAGTACAAAGCTTAGGAGGGAAATCATATACTTTGGTGATTGTAGATGACTTCTCTAGATTCACATGGGTGTTCTTTCTGAGGAAGAAGTCTGATAACTTTAAGTGTTTGAAAGAGTTTCTCAAATGCATATAGATTGAGTTCAATACGCACATTTCCCTGATCAGAAGTGATCATGGGACAGAGTTTGATTCTCTTCTTATGCAAGAGTTCTGTCAGAGTGAAGGGATTAGGCATACTTTCTCAGCTCCTAGAACTCCTCAACAAAATGGGGTAGCTAAATGGAAAAATAGAACCCTTATTGAATCTGCCACCACATTATTGACAGATGCTCACCTTCCTCTATCTTTTTGGGCAGAGGCAGTGAACACCTCCAACTATGTGTTGAACAGAAGTTTGATACATAAACTGAAGGGCAAGACTCCCTATGAATTGCTCAAAGGGAAGAAACCTAAAGTAGACTATTTTAAGATTTTTGGTTGCATTTGTTATATTCACAATAATGACAAGAAATACTTAGAAAAATTTCAAGCTAAAGCTGATGAAGGAGTGTTTCTGGGATACTCCATGATCAGTAAAGCTTATAGGGTTTATAATAAAACTTCTCTTAAAATTGAAGAATCTGTTCATGTATTTTTTGATGAGACTAACATGTTTTATAAGGAGAAGTCTACTTCTACCATAGAACCCTTGTAGGTAAACTCTCTTTCAGAAAATTTGGACAGATTGCATATTGCAGAGAAGGATTCAGTACATTCACCTATCCAACATAAGGATGAGAGCAGTGAAGATGAAGAAGATGTTCAACATCTTGGAGAGAACCATCTTGAAGACCCAGTTGTTATTCCACTAGAGGAAACAACAACACAGGTTGGTTAACAATCAACACCCCCTGTTGATTTAGTAACAATAAGAGATCATCCAATCTCCCAAGTGATTGGAAACATCTCAGTTGGTGTGCAAACCAGAAATCAGGTCAACCAGAACCTGATGCACACTTGCTTTCTATCTCAAGTTGAGACTCAATCCATTCAAGATGCAGAACTAGATCCATACTGGATCATTGCAATGCAAGAGGAATTACATCAATTTGAGCGAAACAATATTTGGGAGCTAGTGCCAAGGCCTAAGGATCACTCCATTGTTGGAACAAAGTGGGTGTTCAGAAACAGATGATCAAGGGATCATTGTAAGGAACAAGGCAAGGCTTGTTGCTCAAGGATATTCTCAAGAAGAAGGAATAGACTATGACCAGACCTTTGCACTAGTTGCAAGGTTAGAGGCCATAAGAATATTCCTAGCTTATGCAGCTCACAAAGTATTCAAGGTTTATCAGATGGATGTAAAGAGTGCATTTCTCAATGGAGACATCAAAGAAGAAGTCTATGTTAGACAACCCCAAGGTTTTATCTCTTCAACTTATCCTGACCATGTTTTCAAATTGCATAAAGCATTATATGGTCTCAAGCAAGCTCCTATAGCATGGTATGAGACCTTAGCATGCTTTCTGTTGGAAAAAGATTTTATAAGGGGTAGAGTAGACCAAACTTTTTTCATTAGAACCCATAAGTCCCATACCCTACTAGTACAAATATATATAGATGATATTATATTTGGATCTACTGATTCAAATTTGTGCAGAAGGTTCTCTTACCTAATGCATTCTAAATTTTAAATGAGTAGCATTGGTGAGCTTTCCTTCTTTCTAGGATTGCAAGTCAAACAACATGCTGAAGGCATATTTATTTCTCAAACCAAGTATGCAAAAGACTTGGTTAAGAAATTTGGTATGTATAAAGCATCATGTATGAAAACACCTATGCCTACTAATGCCGTATTAGATGTTGATGAACATGGAAAACATGTTGATCAGACAACATATAGAGCAATGATTGGCTCTTTATTGTACCTTACAGCTAGTAGACCTTACATAATGTTTGCTACATGTATATGTGCTAGGTTCCAAGTAAGCCCTAGAGAGTCACACCTAACATTAGATAAGAGGATTCTTAGGTATGTAAAAAGTTGTCCAAATCTAGTTCTCTGGTATCCAAAAGACTCAGGATTTGAATTAACTGGATTTTCAGATGCTGATTATGCTGGATATAGAGTAGACAGGAAAAGCACCAGTGGAACTTGCCAGTTTCTTGGTGACAGACTTGTCTCCTGGTTCTGTAAGAAACAAACATCTGTGTCCACATCAACTGCTGAAGCTGAATATATGGCAGCAGGTAGTTGTTGCTCACAGATTTAGTGGATTCAAAACCAGCTCCTAGACTATGGCTACAACTTAGTCAGGTCAATTTTGTGATAACACTAGTGCTATTTCTATAGCACAAAATCCAGTCCTCCATAGTAGGACAAAAAATATAGAGATTAGGCATCACTTTTTAAGAGACAATGTTGAGAAAAATAAAATTGAAAATCAATATATCCCAACTGATTTGCAAAGGGGAGATATTTTCACCAAACCATTGGATGAAAAGAAACATATCTTCTTCCTAAATCAGTTAGGAATGGTAGATGGAGGAAGCTTAAAATAAGATCTAAGATTTTAAAACCCTAAAATTGACCAAGACTAGGTTAAAAACATGATTTTTCTAGTGTCTATAGGGTGTTTCTTGTCTTTGAACTGCGCTCGATGTTTTTCCCCATGATTGTCGAATGGAGATCGACGTTTTCCGAAAGCATCGACCGGAGTTCAGCGTTTTCAAAATAGCGCTAGGCTATCTTCTTCTGGTCAAAGATCGTCGATCGGGGATCGACGCTCTCTAATATCGTCGAATGGAGATCGACGATATTGAAGACTCTTCAGATTCCTTTAGAAGCCCAGATCGTCGAATGGAGTTCAACGATCTTTCCTTTTCGGCATCGAACCATAATATAAAATTCATTCTTCGGCCGTCGTTCTCCTTTTGCGCTTTCACACTCTACAAACTTTTTCTTTCCCTCCAAACCTCTCTCCACTTGGTCGTGTTTGTTCATTTTTGCAGGTATACAATGGCAGTGTCTGTTGCTACCCTCGCCAGAATGAAATTTGACACAGGTTTTGATATAGACATGGATTCCTTTGAAAGTAGCGACCAAATTTTCAAAGACATTCTCGAACTTTTCAAGGAACAGCAGTTGGCCCTGATTATGTCTACAAGAATAAAGCTGGCAGCCAATGAGATAAAAGAGTGGGTATATACTGCACAGAACATGGATTCAACCACAATGGTCGGTACAATAGCAGGAACACAGGTATCTCTAACACCTGCCCTGCTTACAGAGGTTTTTCAGTTAAGTTCAGGACAAGATTCTGTTGATTTGTCTGGAGAGGAATTTGAGATGATGTTAGATAGAATGGGGCATTCTGCAGCAAACCCTAACAAGCTGCTAAAAAAGAATTTGTCTATTGAGTATAGATTTCTTGCAGATGTTGCGGGCAAGGTCCTGCTAGCCAAACATTCTGCCCATGATACCATTTCAAGGTATCAATTCTGCTTGATGGGTGCACTGGTTGATAAAAAGCACTTAAACTGGGGAGAAATTTTCTTTGAGCTGATTAAGAAGAAGGTAAACAAAAACCTTGTTAATTTTGGGAGGATCTTAGGACTATTCTTGAACAATAGGTGCCCTCAACTGCTGGTGTCCTCTGGCATGCATATGAATTCCTCCAAGAGGCTTACCTGTGCCCTTTTTGGCAAATGGGACAGGCAGATTGTTAAGCAAACCAGGACTACTGCTTCTTCAGGCACAAGGACTGTTGCAGTCTCTTCCCCTCAGGCAACTGCCCTCATGGAAGATTTGCCTGCCTCCTCTTCTCCACCTTCTCCAATTGTTCCTTCAAGCATCCCATCATCCACCATCACCATCTCTATCTCTTCCCCCATAACCATTTCATCTCCACCTCCAATCACAGAAGACCAATTCCATCCCTTACACTTCTATCCACCTCTTGACCTAGACACCACCATACCATCCTTAAATCTCACGGAAGATTCCTTTATGGATGATTCCCCCTCCTCACCTACTGAGCTTCCATCATCCACCACATCCTATCAACAACTCCTTCATGATATTCTTTCCCAACCATCTTTCATACCATCCATCTCCACACCAATATCTTCCATCTCCACAATTCCAATCTCTCAACCAACCATCCTACCACCCACAACCACACCTCCTGCAGCCCATCCATCACCAGCCCCAGTCACTCCATCTTTTACCTCTACTCAAGTATCACTTGAGCAAGTGGATTTCCTTGCACTAACAGATAAGCTTTATGGGATGATGGCTCCCAGGCTAGTATCCTTGATGGAGACCTCCATGGCTCTACTCCTGAAGTCTATACAGGAGTTATCTGACAGGCTTTCCTCCATTTCTCCTCATCAGGCAATCCCTTCTATGGAAGTCCCTAGTGCTTTCATATATATACCCTTGAGCTTTGTTTATTGGAAATGGTGGTAGGGGGACTGAGTTGCCTCTAACCCGGATCCGCGTTGTTTTTGCTACTACCATCTCTCACAATTTAGGATGTTAGACGTTTCTTCTTTGTAAATTGGAACATTTTGGGCACATGGTAGCCTTGTTAACTCTGCAGGATTTTTGGGCAGGGTTGTTGCTGATTCCTTGCACATAATGCTTTTCCTTTTTGTCTTGCCTTGGACAGTGGTGCTTGTTATGGTTTACTTACTCTTCTTTCTTATTATTTAGATTAACTTTTCCGTACAGCTTATTTGTTTTTTCTTGCTGAGGTATTCTTTTCTTCTTTGAATGCCTCAGGTTCTGGTTAGTAGCCGATTAGGCGGCTAGTTGTGCTGTGCTGTTGCTGGTGGTCTCTTGCTCTGTAGAGATCAGTTACTTGGTCTCGTGAGGTAGTTTTGTGCTTCTTTCTTACAGACATACATATTTGCCAGTGGGTTCGTGTCAGTTTGTTGGCGCCCACTAGTAATTTTACCTTGATAATAGATATGTTATCTTTTTGCTGCTACCTTTTCTGGAGATAGTCTACTTGCTCTTGGGATGATTTATGCTAGGTTGCTAGTTACTTTTAAACCTAAAAAAACACTATTATAAGTATATCTCATGATCAGCATGTTTATAAAACTCATATACTACTTTCCAAACAACGTAAAAAGATCATTTTCTTTTATATGGTATAAATTAAATGTAGGATCTTGCACAACATAAGTTGTCCTCTGAGGACACTTATACACTCTTCTAGGATGTCAAATGTGAATAAAGTATTTTCCGATGCGCATATATATAGTTTTTTTTAAACTGTGGACTAGATGATCCACTGAGCCGAGCGATACGGCCTTTAAAAATATAACTGATTTTCTAATCATTAAACTTATAAATTTTCATAGTTTAGTTAGATGGTGTTCGCCTGAACGTTGACAGTTATCCCCTGCTCGACGTGGCATCACGACACGTGTTTTATCATTCTCTGATACTTCTTAAATTCGGAGAAAATGCGAGTTGTGACAGTGATTCATCGCATTGCATTCATAACATTTCATTGCATTACATACACAAGATCCTTATCATATAAGTTTGTATGAGCACTCTTATATGATAAGTTACTTTACTGTTAAGTCGTTCCTTAACTTATATGTTTGTATGGGCATTCATATTAGTTAAGTTAGTTTCCTGTTTTAGACCTACTTACCTTGAGGGATGGATATGTTTTGAGTAGAACTGCTAGAATATAATGTTGATAATAATGATATACATTTACTACTGTTACTACTCATGTTTTATACATTCTCCACCTACTTGTACTACTGCTTACATATATTGTACCCTTGTTCCTTTTCTCCGCCTGGTGCCTAAGAGACGTTGGGGGAGAGGATCTGATAGCCACTTAGTCTTTATGACTAACGGTTGCTATGTCTTCCTTTTTAGGAGGAAGCTTGTTGATCGTGCGGCGCCCTTAGAGGGGGGGTGTGAATAAGGGTTAATTAATTTTTATTAAACTAAACAAACTTTACTTGGTGAATAAAACAATGCAATTAAGAAATGAAGATTAATTTTTCATAAGCAAACTGAAACACTCTGAAATGTATACCAACAAAAGAAATAATGATATATTACAAACATGCTAAATATGAATACAAAGTATCTCTATAGATCTAGAGACAAGGCTTATGAGAAATACAATTTACTTATATTTTTGCCGGTCCTTCTACCAAGAACCGACAGGCTAAAGAGTATCTCTTCCTAGATCTTGCTTCTAGCCTCCCATAGATCTTTTATAATCTAGACGCTCCACACAAGGTAACGATTTCTACCGAAGATGCACAAGGACTTGGACGCCATGCATAAGGCGGCGATTTTCCCCTAAGCCACAAAAGGACTTAGACCCCACGCACAAGGCGGAGATTTCCCCTCTCGATTACAACAAGATAACAATAAGAATAGGAATAAAACAAATTGAAAACTTTAGACTTGAAACTCCCTTCAAATAATACACTGAAGATGCCGATGAATCCTTGCCAAGGTTGCTTTGAATGATGCAAACGTGCCGTCAATCTTTTGCGCTTTGGCCTTATTGAGAGTATGGAGTAAATCTCGAATCTGGAGCTCTTTGAATCGTCTAAATAGGAAGGTACACTCCAGGTAATGAAAATCGTGATCTCCTTAAAAAATTTATGGATTTTATACTTTGGCGATATCGCCTGGCGACACTAGGTATCGCCACCTAGCAATATCGGTAACGACTGCCACGTATCCTACGAACTCCTCATTTTCGCATCGCAATCCATCGATCATCGAACATGCATTGTCGTCTGGCGACACTGGGTATCGCCACTTGGCGATATTGATAACTGATGCCACGTGGCCCACGAACTCCTGATTTTCGTATTGCAGATTCGTCGAACGTGATTCATCGATCGTATATTCATCGATCGTTGTTGTCGCCTATCGGCGATAATCAATATCGCCTAGCGATGTCTCCTAAGCTCAACTGTTCTGACCCAAAACATCACCCAAAAAACCATTAGAGCCAGACCTGTGATATCTGCACATCATAAACACCCAAAGATCAAATACAAAATAAGATTTTTTATTAGCAAACAAGGAAGCATGGAACGCATGCTCCAATAATCTCCCCCTTTTGATAATAACAAATCCATTGAGAAAGAAATCATGAGTGATATATGAAGTGTTAGAAACTATGAGTATCAAGACTAAGCATTTGTAGGTGCATAAATTTCCCTTGGATGAAACACTCCCCCTACAAGTGTACTCCCCCTAAATCTAAGCATATTGAACCTTAAAATTCTAGTTAATGTAAAATTTAGTAGTAAATCATGATAAACTATGAATGATTTCCTTTCCTTAGTAAATTCTCCCCCTTTGGTATTGTCAAAAGAGATAGCAGAGTGGTGCTGAAGCGAAAGAAGAAAAACACAAAGGAGAAATCAAGGATAAAACATGTGAATCAACGTATTGTAAAGAAGTAAATGAGTAAACAACATATTGGAAATGTGAAAAACAAAATAGAGGCAACGTTGATCCATTGATATCACAGACACATACACTAGGGAAGACTATATTGGAAACAGTTTCGGTGTAATTCTCATAAGAAAATAATTTAGAGAAGATAATGTTGTGTACATGTGATAGTTTGATGAAAAATACATATGCAGATTCCTTACAAATACATGAACACGTGGAATGTGAAATAACAACATAACATAGAGGTATATATGACTAGTTGTGCTTGAAACCAAGAATTCAGAGCACATATAAAAAGAATATCTAGATATAGAGTTGCACAAGACACTTTATAATTCTTTCCAAGGTGCTCAACCTCACAATGCTTATTAAGACTTATCAGGAGGGTAAGTAGTGCTTGGTGGAGGTTCCTTGTTAGCCGCTTGTATTTGAATTTTGAATCACATCAACAAAGGTGTTGATTTGTTTTGGAACTTGTTGAACACTTTTTTTTTGGATTTGTTTTTTGAGTGGCATGACAAAGGAGTCTAAATTCACTTATGAGCATACAGGATAATCAAATATGAGTGGTGCAAAGAATAAACTAGGATACAGCATTAGAAGTAGCATACAACTCTAGTGGTTATGGTAGAACATTCACAATTCACATATGCAGTAAGGTTAAACCATATGAAGATGTTAAAAATGTGGGTGAAAGAACATTATCATAACTAAAATATTTCTTATACTTAGAGGCATGCGAAAACAATTTCACAGGTATAAAAACACTAAAATTATGTATGTAGAAAAAGATATGTGATGGTGAACAATCTCTGACCAAAAGCCTCAAATTGAAGCCCACTCCAGCAGAAGCGGCAGAATGGGAGAATCCGGTCATGGAGTCTCCCCGAACATCTACTCTCCAACCTCGCCGGACGAGAAGCAGTGAACACAGTTCAGCTAATGATCAGGAGACATAAGTCCTTATGACATCAAGAATTTCTGAATTTTTCTGGGTGATTTGAAATGTTGATGTTATTGCCCAGCGACAGTCACTGTCGCCGACGACAGTGAAGTTATTTAAATTTTCATATTATTATCTAAGAATTCTATGTTGTAATATTGTGGGACTTATTATGTGATGTAGTGTTGCTATAGTATTATTATTGACTCATAATATTTATAGTTTATTTAATGTTTAATCATCATTTTTTTGTTAGTTAAAGTCCTTTTTTTATTTATTTATTATGTCAACTCATTAGCTTGAAATGTCCAAGATTCATAGTTCTAATCTTAATAATGAAAAATGGGAATCTGGAAGTGGTTTTGTGAAAATATCGGCAAGTTATGAATCAATGCCTACAAAACTGACTTTAACTATATTTTGCTTTATGTGGTCTCTAATGAAGTGATGATGTACATCAATGTGTTTGTCCTTAGAATGATGAACTGGATTATATGTTAAGTCAATTGCACTCTTGTTATCACATTTTAAATCAATTATTTCATGAATAATTCCAAAGTCTTTTAATGTGTGCTTCATCCAAAGAGCCTGTGCACAACAGCTACCTAGTGCAATGTACTCGGCCTCGGTGGTGGATAAGGCAACCGAATTCTGTTTCCTACTCAACCACGAGATTAGTGAAGGGCCTAGAAGGTGACAGGTGCCACTTGTTCTCTTACGATCTAATGAACAGCCAGCATAACCAAAATCAGAATAAAAACCATGTAAAATAAAGGTATCATTATGAGGATACCACAAACCTAACTTAGATGTGCCAATAAGATATCTAAAAATACATTTAACCGCTTTTAAATGAGATTCTTTGGGATTTGCTTGAAATCTAGCACATAAACATACAACAAACATAATATCAAGTCAGGATGCAGTCAATTATAACAGTGAACCTATCATTCCTCGATATAATATTTGATCTATAGAAATACCACATTCATCCTTTCCTAATTTCAATGAGACACTCATGGGTGTATTTGCTTGTTTTAGATTTTCAAATCCAAATCTTTTTAAAACATCATGAATATTTTAGATTGACAAATAAATATTCCATCATGCTTTTGAGTAATTTGAAAACCAAGAAAATAAGTGAGTTCGCCTACCATGCTCATTTCAATTTCATTTTTCATAATTTCTATAACATTATCACACAATTTTTCATTAGTGGATCCAAAAATAATATCATTAACATATATTTGTAAAATTATAAGGTCATCATGAGCATGTTTAATAAATAGAGTACAATCAACACTGCCCATTTTGTAATCATTTTTTAATAAATAAACAGTAAATCTATCATACCATGCTCGGGGTGCTTGTTTCAAACCATAAATGGTTTTTTATAATTTAAAAACATGATCAGGAAATTTAACATCAACAAAGCCTGGAGGTTATTCTACATAAACGTCTTCCTTAATATACCCGTTAAGAAAAGCAGTTTTAACATCCATTTGGAATAGTTAAAACCTTTTAAAGCTAGCAAATGCAAGAAATATTCTAACTGCTTCTAAACGTGCTATGGGTGCAAAGGTTTCATCAAAATCTATTCCTTCAATTTGTGAATAACCTTTTGCTACAAGTCTAGCTTTGTTTCTAGTAACTCTAGATTCACTATCCATTTTATTCTTAAAGATCCACTTAACACCTACAACAGGATGATTTGGTGGCCTCTCTACTAATTTCCAAACCTTATTACGTTCAAATTGATTAAGCTTGTCAGTCATAGCTAGAAACCAAGAATTATAATTCAAAGCGGTTTTAACATTTTTAGGTTCTATATCAGAAATAAAGCACATATTTGCGAATAAATCATGTAATGATGAATGAGTAACTTACCCCTCTTGACGCTTCTCCAATAACAAAAATCTTATGGATGATCTTTTGAGAATCTTAGCTCGCTTGGAGGCACATATTCTTGCACTTCTTCTTCTTCATCATCATCTTTTTCTTCTTCTTTGTCTCCAAGGATTTCATCATCATCCAACCTTTGTAGGGGGAAAGGATCTTCATCTTGACCTGTATTATTAGTTTCTACACAAGGGAAAAGCTCATTAAATTTAACATAAATAAATTCTTCAACCATTTTAGTCCTTTGTTGTAAACTCTATAAGCCTTACTAATTGAAGAATAGCTAATAATGCCTTCATCACATTTTTCATCAAATTTACCAAAGTTATCTTTCGTGTTCAAAATGAAACATTTACAACCAAAAATTTCAAAATAAGACACATTCAGTTTCTTTTGAAAATATAATTCATAAGGTGTTAGTTTTAAGAAGGGGCAAAACATAACACGATTAATACCATAACAAGTAGTGTTAATGGCTTCTGCCAAAAATGATCCAGGTAATTTGTATTCTGATAGCATAGTACGAGATAGTTCTTGTAAAGTTCTTTTTTTCCTCTCAACCACATCATTTTGTTGCGGTGTGCGAGGAGCGGAAAATTAATGTTTAATTCCTAGATCATTATAAAAAGATACAAATTTTTCATTATCAAATTCACCTCCATGATCTGAACAAATGCACTTTATTTTTAAATCTACTTCATTTTGAACATGTATACATAGTTTGGAAAATTCGAAAAATGCATCAGATTTAGACGTTTAGAAAATTGTCCAACATAAACGAAAATAATCATCAATCAAAACAAAAGTGTAATTTCTACCACCTAGACTTGCTGTATTAACAGGACTAAAGAAATCCATATTAATCAACTGTAAAGGTCTAGTAGTGGAAGCAATATTTTTGCTCCTAAATGAAGATTTTGAAAATTTTCCTTTTTGACATGGTGAACATAAATACGATAGATTTCCATGTAAAATAGGTAAACCATTAACGAGTTTATTTTTAGATAATTTTACAATTAGCTTGGAACTAGAATGTCCAAGACGCCTATGCCACAAATCTAATTCATCATTTTTAGACAGAAAACACTTTAGTGAAGAATATGACAAATCATTAAACTTAATCATGTAAACATTTTGAAATCTAGGAGCAGTAAGAACTGTATAGTTTGTTTTGGAGTCAATAATTTTGCATAAGTTTGAAGATGAGTAAAATAAGACATTTAAACCAACATCACATAATTGACTTATAGATATTAAATTATGCTTCAAACCTTTAACATACAAGACATTTGAGATAGTAAATGACTTGTTACCTACTACTCTAATTCCGATGATCTTTCCTTTTCCGTTATCACCAAACGTAACTACTCCTCCTTTCTTCATCTCTAGGTTAAGGAACTTTGATTTGTTGCCCTTCATGTGCTTGGAACATCCTGAGTCCAAGTACCACACGTCTTCTTTGTCCTTAGCCTCCCAACACACCTAGAAAGAGGATGAGAGTAAAGATCTGGTTACCCAAGTTGCTCCTCCCATAGTATATGTGGAAGTCTTAGGTACCCATATTTGTTTAATAGAACAATGTCCTGTCTTCTTACAAGTGTGCGTTGTGTGACAAAACTTATTACATTTGGCACACATAATGAAAGAAGTTGATGGGTTTGTCAAAATAAGTTTTGATCTTTTGTTGGGAGCAACATTGACAGTAGATTTATTATTTTTAATTTTGAAAAATGATTTTCTAGATTTTTCCTTATCGCCGGCGACAGTGGATGTCGTCGGGCGATAGTGTTCTGGAGAGTACCCAAGTCTGAATTTTGAAGAACCATAACACTGGCTCGCCAAAAACATATTCAGTGATTTTTGGTTCATTCCAAACTTATTAGTGGCCATTTCTAAATCACAGACTCGTCCTCTCAATGCAGTGTTTTCGGCAACTACGGTGTTGTATCGGTTTGCGAAGGACTTTTTACTGCCTTCTACTTTAGATTGAGAAAGCTTTAGAGATCTCTCTAAGGCCTCTTTCTCTCTTGAAAGAAATTCAACCCGAGATTGAGACTTAGAGAGATCTTTCTCAAGTTCTAGTATCCTTGTCAAAGAGGGACAATCCTCTTGACAAGTTGCTTTCTCCTTCCCAAGTATTTTTACTTCATTTTTTATTTTATTTTCTTTTTATAAATATTTATTTTTAGATTTAAGTAATTGAATTTCATCCAATTTTTTATCTAAATATTTGCAGGTTCTTAAAATTCAGAATATAAATCATCATAATTTTCAAGAGTTACCTCAGTATCGCTCTGAACACTGCTCTCATCATAATACAATGAAATGCTCTTTCCCATCAGGCACATGTTGGCCTCCACTTCAGTTTCTGAACCTGAACTACTTGACTCCTCAGAAGTGGCATCATCCCATGTTTCTGCCTTTAGAACTTTCTTATTATCTTTCTTTCTGTGCCGCTTTTCCTTCATCTCTTTCAGATACTTTGGGCACTTGCTCTTTATGTGGCCAACTCTCCTGCAGTGATAGCACTCGGGTGGTGGTCTCTCTTCATCATCCTCTCCATCAGCTTGAGCTTTTCCTTTCATATACCCAAATTCTTGCTTCTTGAAAAATTTCCTGAATGAATTTCTTCTTTCAGGATTTCTCATGAACTTCCTGAATTTCTTTACGAACAAGCTCTCTTCATCTCCATCATCACTCTCAATGGACTCAATTTCCACTTCCTTCTTGGACTTCAATGCCAAAGCTTTCTTTCTTAGCTCTAGGCTATACTCCTGTTGTTAAATCCTCAACTCTACTTCGTGGGTTTTCAGATTGCCTATCAGATTCTCAATTTTGAGAGACTTTAGATCGTGTGACTCCGAGATTGCAGTCCCCTTTGGATTAAACTTCGGGGGAATCGATCTAAGTATATTTCTCACCAAATATCCGTTTGAGAAACTCTTTCCAAAAATCCTCGAGTCGTTCACTATCTTGCTGAACCTTATGTACATCGAGTTTACATCCTCATCAAACTCCATCTTGAACTTCTCATATTCTTACTCTAACTGGAAAAGCTTCGAGTCTTTCACCTTCAATATACCTTCTTAAGTAACTTCAAGGAGATTCCATATATCATACGCAGTTTCACATGCACAAACATGAATAAATTCTGTCCTATCTAACGCACAAAATAAGGCATTCATTGCCTTAGCGTAATTCTTACAGCTAAGCATATCGGCTTCATCCCATTTATCCTTGGGTTTTACCATTGTGACACTTCCTACTACAGTTATAGGATAAGTGTAGCATATTTCTACCATGTCCCAAACATTGATATCTAGAGCTATTAGAAAGCATTGCATTCGAGATTTCCAATAGTTGTAGTATGTGCCCGTGAATAAGGGAGGTCTACTTATACCTTGCCCCTCAGAAAATGTGTAAGTGTTTTGCGTCATTACTCCCAGTGATGAAACCAATTTCGGAGTAACTTCATCTGATACCAAGTGTTAGATCGTGCGGTGCCCTTAGAGGGGGGGGGGGGTGAATTAGCGTTAATTAATTTTTCTTAAACTAAACAAACTTTACTTGGTGAATAAAACAATGCAATTAAGAAATGAAGACTAATTTTTCATAAGCAAACTGAAACGCTGTGAAATGTGTACCAACAAAAGCAATAATGATATATTCCAAACATGCTAAATGTGAATACAAAGTATCTCTATAGAGCTAGAGACAAGGCTTATGAAAAATACAATTTACTTATGTTTTCATCGGTCCTTCTACCAAGAATCGGCAGGCTAAAGCGTATCTCTTCCTAGATCTTGCTTCTAGCCTCCGCTAGATCTTGCTTCTAGCCTCCGCTAGATCTACCATAATCTAGACATTGCACACAAGTCAATGATTTCTCCCTAAGCCGCACAAAGACTTGGACGCTACGCACAAGGAGGCAATTTTCCCCTAAGCCACACAAGGACTTAGATGTCATGCACAAGGCGGCGATTTCCCCTCTCGATTACAACAAGATAACAATAAGAATAAGAACAAAACAAATTCAAAACTTTAGACTTGAAACTCCCTTCAAACAATGCGCTGAAGATGACGATGAATCATTATCAGGACTGTTTTAAATTCTATGAACGTGTCGTGGATCTTTTGCGCTTTGGACTTCTTGAGAGTTTGGAGTAAATCTCAAATTTTGAGCTCTCTGAATTGTCTAAACAGGAAGGTACACTCCAGGTAATGAAAATCGTGATCACCTAAGAAAATTGAATGGCTTTTATACTTTTGCGATATTGCTTGGCGACACTGGGTATCACTACCAAACAATATCGGTAACGGCTACCACGTGTCCCACGAACTCCTCATTTTCGCATCGCAGATCTTTCGATCTTCGAACGTGCACTGTCGCCTGGTGACACTGGGTATCACCACCTGATGATATCGATAACGGATGCTACATGGCCCACGAACTCCTAATTTTCACATTGTAGATTCGTCGAACGCGATTCGTCGATCATCGATCGCAGATTCGTTGATCGTCATTGTCGCCTGTTGGCGATACTCAATATTGCCTGGTGATATCTCATAATCTCATCTGTTCTGACCCGAAACATCACCCAAAAACCATTAGATCTAGACCTGTGATATTTGCACATCATAAACACCCAAAGATCAAATACAAAACAAGATTTGTTATTAGCGAAACAGGAAGCGTGCAACGCATGCTCCAACATAAGCCCTGTAGATAGAGCAGCAACAGGTTGTGTAGGAGGGTTGTCAGGCTAGGGAGATAGGGCCTGATGAAACATTACCATCATTGTCGTCAGTTACAGATGTGAGTTTTTGAGAGATTCATATTGTAGCATTTTGGGCATTATTGTACTTTGATATTATAGAATCCTTGTTGTTGCTTCTTTTTATTGATGTACTAGTTATACATATACGCTTGTGTGGATTTTTACATCTGTTTATATTCTTTATGTTGGTATGGCATTGATGAAATTGATCTTAGCCGGCAGGATAGGCATCTAGTGGTACAGGTCGACCCGTGTGTTGGCGTTATCGCATGGCAGTTGTTCTGGAAATAAATCTCCCCTCAGTCATTTCTTGTGTTCTGGGAGGGGGTCATATAGGGTGTGTGCATCTTTAAGGAGGAATTTGCTTAATAAAACAAGGTCTATGACCGACTGCCATGCGCTAGCAAGCTATCGCCCCACGGTAGCATCCAGAACTAGTTTTCTTGGACAAAATTATACAAAATTTTTAATTAACTTCTAAAACCTTATTCACCCCCCCCCCCCCCCCCCCTCTAAGGTTGGGCACTAGATCCAATACTATGTGATGTTCTTATTTGGTTGTGCTTTATATTTCTTATAACTGCTGAAAATTAAAAAGAAACCAACAAGTTGTTAGACCACCTATTCACCCCCCCCCCTCTTGGTGAGTTAGACTACCAAAAATAATAATCTTTTAGGCATGACCTGGGGGTGTGACTCTCCGCTAAAAATTTCTATAAATTTTAGAGAAGTTCAGGAATTTGGGATTCGAATGTTGGGGTTTGTTTCCAGCTTTTCTTTTTTATTTTGACTATATTTCAATTTTCAAGCTCCTACTCTAGTCTTAATAATTCCTTTCCAAGTTGTAATTTGTCTTTCAAGTAATTTCATTTCAACCCTTTTTTAGCAATCATGTATTCCTTTACTTTCTTACGTCATTCCACCATCGAAATGAGTAGCTAAATTTCTATTAGTACTCGTTCAAGATGAAATTTAAAATGAAATAACCATTGTGTTATAGTTACAAATTTAAGCAAGCTTTATAATTAAATTTGCTTCAATTTATCTTTTATTTTTACTGCGTTTAATTCATATATCATGAGTATGATTTTCGATCTAAGATCTGCATGCTAGATGATCGAGAAGTCCATGCAAGTGAGAAGATCACTTAAAGCTAAAAGGAGTTGCATGCACTACTCGAGAGAGGAGGCATAAGACTTCCGGATTATCGTCAAATCTAATAGTGGGGTTCACCTCCTAAAATAAGCTTAGGGGTTTCGACCGGTCGAGTGGTCTTAATCGATCAACCTAAGGTTTGTTGTTAGCGTATTCTTGAGATAGGCGCCTACATAACTTGGGAACCTCCACGATCGTGGTATTTTATTTTAGAAGCTTGCGAATTTATCTTTCTTTAAAGTTTATTTCAATCCAAAGGGACTCAAGATCGAGTGCTATCTTTTTTAATCTTTGAATTTTCCCTCTAGTTAAAAAACGCTTCTTTTTCAGCTTTACAAAACAACCCAACTTTTTTAACCGATAAAATAATAGTTTTTTCTTATGAGTACAACTAATTGACAACACCGAGTCTTAATTCGACACTTGATCTCATACTATAAAGCGATAATTATACTTGTCTGATCGATTTATTGTTAAAAAAACCATCAGGAGTGCCTGAACAACAAATTTGCATTAAACAAATTCAAAGGTGTGTAGGTAATTTATTAATGCATTTTAATATATTAAGATATTACACCACAAAATCATGCAAAATTAAGATTAACGGCACATGTAGGAGATGAGTCTGATATTTATAGTGTTTTTGGACTCATTTGGGCTAGTTTTCTCGCGTGTGCACTACAATTTTAGGTCATTTTCTCTTATATGTCACGCACAGTTGATTTCAACCGTGGGAGAGTAAATCACACCGGTGACCTGCTTCTCCATGTTTTTTGATGGCTTTAGTGACCGTGCATTTTCTTTACGAATGGTTGGATTCAATCGTACGAGAGGAAAATAGCACAAGCATAATGGTTAGCCTTGAAATTATGTGTTATATTGCTACCAGTGGATTTTGTTCATGCACAATTGATGCAACCGTGCGTTAAGGAAAATCGCACAAGCGGCCTACTATCCAGATTTGTATAATTTGGAGTAAATATCGCATGGTTTGATCGCATGACCGTGCTTCGACCGTGCGTGACCAAATTTCTAACTATTTTGTATTTTAGTGCAGATGTTCTCCCTGATTAGGAACCTTCACTCCATTCCACTGGTAGAGGTCCATTTTCACCCCATTCTGCCACTCCATTTATAGTAACCATCTAGAGGTCTTCTGGGCGCTATTTTCTTGGAAATCAAGTGCTAAGAGATCCTCTCGTCCTCTTCCGTCATTCGCTTGCATCCAAGATCCATTCCGAGGGATTTCTCACTGCACTTAAGGAGAGCTCCGACAAGGTCACGATTGAAGAAGATTAATGAAGAAGACTTGTAGAGTAGAAGAAAGTAACACCTCTTCTGAATCCAAGACGAAGTCGAAGCCCAAGCAGGGACAAGGATTGACAACCCTTGGTTCTGGCCGCAAACCTTTTATGAGACTTCATGCTTCAGTCATAATCTTTCCTTCTCCTATGATGTTGTGTATTTTTTTTTAATTTGTATTGGTTTTATGAGTGATATGTTCAACCCCTAAATTGTCTTAATGCTATATTTCATGTCAATGTGAAATTGATTGTGGTTTATGCACGTGAGGAGCGCTTCCATCCCATCATTTCCACTCTAACAACCCGAAGTTTTCCTCACTAGCAATTGCTAGTGGAATGCATTGTGAAGAGGTGCTCTCGACCCTCATCCACCATTGTGAACCACTCCATACCCTTGCCTAAAGGCCCATCCGCATTGAGAAGCGATGACTGTGACCCGCACTTTTTTATTTTAGGTTTTTAGTTTCTTTTACAAAAACCCAATCCAATCCCTGTTTTTACTTTTAAATCCTTATAATTAATTTTCTAAACATTTGAATCACGCACTCCATCCTGCATTCCTTGAGAGATCGATACTTGGGGAAACTCTTCCATTTTATATTACTTGAGTGACCGGTGAACTTGCCGTCAGCGCATCAATTTTTTTGGCATCGTTGCCGGACAGGTGTTGTGTGAATCTTCTCTTTAGAAAATAGTTATTATGGGTTGTTGTTTTTGATATTTTTTGTCTATTGTGAGTGTATACATGGGCGAGGTCCAGGCGAATTAGTTGAGTTGGATCCTGAAATAGAGTGGACGCTGCATGTGCACCGCCATGCTGCTACTGTCATAGATAGAATTTGAATTAATGGGATTGATAATGGGGGAGAGTACGTTCCCCCTCATGGTCAAGCCGCTGACGAGCATGATGTGGTCCAGCCGAGGATGAAAACGATACGAGAGTACACAACTCCCATGTTTGGGAGTGTGTATCCTGGGTTTTTCCTGGCCATCACCAACAATCAATTTGAAATCAAGTCGACCATCCTAAATGTTATCTAGTACAGTGCTTAATTCTCTGGGATGCCTAGTGAAGACCCCCATCTTCACTTAGCTGAGTTTTTTGAGATCTGTGGAACATTTTGATATATTGGCACTGCTGATGACACCACCAAGTTACAGTTGTTTCTATTCTCCTTATGGGATAAGGCGAAGGCCTGGTTCCATACTATTCCTCCAGGAGCTAGCTACTAAATGGAACACTCTATCGTCACTATTTCTCGCCAAGTTCCACCCCATGGAAAGAATTGTAAGTTTGAGGCATAAAATTGCCACCTTCAATTAGAATGATCAGGAGGCCATTACGGAGGCTTGGGAGAGGTTCTCAGATCTCTTGTGGAAGTGTTTCCAATATGATTTTTGACCATATAACTTAGCGGAGAACTTTTATTTTGCGATAGATCCGAACTTCAGAGCTATGATTGATGCTGCTGCGGGAGGAACATTGATGAATCATACTCTCGAAGATGCACTAAAAATTCTACAGGACACAACTTCTCCTTATTCTTTCTGGATGGCCAGTAGAAACACCCCAAGGAATTCAAGGGGAATTTTTGAAGTAAACACTGCAGTGACACCGACTGTTATACCCCCAGCTCCTTCTGAGAACATGACGTTGCGGGCGAGACCTGCTTCCGCTCCTACTCCGGTAATGGCTATTTCATGCCAGGGATATGGAAACCTCGGACATCATGCTTTTGAGTGCTTGCTAGTGAGCAATCTCATGATTTGTCTAATTCAAATTTTGATGAAAGTATAAAATATATAAATAATCAAAATTATTCTGTGCCATTTTCTAATGGATATAACACGGGTGTGAGGAATCACCAAAATTTTCTTGGAACCAAAATGTTACAGGCCAACGATGGAAACCATGCAAGCCTTAATGTGATGCTCAAGAATCTGAAAGCCAACTGAGGCCGCCACATCCAAGCTGTAATCATGGTGTCCTTGTGAAGAGAATAATTGCACTTGAGGAAATGAATGAAAATTCATGGAGATGGTCCGGTCTAATTTGGCCAACCAAAGTGCTTCTATGAGAAACTAGGAGATGCAAATGAGATAACTGGCCCAAGTGCTCTTTGAGCATACTCAAGGTGCTCTTCCTAGTATGACTAAGAAAAATCCTTGCGAGCAAGGGAAGAGCTTAGTTGAGTCTGATGGTTGTCATGGGGCGATTGATAGAATTGATTTCAAGATAACCCAAACACCTAAGGGGGCGGGGGTGAATAGGTTCTTTTCTTTTTTACTGAAGGCAAAATAATTTTTCAGATCTTAAAATAGAATCTAACTATTCAACAGCAATCACAACACAGAAATCACAGTCACATACACATCACAGATTGCACATAGATTTATAGTGGTTCCCCAAGGTCTGGGTACATCCACTTTCCCCCTTCACCTATCTAGCAGTGTGCTAGATTCAACCTAACTTCTTCCTTCTTCTCAGATCCACAGATCTTACAGCTCAGAACCCTGAAAGGTTCCTATAACTCAGAACCCTATAAGGTTCCTACAACTCAGAGTATAACCACACTCCAACAGCTCAAGCTAACAGCCCTACCTCAGCCTTGCTACAAGGCCTACAACTCAGAGAATGATTTCTCCTACACTCAGGCTCAAAAGCCCTACCACTCATAGATCTATATCTCCTACACTCAGCCTTTATATAATAGGATTACAACTCAGATCTTGAAAGATCCTACAAAATTTGATAAGTGATTTAGATGGACTCTTACCCTTATTGAGAGAGAAGGGATAAAAGGTTTCTTGATCAGCTTCTTGATAAAACTGATGGCTGAAATCAACATGTTCTTAGCTTTCTTCAAAGCTTCTTGAATCTGAACTCAGTAGGGTTGATCTCCTTTGAAGTCGACTTGCTGCCAGCTTCCTTCTTAGAATCCAGAAATAAATCCAAATCCTTCTTAGCAGATTAGTTCAAGATCTGCTTCTTAAGAGACTTGTAAATGTATCCTTCTTTACTTCAATAGCTGAAGATCTCTCTCAATCTCCAGAACTTTTGATGTTTCTTCAGAATTCTTTCTTGAATTCTCCTTAGATCTTCTCATGAAAATCTTCTTCTTTGTGACGTGCACTTTCTTTATCAATGATCAGTACTTCAATTGTTGTTCACTTTTCTCACCTTGTTATTTATTAGACAGAATCCATCAATATATATAGACTTCATCCATGGTAACCGGCTGATCCGGTTTCTAACGAACTTCTGACAGGTCTGACAGTTTCAGCAAACTTATTGGAATACACAGCTGTCAAGTCTCCAATCAGTTCTTGAACCTTTTTCTTTTTCAGCAAATCGTCGAGACTGATTGTCATTATGTGTCGACACAAGTAGATTAAGTGTCGACATAAGCTTTGGTGATGTCGATATAGCTCCTTTGGTGTAGACACTTCTTCTTGACACTGCATCTGTAGAGTGTGTCGACACTGCTTCTTTGTGTCGACACAGACACTTCTTCTCTTCACAGCAATCAACTTTGCTGAAACTCTATTGTGTGTCAACACAAGTCCTGTGTGTCGACATAGTTGATAAAGTCTCAGAATTCGGTGTGTCGACACTGCCTCCAGGTGTCGACACAGTTGATGTCGACAAGAATCTTTTGTATGTCGACACTGCCTCCTGGTGTCGACACAGTTGATGTCGATAAGAATCTTCTGTGTCGACACTGCCTCCTGGTGTCGACACAGTTGATGTCGACTAGAACTTTTGTGTGTCGACACAGTTTCTTCTGGTGTCGACACTGCTTCTCCAAGTGTCGACACAGGCTTTCTTAAGTGTCGACTCATGGACTTAGAAACTTTTTCTGCATTTTAGCAAATACTTAACCTGCACATCTAAACTCAAAATAACATTAAATACACCTTGATGTATATCATTGAGCTAAGTGAGGCTTCTCCAAATCAGGTACACATTTTCCAATGTACCCAACAATCTCCCCCTATTTGGAGAAGTCATAACCCTTTAGTCAATGATATACACCACTTATAATAAATAAATATGATCATGTATATAAATAATAAATGACAGGGTAACCTATAAACAAAACATATAACCAAATCACATCACAGAATAAAAATGCAACTTGAATGAACATGAAACATTATTTTGTTTAAATTATCCAAAAGTTTCTTAACAACTGTTTACATAGATTTCTTTTAAAACTAAAAATTACATTGTTCTTGCAAAATCTAGTAAATCTATCCTAAGGCTGATCAGGCTCCCTAATGACTATGCCTTTTCCTGGCTTAATCTGAGCTTGCACAGGAGGTTCTGCATCATCAATAGGCTTCTTTCCTTTCAACTCTGCCTTCTTCTGAGCTTCAGCCTTAATCCTTTGCCTTTCAAAATAATGAAATGGCTTAGGGAAGTATTTGCTAGGCTCCTGAGCATTAGAAGGTAGCTTCCCAATCTTAGCCTTTCTTCTATGTTGCACAATGGCTTCTTATCTTGCCTCATATCTCTGTCATTCCTGTTCCTTATACCACTTTCACCTTTCATGAACTTGATCTTTCACAGCTTTCCAGGCAGTCAAAATTATATTTCTTGAAGTGGGGCTCCACTGCTCAAAATCAGGCTTTAACTCAGCCTGTTCTCTGAATCTTTTCTTCGAAAGTTGAGCTTCCTGCTGAGCCTTCAAGGCAGCTTCTGGCATTTCAACTTTCTATATAATAACATTTTCAACTTCCTGTGGAGGACTGTACATTGTCTGAACCTGTTGTTGAATCATATCAAAATTTGTTGGAGGGTAGATGATCTGAGCAACTTCAGGTTGATCACCTCTAACATAAGCAGGTTGCACACCAGACTCAGCAACATTGTCATCATCACAAAGGGGTGGATATCGCAGAGTGGCTCTGATGCTATTGGATATCCATTTGGCATGATCTGAGCCTGCATTGACTAACACTATCTCTCCCTTTATGACTTCTCTTTCAATGTGATCTCTTAAGTCATCTTTTTGAAATCTTATTTGGTCATCAAGAAAATTTACACCATCTTTATAAAATGATTTAAACTTAAGAAGCTTGTTAGATATTGTTTTCTGAGAAGTAGTAATGGCTGTCTTAAATGAATCCAAGGCTTCCTGTAGCTTCTGATCAAATTCCTCTTTCTCCTTAGCCCTTGCTTCAGTCATTGCAGTAACTATTTTCTTAACTTCAGTGACTATCTCATTGTGAGATTCAGTCAGATTGTCATTCATCCTAATCTGATTTTCAAGGACATAGCCTTGTTTGACAGCAATATCATCCACTTGTTTCTTGACTTCTGCTTGTTGGTTAGCCAAAAATACTACAACATTGCCCCCTTTGTGGAAACAATCTGTCATCTCTTTCTTATGAAGATTTACTTCAAACCTTTTGGATTTGATATCCTGAGCCAAATCAAATTGAAGTGACTTATTGCTTTAATCCACATACCTCTCTAGATCCATTCTCTGCTCATCTAATTTTAGTTGCAAAGCCACCAATAATGAGCTGTAATCAGCCTCTGGGGCAGGTTGTGGAGTAGTTGTTTGCAAAGCCTTTTTATAGCTCTGGCTTCTTCTCTTGAAAACCATCAGTTTTCTTTTCTTGGCACTTGCAATTTCTTCATCCTATGAAGCAGATGTACTGGCAATATCTACTCTTTCCTTAGGACTAGGAGGCAGCTCCTTCTCAATCCTATACTGCTCCCCCTCAATGTCAGCATGTTCCCCCTCAATCCTTACTTGCACCTCCTTATCTTCTGCTCCCTCAATGTCAGGAAACAATTCCTCAAGAGTAAACTCATGTTGATTTTTGACTGGTGGTACTTCTTTCTCAGGAGCATCAGTAACAACAGATGTATCCTCCAGGATAACATCTTGTGCTGGACTGTTGACATGAGATGTCTCAAGGACTGTTTGTGAATCTATTTCCTCTGCCAAGTGGATTCTCTCTCCCCCTTGCACCTGTGCAATAACTGCTTCCTCCTGCACTTGTGCAGTCTTAGTAAGGTCCTGTACAGGTGATTTCTCAGCGGCTTCTTGGCTCTCTATATCAGGTATGTCCTTTGATAGGACCCTATCCCATCTAGAAATAATCCTGATGTCCATTCTTCTCATATGATTGATTTTAAAACCAGGAATCTAGTTCATTACTTTTGGAATTTCTCCAGCCAAGTATAGACTCATTATTCTAGCCAAATTAGGCTTCTTGATGCCTTCCTTAATCTTTTCAAACAGTACTATAGCCCAATCTGTATTGAGTTGAAAAATTATCCTTGTCATGAGGTTGAACATATAGGCAGAAATCCTATCATGTCCCCCTGGCTTACACAGAATAACCTTTCCTACCACTTCTGAAAGGAATTTGCCTTGCTGATTCATCCCTTTCCTGTTAATTGTTGCTCCAATCTTCAAGGTGGGATCCAATCCACACCATTGTAGTGCCTCCCTTATTTTTGATACTGGTACTTCTTCTTCATCCTGAGTTCTTGGAAGATGAAGAATTTTTCTCAAACTTTTCAAAGTCAGTTTGACTCTTGCTCCATGAATTGTTGATTTAATCTTAAGTCCAGTTGAGTCTACTGTTGCTGCAGCAAAGAACTCAAAAACCTCCTTCTTCCAAATCTTTGTTGGTTCGGATATCAGAAACTCCAAACCACTTTCAGCAAACAGTGTAATGACCCCGTTAATTTCTTACTCTACATCATCAAAGGCTGGCGAACCAACTCATATCCTTCATTAATGTTATCTTCAACCTTTGGCGCCATTGGGATGGTGATAAAGCTTGGATTGAGAGAAGACAGTTTGTCGACACAAGGTTTTAGTCTCGAAAACCTTGATAGCGTGTCGACAGAATATGTTCTTGACCTATTTATACCCTTCTAAACCAAGAAGGTCAAAAGGCGGGCAAAAAAAGTCTAAATGTGTTGATAATGTTGAAATGTGTCGACACAGACTTCTAATGTCTCGACAATGGCGTTGACTACTAAGTTCATCAGAAATTCTGTGTCGACACTTATTGTAAGTGTCGACATAATTTCTGGATGTGTCGACACCACTACTCTGGTTGTGTCGACACCACTTACTGAAGTGTCGACACCACTTCTCTGGATGTGTCGACACAGATTTATTGAAGTGTCAACACCACTTCTCTGGATGTGTCGACACAGATTTACTTAGCCAAATTTGTTAAACTAATCTATGTTCAACATTCCTAATTCAATTTTAAATTTATTGAATTTAGTTTCATCTAAAGGCTTAGTAAATACATCTGTAATTTGATAATCTGTTTTGACAAATTCTAGTGAGATTTCCTCTTTCTCTACATGTTCTCTAAGAAAATGGTATCTTATTTCTATATGCTTAGTCCTACTATGTGAAATAGGATTATTAGCAATAGAAATAGCACTAGTAGAATCACAAAACAAAGGGTTTCTACTTACCTGAATACCATAGTCTTCTAGCTGGTGCTTAATCCACAACAGCTGTGCACAGCAACTTCCTGCTGCCATATGTTCAGACTTAGCTGTGGAAATTGCCACACTAGTCTGCTTCTTACTACTCCAAGACACCAATCTTCCTCTTAGAAATTGACAGGTGCCTGTAGTGCTTTTTCTATCTTCTTTGCAACCTGCAAAGTCTGCATCTGAATAGCCTGTCAGTAGAAAAGCTCCATTCCTAGGGTACCAAAGGCCTAAATTAGGTGTGCCCTTTAGATATCTCAAAATCCTTTTTACTGCAGTGTAATGAGATTCTTTAGGCGATGATTGGTACCTAGCACAGACATATGTTGCATACATAATGTCTGGTCTACTAGCAGTTATATATAGAAGAGAGACAATTATTCCTCTATACAAAGACTCATCTACAGGTTTACCTGCATCTTCTTTGCATATAGGCATACTTGTTCCCATAGGAGTTCTTATGGTAGAGGATGATTCCATACCATACTTCTTATTTAACTCCTTGGTGAACTTAGACTGGGATATGGACAAGCCATCATCAGTCTATCTTACTTGAAGGCCCAAGAAGAACTTAAGTTCTCCCATGCTTCTCATCTCAAACTTGTCTTGCATAAGTTTAGCAAACGTCATGCAAAGGTTGCTTTCTGTAGACACAAATATTATGTCATCTACATAAATCTGGACTAAGATTATCTTACCTTTGGACTCCCTTAGGAATAGAGTTTTGTCTATTTCCCCCCTTGAGAATTTGTTCTCAATAAGGAAAGTAGTCAGGGTTTCATACCAAGCCCTTGGGGCTTGCTTTAACCCATATAAAGCTTTCCTAAGTCTATAAACATAATCAGGTTTGAGAGAATCAACAAAACCTAAGGGCTGCTCTACATAGACTTCTTCTTTTAGATTTTAATTTAGGAATGAAGATTTTACATCCATTTGGAATACCTAGAAGCCTTGACATGCTGCATAGGCAAGGAACATCCTAATTGCTTCCAGTCTTGCTACTGGGGAAAATGTTTGAACAAAGTCAATACCCTCTTCCTGCCTGTATCCTTTTGCAATAAGTCTTGCTTTGTTCTTCACAATGATCCAATTCTCATCCAGTTTGTTCCTAAAGATCCACTTTGTTCCAATGATGTTGTGGTCTTTTGGTTTAGGAACTAACTCCCAGACCTTGCACCTTTTGAACTGATTCAGCTCCTTTTGCATGGCATCAATCCAATGTGGGTCTAGAATAGCTTCTTCACATCTCTTTGGCTCCAGTTGAGATAGGAAGCTTGAGCAAAGCACTGTATTAAAGTTCATGCTTCTGGTTTGCACTCCATGTCTTAGATCACCAATTATCTGATTTGTTGGATGATACTTTAAGTGTCTAACAGCTGGAGGTAGATTATCTTCACGTTAAACCTCTCCTGTCTCTTCAATATGCTGCACCCCTTGGTTTTCAACAGCATCTAGGGAGTCATGTACTCCCCCTGGATAGTAGTCACCATTTTCCACTTCCTACTCTTTAGTTGATTCTTCTGTAATGGTAAGCTTGTCCAATTTCTCATTTATACCTGTAGAACTGCATGAGCTACAAGGCAACTCACTGATAATCAGTCTTGTTTCATCAAAGAAAACATGTACAGATTCTTCTATAACTTGAGTAATCAACTTGTAGACTCTATAAGCCTTACTATTGTTGTTGTACCCAACAAATATCCCATCTTGGGATTTGGCAGCAAACTTAGTTAGATAAGACTTGCCATTGTTAAGGACATAGCACTTGCAACCAAAGATCCTAAAATAGGATAAGTTTGGTTTTCTACCCTTCATGATCTCATAGGGAGTCTTTTTGTGGCTTTTGGTGATAGATGCCATATTAATCACATGACATGCAGTGTTTACTGCCTCAGCCCAGAAATATTTTGGGAGTGAAGTGTCACTCAATAGAGTTCTACCAGCCTCAATTAATGTTCTATTCTTCCTTTCAACGATACCATTTTGCTATGGTGTTCTAGGTGAGGAGAATTCTTGAAAAATCCCAAATTCTTCACACAGTTTTGTCATACTCTCAGATTGAAATTTAGTGTCATGGTCACTTCTGATTTTGACCACTATACTATCAAGTTCATTCTAAATTTGCTTGACAAAGCTGTATAAAACACTTGGGGTTTCTGATTTTTGTCTCAGAAAGAACACCCAGGAATATCTAGAATAGTCATCTACTACCACAAAATTATAGACCTTCCTACCTAGACTATGAACTGGCATAGGACCAAATAAATCCATATGTAAGAGGTATAGACACCTTACTGAATCCTTGTTTTCAAGTCTATGAAAGGAGGATTTTGTCTGCTTGCTTTTTTGACAAGCTGAGCATATCCCATCCTTTATACACTTAACTTTTGGACCATTCCTTACTAACTCTTTGCTAAAGAGTTGGCCAATTATTTTGTAGTTAAGATGAGCAAGCCTCTTGTGCCATTTGAAACAATGAGAGGCTCTCTCATCAGCTACAAGACAAATAGGAGAAACATTGTTCTCACACTCAAAATTAAGACAGTACATATTTCTTTTTCTATATCCTGTCAATATGACCTTTTGATCACTTGATCTTTTGATATGACAACCATTCTTAATAAATGAAATGTCATATCCTAAATCACTCAGCTGACTTATGCTTATAAGGTTGTGTTTCAAACCCTTCACATAGGCCACTTGAGTGATAGTAATCTGGTTATTAGAAATGTTACCAAATCCTTTGATGATTCCCTTTTTAGAACCACCAAAGATTACTTTAGACCCATTTATGATAGACAAGTACTCCTTTGGCAACCCCTTTGTTCCAGTCATATGCCTCGAACATCAACTATCCAATTACCATATAGGAGCATGGTAACTTGGAGTCACCTACAATAAAGAATTACCTTCCCTTAGATTCCAAGTAAGTCTTGGGTCCATGGTTCAAGTTAGCTTCATACTTAACAAATCTACCTGCATCTCTTCTAACAGGTAGACTATTGTTCTTCCTGACACTAGTGTTATGCCAGCAATCTATGGCATAATGACCTGTCTTGCCACAGCACCAGCATTCATACTTATTGTATCTATTTTTAGATACATTCTTGATAGTCTGGTTGACAGCAAATCTTTTGTATTGTGCTGGTACTGATGCAGCTACACCCACTGTTTTCTTAAGAACATGGGGTTTATGAACATGGGCTGCCTTATTGACATAAACACCCTTGTCATTCAGAACTTCAGTCTTACTATGACTATGAGTATTCTCAAGGTCATACTTGTTAGAAGGCACTTGTACCTTTCTAAAAACTACAGGGACTTTAAAATTCAGTGGCTGGACTGAGGCTTTGCCCTTTCTCTCGAATTGGACAGCCCTGGTGTTACCTTTAAAGCCTATTCCAGCCTTACCCTTTCGAGCCACAAACTCATCTATTAAGGGTAAAACTGATTTTTGCTTGGAATAACTAGCAACCAAATCTTTCACCTTTTGAAGACTAGTTTCCAGACTTTTAATTAGATCATTTTTGTATGTGATTGTGCCATCTGAATAACAGTTATAGTTTTCAGCTTGGCAATCTCAATCACTTTTTGATCCAATTCTTTCTCTAAGTCAGATGCAGTCATCTTAAGATCTGCAATCTCCTTAGCCTGAGTTTTGGCAAGTTTTTTCCTTTTCTTTAGTGCCTGCAACAAGTCCCCATATTCATCTATCAGCTGATGAATATCATCTTTCAGATTCAGACCCATCCACATCACTTGATGCAGATGTAGCTGAATCTGTACTAGTAGTACAATCTGAATTTCTAAAAATACATTGTACCTTACTAGGACCAGGCTGATCCTTGCACTTGTCTTCTTCTGATATAGCCATCAGTCCCATGCACTGATGTTCTTCTTGTTCATAGATAGAGTTCAACAATTGTATAAACTCATCTTCTTCATCTGTTGCATAAAGACCAATGTATGCCTCAGCTTCAAATTCAGACTCTAAAGTTGATTGGTCTGTCAAGCTTTTCTCCTTCTTAGCAACAAAGGATTTCTCCTTCTTGCTCTTTTGTTGAGTCTTCCTTTTATCAGCAGACTCCTTTCTTTTGTCTGGACACTCAGCCACAACATGTCAAGGCCTATTATAGCAGTACAAACTATCTTTGATGTTGCAGATTTGCTAGGCTTAGACCTGCTCCTGTCCTTCCTTGATGACTTCCTCATTTGATAATAGTCATCCACAGGCTGAGATGTAGAGGGCCTAGACGTCCACTAGTTCTTCTTCAGGAATCTCTGAAACTGCCTTGTGAAGGAAGCAAAGTCTTTATCTGAATCACAGTTGTCTGAACTTTGGTTGTCTGAATTATCTGAAGTACTTTTAGCAATAATCTCAGGAGGTGATGGAGACATCCTCCTATTCTTCTTAGTGGCTTCCACCTTGAATGCCATAGACTTTTCTTTATGCTCCCCTTTAGCACTTTTCTCTTCCTCTTTTCTAGCCATCAGCTGCATCTCATATGACAGTAATTTTCCAAACAAAGTTGGAGGAGAGATATCTGCAAGTTTGGCCACTTCCCTAATGGCACAAATCTTTGTGTCCCAATCCTTTGTCAACGATCTTAGGAATTTATCATTCAGTTCATATGTACTTAAGATCCTTCCATAGGACATCAGTTCATTTACTATTCTATAGCACTTTTTATAACACTCAGTTATACCTTCTGACTTTCCTTGTCTGAAACTCTCATATTTCTTGTTCAGCATAGATTTTCTATCTTGTCTGACTTCTTTAGAACCCTCCATGTAGACTATCAAAGTGTCCCACATTTCCTTGGAGGTCTTGCAGTGAATCAAATTCTGAAAGGTTGAATCATATATGGCACTTACTATGATATTCTGGGCTCTTTTATCCATAGTTGCCAGGATGATCTCTTCCTTGGTCATCTCTGAAAAACCCTTGGGAGTTCTTTGATTTACATCTAGAACTGATAACTTCATTGGAATATAAGGACCTTCCATTACTATAATGTAGATCCTTGGATCAGAAGCCTCCATGAAAAGCCTGACCCTTTCTTTCCATATTCCAAATATCTCTTTCCTGCATATGGGTAATTTCATAGAACCTAGTTTCTTATGATTTTCTCCTAAACCCATTTTCTTGATCTTGAATCTGCCTTATGGATCTTACTCAGACTGTTAAGTCCTTCTTTGATCAACCTCCCTCTGATACCACTTGATAGAATTGATTTAAAGATAACCCAAACACCTAGAGGGGGGGGGGGGTGAATAGGTTCTTTTCTTTTTTACTTAAGGCAGAATAATGTTTCAGATCTTAAAATAGAATCTAACTATTCAACAGCAATCACAGCAAAGAAATCACAGTCACATACACATCACAGATTGCACACAGATTTATAGTGGTTCCCCAAGGTCTGGGTACATCCACTTTCCCCGTTCACCTATCAAGCAGTGTGCTAGATTCGGCCTAATTTCTTCCTTCTTCTCAGATCCACAGATCTTACAGCTCAGAACCCTGAAAGGTTCCTACAACTCAAATCCCTATAAGGTTCCTACAACTCGGAGTATAACCACACTCCTATAGGTCAGGCTAACATCCTTACTTCAGCCTTGCAACAAGGCCTACAACTCAGAGAATGATTTCTCCTACACTTAGGCTCAAAAGCCCTACCACTCAGAGATCTATATCTCCTACACTCAGCCTTTATATAATAGGCTTATAACTCAGATCTTGAAAGATCCTACAAAATTTGATAAGTGATTTAGATGGACTCTTACCCTTGTTGAGAGAGAAGGGATAAAAGGTTTCTTGATCAGCTTCTTGATAAAACTGATGGCTGAAATCAACCTGTTCTTAGCTTTCTTCAAAGTTTCTTGAATCTGAACTCAGTAGGGTTGATCTCCTTTGAAGTCGACTGGCTGCCAGCTTCTTTCTTAAAATCCAGAAATAAATCTGAATCCTTCTTAGCAGATTAGTTCAAGATCTGCTTCTTAAGAGACTTGTAAATGTCTCCTTCTTTACTTCAACAGCTGAAGATCTCTCTCAATCTCAAGAACTTCTGAAGTTTCTTCAGAATTCTTGCTTGAATTCTCCTTAGATCTTCTCACGAAAATCTTCTTCTGTGTGACGTGCACTTTCTTGATCAATGATCAATACTTCAATTTTTGTTCACTTTTTTCACCTTGTTATTGATTAGACAGAATCCATCTATATATATAGACTTCATGCATGGTAACTGGCTAATCCGGTTTCTAATGAACTTCTGACAGGTCTGACAGCTTCAGCAAACTTGTTGGAATACACAACTGTCAAGTCTCCAGTCAGTTCTTGAACCTTTGTCTTTGTAAGCAAAGCGTCGAGACTAATTGTCATTATGTGTCGACACAAGTAGATTAAGTGTCGACACAAGCTTTGGTGATGTCGACATAGCTTCTTTGGTGTAGACACTTCTTCTTGACACTGCATCTGTAGAGTGTGTCGACACTGCTTCTTTGTGTCGACACAGACACTTCTTCTCTTCACAACAATCAACTTTGCTGAAACTCTACTGTGTGTCGACACAAGTCCTATGTGTCGATACAGTTGATAAAGTCTCAGAATTCTATGTGTCGACACTACCTCCAGGTGTCGACACAGTTTATGACGACAAGAATCTTCTGTGTGTCAACACTACCTCCTGGTGTCGACACAGTTGATGTCGATAAGAATATTCTGTGTGTCGACACTGCCTCCTGGTGTCGACACAGTTGATGTCGACTAGAACTTTTGGGTGTCGACACAGTTTCTTCTGCTGTCGACACTGCTTCTCCAAGTGTCGACACAGGCTTTCTTAAGTGCCAACTCATGGACTTAGAAACTTTTTCTGCATTTTAGCAAATACTTAACCTGCACATCTAAACTCAAAATAACATCAAATACACCTTTATGTATATCATTGAGCTAAGTGAGGCTTCTCCAAATCTGGTACATATTTTCCAATGTGCCCAACAGCGATTTAATAGTTAAGTGCAAAATCAATGATGTGGAAACCACTGCATTGTGCGATACGGGCTCAACACGCAACGTTCTTGCCTTGCAAGACATTGAGAAACTTAAGATGAATATTGATGCTATTGACCAAACATATCTTGTCCTCACTAAGAGGTTAGTGGTGGAAACTCTAGGTGTGATTAAGGAGGTTGAGGTTATAATGGACGGCACATTGGTTTCTACTAATTTTCAAGTGTTGGGACCCATGGAGAACAAGTCCATTCTAATTTTATGTATCCCCTTCCTGAAAGAGAGTGGTGCCACTCTTTGTATTGTTGATTTTTGTGTCACTTTGCCACCCAAGGTGACACACCATGCCTGTCTGCCTGCTATGACCAAGGATCTCATTAATCTGATGGAAAATCTTATTTTATCTTTGGTTGTTTCTTATTTGGCTTCAAGTAATATTGAGCATAGGTTTTATGTTGTGAATTTGACCGAGAATGTTGAAGAAGAAGAAGAAGATGATGATGATGAGAAGGTGAGGAGTGAAGCAATGCTAAATTAGATGTTCATGTGGTTGAGCAAGTGAATGAGGATCTATTGGATGATGTGGTTTCGATTGATGAAGGTGGCGAGACTACAGAGTTGAGTGTTGAAGAAGTAAGCATGGCCAAAAACTCTTCAAAGAATGCTATTAATTCTAATTTTCCTTGTAAAAAATTATAATAGGTTCGATGGGCGGATCTATCATCCGTGGTGGGTGAGTAAATGAAGCCCCATGCTTCCCCTATGATTAAAAAAAATGATTCTGATCGAGTATTTGGTGCTCGATGGCGCTCTCCCACCATGGAGAAACTTAAACATGAAAGATTACTTTGCGTCGCTCATTCGGTTCCCTCCAGTGCGAGAAGGAGGAGGCTAGAGGCAAGGGAAGTAAATCTCCCTTAGGTTCTAAAGCTTTCACCTCTTGTCCATCTCAAGTGGCGGGGGATACCAGCAACAAGTCAGTGTAAAGCTGACTCGTGACGGTTCTCCAGGCCATTTTTGCTCTTTCTGAGTTTGTTTAATCATGCTACTATGGATGAGTTAGTTCTCTGTGATTTTTAGGTAATAATAGTATACATTGCTAAATACTTTATTATATAACTGCTAATACATGTATTTGGTCTACCTTAAGGATGGTAAGCAAAAGGGCTTTTAGGGGACAACCCAAGTTATTATTTTTGGTTTTATATAGTGTTATATTTTTTCCATTACCACTACTGTGCTATGTTCCTTTTCACGGGTGTGGTGATATTTCTGTTGCGGGCATGGATATTCTTCCAAATTTAATGACAATCTTCTGGTAAGCTCAATTTTGCACATGTTTAACTTTTCTTCCCCTAGCCCTTTATTTACCTTCATGGTTTTATCCTATATTGGTTTGTTTATATTATTTCTGGGGGGGAGGAATGGTGATTTTTTGCATTGTTACCCATGCACGTACACATAGCACAGCATGCTTAAAGTACTTTTAATATCATTTTTATTTTATCATGTTCATATTCTATGCACACCACAGTGCCCACACTAACGCATGCTTGACTATTAGCACTTTGTGAGCTTGCTCATCTTTTGTGTGTGATTTGAAAAATCACCGTGTTGGCTTAGGATTATGAGGCAAAGTAAAATATTGACTCCTATAGTGCTCCTAATTGAGTGCTCATGTCTCACATAGAATTTTGTGTAGATTCAATTTCTTTTTATGCTTTTAGTTTATATTTTTTTTATTAGCGTAGATATTGTTTACCCTACTTAAAATTGGTGAATCTAATGTGAATCAAACGATAGCATAGGAATTTGTGTAGACATTCATTAGTCTCGTATTGCTCGAGTCGAGATGAAGGATTATCTCTCTCGGTGGTTAGGAACTGGCCCCAACCGACTCTCGAAGCATGGGTATACAGTTAGTCAAGCGTGTGAATGTGATATAGGCCTTCATTTTAGCCTGGTTGAGCCTTTGTGGATGTTCCTATCATTCTATCCTCGCTAGCCCCGTTGTGCCTACCCATCCTTTGATTTAGCCCTACTTTCATCTCACCAAAGCCTTAAATCCAAGATTATTCGCACACCCATATATAAGTTTTAGCTTTTATTTCATTAGAGTGTTGATGTGGTGTTGTTTTTGTGATTTTGTGCTTGTGCTCCATTGTTTATAAATGCTGAAAATTGAAAGTTATTAAAGTAGTAGACTAAACAACCCAGAGGGTTGGGAGAATAGGTTGATGGTCACTTTCTTATTTTTTTTTATTGTTTTAGATTTAACTACACAATCACAGAAATCGCACAGATATTTACAATGGTTGCCCAAGGTATGGGTACATCCACTCTCCCTCCCACCTTTCTAACAGTATGTTAGATAAGACTATCTTATCCAAACTCGGCTCAAAGTGCTTACAACAAAAATCCCTCTGGATCTCTCAGGCTTCCTCCAAGCCCTACCTTAGGACACTGCCCTACTCACTTAGAGTAATCTTTACTCCTACTGCTCAGTGACCCTCCAGATAACTATTTATACATCAACTAAAAAAAACCTTTTTTTTGTTTTTGAAAAGAGATAAATGAATTAGGGGTTTTAAATTTTATTTTCGGATGATTGATTAAGCAAAATATATACGCAAGAAGATTTTTTTGATTTATTTATTTTTTATTTTTTTATTAGCAAATACATACATAAATATTGATAAGAAAATATTATGTATACAAAATAATATTTGTTTTTCTTTTGAAAAAATAATTTTTTTTCCATCTTTTTTTTGTTTTTATTTTATTTTATTTTTTGAAAAAAGGAAATATTCCTCCTGACTTATGTTGTGCACAAGTATGAAGAAAAAGAAGATATATATACAAAACTGAAAGTACAATAAAGTAAAGAGCCTTTCCTGATTGGAGGTCGGGAAGGCCATAAGAAAACCTATAAAAAATAAAAGACAAGTAAAAAACAGATAACAATGGGGTGTCTCCCACAAGCGCTTTATTTATCGTATTTCCTGGTAAAGCATCAGGATGGCGCTCCGACAGCATCTTTGAAATCTGTACAATTTAATTTTCTAGATTTTTTAATTCATCCGGTCAGATTCCGGATATTGGACTCATTTATATTGACATATTTGTGAAGATGTCTTCTATCGGGGCTAGTCATAGTGGTTGTGATTGTGGTGGTGGTTGTGGTGCAAATCCAATTGGATTTGCAATAGGCGGGCACTAAGCATTATTGGGGTTGCTCCATGATAGATTTGGATGGTACCTAAACACTGGATTGTATGTATTATTATTAATATTTTGGTTATAGGAAGGAGGTTGATATGGATTCCTCATATAATCAACATGTTCTTCTATTATATTATTATTTGAGTCCAAGTAGGGGTGGTGGAGGAAGTCGGCATCTCCTCTACTTTCCTAGTTAGATAATCTACCTGCAGTGCTAAATTAGAAGAAGTGACGAGCTCATAAAGCCCAGCAGGTTTATTAGGGCGTGAACTAGACCGGTTCCATTAGTTGGCATTCATGGTCATTTCCTCAAACAAGGCTTGAGCGACCTCTGGGGTTTTATTATTTAGCGTTCCCCAGGCGGCAGCATAAATCATTTGTCTGGTTTAGAAATTCAAACCATTATAAAATGTCTGCACTTGGTGCCAAGATGGCAGTGCGTGATGTGGACACCTACGTAAAAATTATTTAAAGCATTCCCAAGTCTCATAGAGGGATTAGGACTCACCTTGAACAAAGGAGGAAATATCCGCACATAATTTAGCGGTTTTAGCAGGCAGAAAATACTTTGTTACAAAAAAATTGGTCATATCAACCCAGGTAGTGATGGATCCTCTAGGTAGAGAACCCAACCACTGCTTGGCTTTTGTCCGTAAAGAAAATGTAAATAAATTCAAACGAATTGCATCATTAGTGACGCCATTAATTTTAAAGGGGTCGCATATTTCTAAGAAATTTGACAGATGGGTGTTGGGATCTTCATCTAGCAATCCATCAAATTGTACTGATTTTTGAATCATTTGGATTATATTAGATTTGATTTCAAAATTATTATTAGCAATCATAGGATGAACAATACTTGACCCGACGTCGTCCAAGTTTGGTCATGCATAATAAGACAGTCCTTTACGGGGCCGCGACTGGAATTTTTTCTGTCATAGCTTCTACGTGTGTCGTTCCGAAAGACTCTTCCATATTTAATGCTAATTCTTGATCATGAGATCGAAGGCGCCTGTGATAGGTGCGGTCGATTTCAGGATCAAAATCGAGATTATGATCAATTGGAGAGTTTCGTCGGGTCATGCACTAAAAAACTATTATATAAAACCTTTTTTATGTTTTTTTTGTTTTTATTGTTTTAAGACAAAAAATAAAACGTTTTGTTAATAAAACTAGTTTTTATAAAAACAAAGGTTTTATAATAAACAGAGAATTTGTGGTTTGTTTAGTTATATAAAAACAAGGGGTTTTTATAACAACAAAGATAAAAGTAATAGTGATTTCTTCATACTTCAAATATCAACACAATGAACACCGACAATGGCGCCAAAAATATGATAAGTCAAAGCTAGTTTTAGAGATAGTTTAAATTGAAAATTAAGTTAAATGAAGAATCATGCGTTTGGGTGTTTTATCACTTTATGTATTTACTTATATATTGTGATTAAGGCAAGCGTACCTATCGAGTAATAGTACAGTATTTTTTAAAATATCAAGGTCATATTTTTCCAAGAATCTGTGTTGAGTATTATACTTTAAGAAATGAAACTATTATTTTATTGAAAAGAGATATTGATTTTTAAAAGTGAAAATAAAAGTAATACTTAGGGTTTTGAAAATAGATGAGGTAGAGAGCCCTCAATTTTGATTTACTTTGAAAAATAATTTTTAAACGAGAAAAACTCTATTTGTTTATTAATTAAAATCTTTGATTGTAGAGGTTCCCTAAATATGAGTGCACCTCTATCGAGGATACATCCACCTGTGATTACGTACTTTGACTGAACTTTCATATCTAATCAAAAATATCTTTAATGCATGCTTTACGTGGTGAACCCCGCTATTGACATCCTACTGATATTTGAAGGTCAACCCGGGAGGCTTACGTTCATATCTTTTGAGAGTGAGGCGTAGTTTATCTTTACCTGTGAGAGATCAGATTGTGGTAACTCTTAAGTTTTTATTAATGAAAATAGGGTTTTAAAGTGCAGAATTAATATCCTACCCAAAGATCATCTCAATCGAGTGCTAAAAAGTTCTTAGCTTCTCATTTGGGATGGGGGCGGTAGTATAAATTTAAAAGACATATAAAAGTATAGAAATAATATCTGTCCCAACCATCTTAATCAAGCACTAAAAAGTTTTTAGCTTCTCATCTAGGATGTGGATGGTAGTAAAAGAATTACGAAAACAGAAAGGAAATACGCACACACTTTGTATCAACAAAAATTAAAACCAAGTTAAATAGCAATAAGAGTTGAAAAATTACTGAAAGCTAAAACTTTAATACTTAAAAAAGTGTTACACACTAGGAAACTCAAATTAGGGTTAGGAAAATATTACTCAAAAACTACTCCTAACCACTATATTCAAATATGCAGAACTCAACCAGTTCTCCTCTAAACCTCATCCTTGGCCATATATTTATGGCCGAAATTTTTAAAGTACACGCCCTACTTACACGCCACTTTAGGGCGTATCACCATGGCGTATTGCTGACGTATCATCTGTGGATAGAATTTCTGGCAACTTCTGGATTGGATTAAAAGTACACTGGCATGACATTTGGGTCATAGACGTGGCAGCTGGGCGTGTTCACAAGGCATGGCAGATTGGATTCTTCGGGTAATAACAGCTGGACTTCTTGCTTGGTCACGGCTGACATCACGATCGTGACAGCTGGACTACGGGTATGTACTCTGGGCATGACTTGAGTTTACTAGCTTCAAGATTTTGGCACGGTGTGATAGTGAGCGATCTGCTTGGTCACGAGTGATGTCACAAGCATGACAGGTGGCACACGGTCATGTAGGCCGGGCGTGACTGAGCTTGATGCCCGAAATCTGCCGAACTGCTGGAATTTTTGGTTTTAAAGTTACACGCCCTAGGTCACGGGCATGACCTAGGGGCATAACTTAGGAAAATTTATCAAATTTGCCTAAATTCATAGAAATACTTGTAGGGCACAAAAACAGGTTAAGTTAGAATTAAAAATCAAAAAGAAACAATTTGTTTAAGTATGTACATAAGATAATTACATTTTTATTAAAATGAAACTAAAATAAAACCTAAAAATATGTATATTTTGCTACTCATCAGTCTCTTCACATTGAGAGCCACCAAGTTGGGTCCTTACTACAGGTTCTAAGGACATAGAAACCTGAGCACTTATATCTCTTCTGGTATCTTCAGAAGAGTTAGACAATTAAGGGTCAAGAGGCTCTTCTTCTCTGCTCTCAGAAGAGTTGCTCTCAGTGCTTTCATCTGGGATGATAACTTCCTTCTTTTTCTTTTTAACAGATGTATACTGGTGTGCAAGCAATACTCTATCCCATCTGTCAAATATCTTCGAATCCATACTTCTCATATGATGGATCTTCGTTCCTAGCCTCACATTGAGGATTCCTGGAATAGTAACATATAAGTATGGGGACAGAATTCTTCACAGGTTTGGCTCATCAACACATTCCACAACCCTATCAAACATCACCTTTCCCCAATCAGTTCGCTTGGATAGAATTATCCTTGCCATTACTTCAAACATTTTCCTGGATATCTTGTTATGGGTCCCTGTTTTACAGATCAGAGCTTTCCCAATAACATTTGCTTGAAATTCTTTTAGATTCAATTCTTTTCTTAGAACAAAGCCTGTGGTGTGCTTTGAAAGCCCACACCACTTGAGGGCAAACTTCGCATCATCCTGATACAGTTCTTCTTCTTCATCAGATGGTCTGAACTTGGGCAGATTTAGGGCTTTGCTCAGTCTTTGAGGAGTTATCTTGATCTTTTGTCCACTGATGGATGACTTGATTTTGTGGGAGGATGAGTCGATAGTGGCATAGAATAGAGTTCGATAACTTCTCTCTTCCATATTGAACTCGGTTCAGATAGGATCAATTCTAGGTCAGCGACCTTTAATAAGTGGAGAATAAGTTGTACTTATTCTAGAGCATCCTTGAATCCATTTCGTACTAACTGAGATCCCTCGAAAAGGAAATCCATTCCTTTTGGTGCCATGAACCTTTGAATTTTTTGGAGCTTGCTCGAGATTTCATTGCAGGAAGGTAGAGAGTTGAAAAGGGCTAGGAATAGTATATTTTATTTTAACCACACACACTCTTATTTATACTTACCATCATTTGAGAATGTGGAGAGGCGTGAACCTATCGTGATTGATATAAGTTGATCAACGACTGAGATTAATCCTAGAAGATAGCCATAATCAGAACTGCCTAAGTAAGATTGTTGAGTGGTCTCGACGCACTTGACCGACTCGACGCCTGAAGTTTTCTCAGCACACTCGATGTCTAGACACTTAGTATTAGTGCACTAGATGCCTGATGTTGTCTTGGCGCACTCGACTCCTGGACACTTAGTCCATATCTTCCTTGATATCCTATAAGGGATAATTTGTCCAGCAACACATATGCATGAAGAGACAATGAAGCTATACTAAGTTCAACATGCCCAACAAAATTTGAAGGCGTTGAACTTGGCTTCATCCAGTGGCTTAGTGAAAATATCAGTCACTTGTCTGTCTGTGGGGACAAACTCAAGACTGATGTCCTCCCTTTCCACATGCTCTCTAATGAAATGATATCTAATATCTATGTATTTAGTCCTACAATGAGATACGAGATTCCTAGCAATAGAGATTGCACTAGAATAATCACAAAACATTAAAGTTCTACTTAGCTGGAGATTATATTCTTGGAGCTGATGCTGGATCTAAAGTAGATGTGCACTGCAACTTCTAGCTGAAAAATACTTTGATTCAGCTGTTGAGATGGCAACACTAGTTTGCTTTTTACTGCTCCAAGATATAAGTATTCTCCCTAGAAATTGACAGGTGCCTGATGTGCTTTTCCTGTCTTCTCTGCACCCTGCAAAATTTGTATCTGATTACCCAATTAGTTCAAAATCATTATTCCTAGGGTACCATTGGCCAAGATTAGGTGTGCCCTTGTTATATCTCAAAATTCTTTTTGATACACAATAATGAGACTTCTTAGGGCTAGCCTTGTATCTAGCACAAACACATGTAGCATACATGATGTCTAGCCTACTAGCAGTCAAATAGAGGTGGGAGCCAATTATACCTCTATATAAGGTTTCATCAACAGGTTTCCTAGTCTCATCCTTGTCTATTGACATATTTGATCCAATAGGAGTTTTTAATATGGAGACACTCTCTATTCCAAACTTCTTAATTAACTCGTTGATGAACTTATATTGAGAGATGAATAGACCATCCTCTGACTGTTTAACTTGGAGGCTCAAGAAGTACTTGAGTTCACCCATACTACTCATCTGAAACTTCCCTTGTATAAGTTTAGCAAACTTCTTGCAGAGGCCATCATCAGTATACCCAAAAATTATGTCATCTATATAAATTTGGACTAGCATTATCTTACCCTTGACTTCCCTAAGGAATAATGTATTTTCTATCTTTCCCCTTGAGAATTTGTTCTCAATTAGAAAGCTATACAGGGTTTCATACCATGCCCTAGGGGCTTGTTTCAACACATACAAAGCTTTTCTAAGATTAAACACATAATCAAGAAAGTTAGAATTAACAAAACCTGAGGGTTGCTAAACATAGACTTTCTCTTTTAGGTCACCATTTAGAAAATATGACTTAACATCCATTTGTTAGACCTTAAAGCCTTTATGTGCAGCATATGCAAGGAATAGTCTTATTGCTTCCAATCTAGCAACCGGTGCACAGGTTTGATCAAAGTCATTACCTTGCTCTTGTATTTATCCCTTGCCAACTAGTCTAGCCTTATTTTTGATGATAACACCATTTTAATCAAGTTTACTCCTATAAATCCACTTGGTCCCAATGAAGTTATGCCCATGTAATCTGGGAACCAGCTTCCAGATCTTACATCTCTTGAATTGGTTCAGTTCTTCTTGTATATACACAATCCAAAATGGGTCTATGTTGGCATATTCAAGCCTCTTTAGTTCAACCTGAGACAAGAAGCTTGAACACATAGTAATGTTGAGGCTTCAACCCCTTGTTATAACACCTTGGCTTGCAACACCTATGATTTTATCTCTGGGATGATCCCCCAAATGCTTGACAGCTACTGCATTCTATCTTCAGCATCATGAACTTCAATGGATGGATCCTGCTGGTCTGCACCAATGTCCTGTATATTTTGATCTTCTTCAGGGATGAGCACACCATCATCTTCCTCTTGGGCAGTAGGAGGAGTATCCTTGATGGTCATCTTATCCATCTTCAATTCTACCCCTACAGATCTAGAGGAGCATATCAGCTCACTGTTAATCATAAAAGATTCATTGAACGCTACATTTACAGACTCTTCTATAACTTGGCTTTTAAGGTTGTAGACTATGGCTCTGTTTGGCGCGGCTGCAGCGACTGGAGAAGCAGTGGTGAGAAGCAGTGGTGAAATAATCAGCTGTTTTGCGGAGTGGTGGCAGAATCTGCGAATCTGTTTGGAAGAACAGCGTTTGCAGCGCTGTTAATAATTTTATTTTATAAATATTATATAAATAATATTATATAATAACTTATATATATTAATATAATAATTTATAATATATTAATTACATTATAACTTAATATTATAATTTTTTAATATTAAAAAAATTCTTTTTTTTAAAAAAGCACGGCAGCAGCTGCTGCTATTCCCAAGTCGCGGAAAATTTCCACGACTCGGGAATAGCAGGCCACCGCTATTAATAGCGGTGGCGTCAGCCACTGGTGATGGTGTCAGCCGCTGTTTGGTGCGGCGGTGGCAGAAACAGCGGGGTACTGCTTCAAAAATGCCGCGCCAAACAGAGCCTATATATGCTTTGTTATGGTTATTGTACCCAATAAAAATTCCCTCATAGGATTTGGCAGTAAACTTAGTCAAGTAGGACTTCCCATTGTTGAGCATAAAACACTTGCCTCCAAAAATCCTGAGATAGGCAAGATTTGGTTTTCTACCTTTCATAATCTCATAGGGAGTCTTCTTGTGATATTTGTTGATAGAAGCTCCATTTAGAACATGACAAGAAGTGTTTACTACCTCAGCCTAGAAGTATTCTGGGAGAGAAGTGTCACTGAGTAATTTCCTACCAACTTCTATGAGAGTCCTGTTCTTCCTCTCAGCAATCCCATTTTGCTGGGGTGTTTGAAAGTGAGTGAAAGATCTATGCCTACTCTAGAGGGGGGGTTAATAGAGTAATTTAAAATAAAATTTACAATTAAAAATTATAAGGCAGTGGAAGACTTAATTTACTTATATGTGTAACGTGCTTGCAATAAAATAAAACTAAAGCAAGAAAATAAAGAATCACACAGCACACAGCAAAGACAAACACACAGCAACCAGATGACACAAGGATCTATAGTGGTTCCCCAAAAACCTGGGTACATCGACTCTTCTACCACCCTAGGTAGGAATCCACTACAGGAAGGGTTAATCAGGTGTCGTGGGCACCAATGAGCTTTTGATAAGGTGCTCAAAAACCAAACCAGATTTTTTGATCAGGTGTCTTGCCACCACTGAGTTTTGATCAGGTCTTAGAAACCAAGAGTTCACTTTTGAAGGGAGAGATAACCCTGTACAAATGGTGGTAAAATAAAAAGGTGATGATGTCTTCTCTGTCTCAAATCACTGAGAGAAGACTAGTGGATTGTTGATGTTGTCAAAGCTCCCCCTGAGATGTAAAATGGTTCAGGAGTGAAAGCTTTGCTAGGGTGATAGGTCTTCAGATGCTTAAAATCTCCAGCAGAAGATGATTCCAACAGATGCTAAAATGTTTGGTGTCTGGAGTCCTTGATGTTGAAGCTTTTGAAGATTCAGTAGATTTGAAAATCACAGAAGATGAACTGTTGATCAGAGAAGTTGTATTTGTTCAATCTTCTGTATTGTAATCTAATTCTTCTGTATCTCTCTGTATTCTCTGTATATTGTTATTGTTATCTCTATATTTTTCTTGCAGGAGTATATCAAAAGTCTGACTTAGATGGCCGTTATTCAGTCATAAATGGCTTCCATAATTGACAACTGTATCTGGGGAAAGTCCTAAGCAATATTCAATTTAGTCCTTCCTTGAAACTTGCATTAGATTGCTTGAAACGGCCAAAAAATCCTTTGTAATAAATGCAGAAAATAACTCTGAAAGAGTTAGAATTAATTCCATAACTGTTCTTGAATTTGAATTCTGAAAGCGTCGATTTCTCACAGAAATCGTCGACCTGAGCTCAGCAATAGTCGACCTGAGCTCAGAGATTGGATTTTCACAGCAGACAAAAAATGTCGACCTGAGCTCTACGATCGTCGACCTAAGCTCAGCGACTTAGAAAATAGCTGAATACAAAACGTCGATCTGAGCTCGAAGATCGTCGACCGGAGTTCAACGACTTGCAGAATTGAGCTCAGAGAACGTCGAACTGAGTTCGACGTTTCGTCGACCTGAGCTCGACGAAAATTGTCTTGTCTCAGTACTTAGTCCTAATCTCTGAATGGTCCTGGGGGCAGCTCCAAACCTAAGTTCTAGGCCCTAAACTCATTCTAATTTGACCTTTTCAACTATACAACTAGGTCAAACAATTTTCCTAATAACATAGTGATCCTTGCCCAAATTAGTAATAGGGTGTTCCAACAATCTCACCCTATTTGGGTTAGGATTACTATTTACAAGACATAATCAAGAAATACAGAATCATACATATAAAAACAGAAAAGCTAAACTAACAATGTAGAAAAGATAATCAAAGCAGCATTGTAGAAGTCAAAAGGAAATCAGCAAATGTTCAGATATAGATGTACTGTCTGCTTACAGAATTCATTTCCTTTCACTGCCTTTCTTAAATAAAATCTCCCTGTTGGGATTGAGAGCATCTTTCTTTGATCTTCTGTCATCTTCTGCACCTAAGGAGGTTTGGGATCTGGGCCTTGGAACTACAGCCTCAGAATGCAGATTCATGTAATCTTCTGGATCAAAGAACTTTCTTGAAGCATATCTCTCCAGTTCTGCCTTTCTTTGTTCTGAAAGTGTAGTGATGTTAGAAGTATCTTTCCCTTATTCTCTGGCCTTTCTCAACTGATCTAGAGCAGCAAGCTCTTTCATCCTGGCAGTCCATGATACTGGATTGTTTTCTGGATCCTCAAAAGGAATTGAAGGTTCATATCTATTTATAGTTTCTGAAGCAGTAGATGTTCTTATAACAATAGTATCTCTGAGTTTATAAGGAAAAGGACCTTGAGTTGAATCCATATGCCCTTGTCCTTCCCTTTGCTGTCTGGAATAGGTTCTATATTCTCTCTGACTTCCTCTGTTTTGTCCTCTTCTTGAATGATAACCTTTTTGATACTATCCTCTGGGCTGATATCTTTGAGAATGTTGAGAGGAACTTTGCTTTGAATCTGAAGATTGAAATGCAGAGCCTCCACCAGATCCTGAATTTGGAGGAGGAGGAGGAGGAGGAGGTTGATAATGAGAGGATCCTTTCTCATACTTGTCCAGCTTCCTTTTCTTCCTCATAGCCTTTAATTTATTTTTGGAATATTACATCCAGGGCTCTGTAATCTGGCAGTCATGCAGAATATTGTATGGTATGTCATTTGCATCTTTGGCCTTGGCAGGAGGAACTCTCATCATAGCTTTGCTTCTAGCTTTCCTCTTTTTGGCAATGGTGTCAGCAGAGTCATCAGATTCAGTATTGAATTTGTCACTGTCAGAGCTCTGTGGTCTGTTATAAAGATCATCAATTCTTTTAATGTATTCCTCTTGAAGTTTGGATTTCTCAGAATCAGCAGGAGCAGGAGGTGTTGGAATAGCAGCAGGAATCTCAGCAGGAGCAGTTAGAATAACAGACACTTGTGGAGCAGTTGCATCAACAGGGTTCTCAGAAACTTGTTATTCTAGATAACTTGCAAGTTCTTCAGCAACAGCAGTATCAGCAGACAGCATTTCAATATTAGTAGATTCAACAGAAATATTAGCAGCAGCAGCAGTACTAACAGTAGCAACAGCTTCCTCAGCCTTAAGAGAATTGACATAGGATATGATTAGGCTGGGATCACATACAGAAATAGGCACAATGGCCTTAGTGAGGTCTTCAACTCCATGAGTTGGTAAGCTTCTTTTGTAAAGAGTATCAAAATAAAGCAACAGTGACCTGAGGTCCACTGTAATCACTGGTACTGGAGCAGCAGTAGGGATGATTGGCAGCAGTAGATCACTTGGAGCAGCACTTGGAGCAGGATGTTCCTCAGCTTCATAAGGCATCTCCCCCCGCCTAGATTCAGTCATCATTGGATCAAGGCACTCCATAGAAGGAATTTCCTGAGGAGAGGAAAAAGAATAAAGCCTGGCAAATAGCTCCTCTATAGATTTGAGGAGTGGAGCCATAGAGGTCTCCAACAGGTATACTAGCTTGGGGGCCAGTATCCCATATAGCCTATCTGCTAAAGCTGATAAATCCACTTGCTCAAGTGGGACTTGAGTAGGGGTGGAGGGTGGAATTGCTTGAACTGATAGTGAATGGGCTGCAGTTGATGCTGTGGTGGATGGGAGAATTGATGGTTGAGAGATAGGGATGGTGGAGATAGATGGTATTGGTGTGGGGATTGATGGAGTGAAGGATGGTTAGGAGAGTATATCATGAAGAAGTTGTTGGTAGGAGGAGGTAGAGGGAAGCTCAGGAGGAGAGGAAGGGGAATCATCCATGAAGGAATCTTCCAATATGTTGAAAGATGGTCTGTCATGAAGTGGATAGTAGAAAAGTGAATAGAATGGTTCTGAGGTGGCTAGAGGTGAAAGAGGTGATGAGATGGTAATGGGGGAAGAAATGGTTATGGTTGTGGAGATTATTGTGGTTGATGTGGAGGTGGAGGTAGAAACAAAAGGTGGAGAAGGAGGAGCAGAGGTGGAGGCAGGAAGTTCTTCCATGAGGGCTAGAGCCTGAGGGGAAGTGACTACAGGAGTCCTTGTGCCTGAAGCTATAGTAGTCCTGGCAGGTTTGATGATCTGCCTGTCCTACTTACCAAATAGGGCACAGGTTAATCTTTTAGATGCATTAATGTGCATCCCATTGGAAACCAGCAGCTCTGTGAACCCGAAGTGCAGGAAAACCCCTAGAATCCTCCCAAAATTGACAAAACTTTTATTAATTTTCTTCTTGATCAAATCAAAGATGATTGTTCCCCAATTCAGATGTTTCTTGTCCACTATGGCTCCCATCAGACAGAACTGATACCTGGAAATGGTATCATGTGCTGAGTGCTTAGCCAGCAGCACCTTCCCCACAACATCAGCCAAAAATCGAAATTCAATGGATAGATTCTTTTTCAATAACTTATTAGGGTTTGCAATATAGTGACCCATTCTATCCAACATAGAATCAAATTCTTCTCCAGACAGTTCAGTAGAATCATATCCAGTACTTAAATTGAATACCTCAGTCAGAAGGGTAGGGGACAATTGTACCTGAATCCCGCAGATAGTACCGACTATAGTATTCTCATCCAGATTGTTTGCAGTAAATACCCATTCCTTTATTTCGTCAGCCGCAATCTTCATTCTGGTCGACATAATATCCACTAGTTGTTGTTCCTTGAATAGTTCCAGGATATCCTTGAATATTTGATCGCTGCCGTCGAATGAATCCATATCAATATCAAACCCGGTATCAAACTTCATCTTCGCGAGAGCCGCAACATTCACCGTCATTGAAGATCTGCAAAAATTACCAAACACAACCAAGTGTAGTTGAGTTTAGAGGGAAAGAAATAAAATGCAGAGAGTATGAATGCGCAAACGAAGAACGACGATGAAAAATGATTTTTATATTAGGGTTCGACGACGGAAAGGAAGGATCGTTGAACTCCGTTCGACGATCTGGGCTTATATTGGAATCTGAAGAGTCTTCAATAACGTCGATCTCCGTTCGACGATACTGGAGAGCGTCGAGCTCAGCTCGAAGATCGATGATAAGAAATAAGGATAGCTAAAAGCTAACAGACATCGCTGAACTCCGGTCGACGCTATTTGGAAACGTCGATCTCCGTTCGACGTTTTTTGGAAAAACGTCGAGCGCAGTTCAGAGATAGAAAACAGCCTACTAGAAAATACCAATTTTTTAGCCTTGTCTTGGTCTGTTTTTAGATTTACAAAATCTTGGGATTTATTTTAGGCTGCCTCCATCTAACATTCCTAACTGATTTAGGAAGAAGGTATGTTTCTTTTCATCCAATGGTTTGGTGAAAATATCTCCCCTTTGCAAATCAGTTGGGATATACTGAAGTTCAATTTTATTTTTCTCTACATTATCCCTTAGAAAGTGATGCCTAATCTCTATATGTTTTGTCCTACTATGGAGGACTGGATTTTGTGCTATGGAGATAGCACTAGTATTATCACAAAAGATTTTTGATCCTTCTAAGTTGCAGCCATAGTCTAGGAGCTGGTTTTGAATCCACAGAATCTGTGAGCAACAACTGCCTGCTGCCATGTATTCAGCTTCAGCAGTTGAAGTAGACACAGATGTTTATTTCTTACAGAACCAGGAGATAATTATGTCACCAAGGAACTGGCAAGTTCCACTGGTGGTTTTCCTGTCTACTATACATCCAGCATAATCAGCATCTGAAAATCCAGTTAATTCAAATCATGAGTCTTTTGGATACATACCTGAGAATCCTCTTTACTAAAGTTAAGTGTGACTCTCTAGGGCTTACTTGGAACCTAGCACATATGCATGTAGCAAACATTATACCAGGTCTACTAGTTGTAAGGTACAATAGAGAGTCAATCATTGCTCTATATGTTGTCTGATCAACATGTTTTCCATGTTCATTAGCATCTAATACAACATTAGTAGGCATAGGTGTTTTCATACAAGATGCTTCAGACATACCAAATTTCTTAACCAGTTCCTTTGCATACTTGGTTTGAGAAATGAATATGCCTTCAGCATGTTGTTTGACTTGCAATCCTAGAAAGAAGGAAAGCTCACCCATGCTACTCATTTTAAATTTAGAATGAATTAAGTTAAAGAACCTTCCGCACAAATTTGAATCAGTAGAACCAAATATGATATCATCTACATATATTTGTACTAGTAGGGTATGTGACTTATGGGTTCTAATAAAAAGAGTTTGGTCTACTCTACCCCTAATAAAATCATTTTCCAGAAGAAAGCATGCTAGGGTCTCATACCATGCTCTGGGAGCTTGTTTGAGACCATATAATGCTTTATGCAATTTGAAAACATGGTCAGGATAAGTTGAAGAGATAAAACCTGGAGGTTGTCTTACATAGACTTCCTTTTTGATGTCTCCATTTAGAAAGGCACTCTTCACATCCATTTGGTAGACCTTGAATCCCTTGTGAGTAGCATAAGCAAGGAATATTCTTATGGCCTCTAACCTTGCCACTGGTGCAAAGGTCTTGTCATAGTCTATCCCTTCTTCTTGAGAATAACCTTGAGCAACTAGACTTTCCTTGTTCCTTACAATAACTCCTTGATCATCCAACTTATTTCTAAACACCCACTTTGTTCCAATAATTGAGTAATCCTTAGGCCTTGGCACTAGTTCCCAAACTTTGTTTCTCTCAAATTGATGTAGTTCCTCTTGCATAGCAATGATCCAGTGTGGATCTTGTTCTGCATCTTGAATGGATTGAGGCTCAACTTGAGATAGAAAGCAAGTAAGCATCAGGTTCTGGTTGACCTGATTTCTGGTTTGCACACCAGCTGAGATGTCTCCAATCACTTAGGAGATTGGGTGATCTCTTGTTGTTACTAAATCAACAGGGGGTGTTGATTGTTCAACAACCATTGTTGTTGTTTCCTCTTGTGGAACAACAACTGGCTCTTTTAGATGTTGCACATCCTCTTCATCATCACTGCTCTCATCCTTTTGCTGGATAGGTGGAGGAGCTGTATCATTTTCTTTAACCTGTAATCTATCCATACTTTCTGAAAGAGAGTGTACCTGCATAGGTTCTATGGTAGAAGCAGACTTCTCCTTATAAAACATGTTAGTCTCATCAAAAGAAACATGAACAGATTCTTTTATTTTAAGAGTAGATTTATTATAAACCCTATAAACCTTGCTGATCATGGAGTATCCCAGAAACACTCCTTCATCAGCTTTAGCTTGAAATTTTGCTAAGTATTTCTTGTCATTATTGTGAATATAACAAATACAATCAAAAATTTTAAAATAGTTTACTTTAGGTTTCTTCCCTTTGAGCAATTCATAGGGAGTCTTTCCCTTCAGTTTATGTATTAGACTTCTGTTGAACACATAGTTGGAGGTGTTCACTACCTCAGCTCAAAAGGATAGAGGTAGGTGAGCATCTGTCAACAATGTAGTAGCAGATTCAATTAGGGTTCTATTTTTCCTTTCAGCTACCCCATTTTGTTGAGGAGTTCTAGGAGCTGAGAAAGTATGCATGATCCCTTCACTCTGACAGAACTCTTGCATAAGAAGAGAATCAAACTCTGTCTCATGATCACTTCTGATCAGGGCAATGTGAGTATTGAACTCAATCTATATACATTTGAGAAACTCTGTCAGACACTTAAAGTTATCAGACTTCTTCCTCAGAAAGAATACCCAAGTGAATCTGGAGAAGTCATCTACATTCACCAAAGTATAAGATTTCCCTCCTAAGCATTGCACTGTAATGGGTCAAAAAAGATCCATGTGTAACAGATACAAAATCCTAGGTGAATCACTCTTATTAATTGACTTAAAACTGTTTTTAGTTTGCTTGCCTAATTGACAAGCCCTGCAGAGTCCTTCCTTCTTGTAGGGGCCAGAAGGTAGTCCTCTAACAAGGTTGTCCTTGGACAGCCTAGCAATGGTTCTAAGGTTTAGGTGTCCTAGTCTTTTATGCCATAAATCATTTGGTTTGCATACTGAATTAAATAAGCAAATGTCTGTATTGGTTGAAAGAAAATCTACAAGATAAATGTTACCTTTCCTTTTACCTGTTAATACAGTTGTGTTATCCTCTGACTTGATCTTGCATAGGGATTTGTTGAATGTCACTTGATATCCTTCATCACAGAATTGACCGATGCTGATTAGATTGTGCTTCAGTCCTTCCACATAAGCCACCTTCTTGAAAGTGACTGACCCAATCTGAACAGCACCATATCCTTTTGTTTGACCAAAGTTTGAATCACCAAAAATTACTTTGGGTTCAAGTTTGTCTTTGAAGGATGTGAGATTGTCCTTACTCCATGTCATGTGCTTTGAGCACCCACTATACAGATACCATTGTTGGTTCATTACTGGATAGGTCTCCACCTGCACATAAACAGTTTATATGTTTTTGACCCAGTTTACCTTTGGTATAGGTTGATAACCTTTAAATTCAGAAATGAAAGATATCCCTGGCTGACTCTTATATCCTTCAGGATGGTATCTCCTAGAAGGTACTATCCATTCAGTATAAGGGTTGAAGCTTTGGGATGAGAGACTTCTAGGATTGACTTGAGATTTACCTCTGAAGGAAGGTTCAAAACTATGAGCTCCGTTCGACGATCGTCGACCTGAGTTCGACGATCTTGGGTCAGATCGTTAAGCTCCGTTCGAAGATCGACTATAGCAGAGTTCAGAGTTCAAGTGTCATCGATCTGAGTTCGACGATCCAGCCTTGGATCGCCGAGCTCTGTTCGACGATCGTCGAGCTCTATTCGACGTTTTCTGTTGAACTTGATTTTCCTTAGGTAAATCTGGATTCTTCTTAGCTACCTCTACAACACCCTTTCCTTTATCAGAAATAAATTTAATTGGGGTTGTTAATACTATAGGTTGGCTGGATGAAGCACCCAAGCCCAGTGTACTGTTGAATCTTGAGTTCACTGTTCTTGTAATGTCCATCAGTCTGATGCTTCTCCCATTAAGGGATTCTTCAAACTTATTTGCCTGTGATAACTCACTTTTTTGTGAAGCTATCTACTCCCTACAACATTCTAACAACTTAGAGAGTTTGAGGTTATTTGACTTTAGGATACTGTAGTCAGATAATTGATTTCTGAGAGAGATTATCTCTTTCTCAGACTTTAGCAAATCTAAACACAGTTTCTTAAATTCAATTTTAAAGTCCTCAGAAGTAAAATCAAAAGAGTTTATTACCTCATCCTCTTCAGATCCAGTTTCAGCTTCAGAATAAGACTCTTGTTCTGCATCAAAGTTTTGCTGGGAGTAATTGTTTTCCATCATGTAGAATTATTTTTTCTCAGCATCATCCTCATCATCACTTGAGCTGGATGAGGCTTCTGATTCTTCTTCTGTATCACTCCAGCTTTCAGCTACAAACCCCTTCCTTGTATGTTTGTTTTTGTTGGATGAGGATTTGTTGTTGTTGTTTCCCCTGGAATCCTTATCTCTTCTTCTCTCTTTTCTGTCCTTCTTATCCTTGTTTTGATTTTCTAGACAGTCAGGCACAATATGGCTTGGTTTCTTGCATCCAAAACAGATTATTTCTTTATTATTTGATTTGTCATACCTTGGCTTCTCATGCCCTCTTGATGACCTCTTTCTGAAATCTTTCCTGGCCATTTTATAGAATCTTTTGGCCAGCAAGCTCATCAATTCTTCATTGCATGTGACCTTGTCTTAAGGCTTCTCGTCTATGGCTTTGAAAGTTATGGTCTTCTCCTTTCTGATGACTGGAGAAGTAGTCTTTTGCTCTTCTTCCATATTCTTAATGAGCAGCTCATAAGATTTGAGCTTGCCCAAAAGAGCTTCTGTAGTAATATCAGTTAGACTTCTGGCATCTTTAATTGGCCAGATTCTTGAATCCCAAGTACTGGGGAAGCACATTAGGATTTTGTCATTTAGTTCAGTGAGTGTGATCTCTTTATCCAATGTCTTCAACTCACTAACTATCAGACTGAGCCTGTTGTATATATCTGCAACTGATTCAGCTTCTCCTTTCTTGAAATTCTCATATTGACTTATGAGATGGGATCTCCTGTCCTTCCTTTCATCAGCAGATCCTAAGACAATTTCAGATAGCTTGTCCCATATCTCTTTTGCTGAACTGTATTCAGCCACCTTTTGGAATATCTCATCAGACATGGTCTGAGCAAGGATATTGATAGCCTTTGCATCTGCAACTTTCCTTTTCTTTATTTCTGCATCTATTCCTGAAGGAGGTGGAACAACACTTGTACTTGTGATCACTTGAGGTCTTGGACAAACTGTCAAAACAGAGTTAAAAATGTCCTCATCAATAGAATTCATGTAAAGCTTAATCCTTACCTTCCAAAGTGCAAACTTAGAGAGGTTGCACACTGGAGATCTGGTGCTATCATAATCTTTGTTCTGTGCCATGGTTTTGTATGAAAACCAATATAATATAAAAAGTAATAACTATCCTCTATAGAAGGTTTATCTTATCAAGGATCTTTTGGTTCAGGTGTTAGCCTGTTCAACCAATCTGTTGAAAATTCAGATGTTGAATAACCAACCTCGCTCTGATACCAATTGAAAGTGAGTGAAAGATCTACCTTGACTCTAGAGGGGGGGTGAATAGAGTATTTTAAATAAAATTTACAATTAAAAATTGTAAGGCAGTGCAAGACTTAATTTACTTATATGTGTAAGGTGCTAGCAGTAAAATAAAACTAAAGAAAGAAAATAAAGAATCACACAGCACACAGCAAAGACAAACACACAGCAACCAGATGACACAAGGATCTATAGTGGTTCCCCAAAAACCTGGGTACATCCACTCTTCTACCACCCTAGGTAGGAATCCACTGCAGGAAGGGTTGATCAGGTGTCCTGGGCACCAACGAGCTTTTGATAAGGTGATCAAAAACCAAACCAGATTTTTTGATCAGGTGTCTTACCACCACTGAGTTTTGATCAGGTCTCAGAAACCCAGGGTTCACTTTTGAAGGGAGAGATAACCCTGTACAGATGGTGGTAAAAGAAAAAGGTGATGATGTCTTCTCTGTCTCAAATCACTGAGAGAAGACTAGTGGATTGTTGATGTTGTCAAAGCTCCCCCTGAGATATAGAATGGTTCAGGAGTGAAAGCTTTGCTAGGGTGATAGGTCTTCAGATGCTTCAGATCTCCAGTAGAAGATGATTCCAGCAGATGCTAAAATGTTTGGTGTCTGGAGTCCTTGATGTTGAAGCTTTTGAAGATTCAGTAGATTTGAAAATCACGGAAGATGAACTATTGATCAGAGAAGTTGTATTGTTCAATCTTCTGTATTGTAATCTAATTCTTCTGTATCTCTTTGTATTCTCTGTATATTGTTATTGTTATCTCTATTCTCTTCTGCAGGAGTATATCAAAAGTCTGAATTTGATGGTCGTTATTCAGTCATAAATGGCTTCCATAATTGTCAACTGTATCTAGGGAAAGTCCTAAGCAATATTCCATTTAGTCCTTCCTTGAAACTTGCATCAGATTGCTTGAAACAGCCAGAAAATCCTTTGTAATAAATGCAGAAAATAACTCTGAAAGAGTTTGAATTAATTCAATAACTGTTCTTGAATTTGAATTCTTAAAGCGTCGATTTCTCACAGAAATCATTGACCTGAGCTCAGCTATAGTCGACCTGACCACAGAGATTAGATTTTCACAGCAGACAGAAAATGTCGACCTGAGCTCTACGATCGTCGGCCTGAGCTCAGTGACTTGGAAAATAGCTGAAGATAAAACGTTGATCTGAGCTCGAAGATCGTCGACCGGAGTTCGACGACTTGCAGAATTGAGCTCAGAGAACGTCGAACTGAGTTCAATGCTTCGTCGACCTGAGCTCGACGAAAATTATCTTGTCTCAGTACTTAGTCCTGATCTCTGAATGGTCCTAGGGGCAGCTCCAAACCTAAGTTCTAGGCCCTAGACTCATTCTAATTTGACCTTTTCAACTATACAACTAGGTCAAACAATTTTCCTAATAACATAGTGATCCTTGCCATAATTAGTAATAGGGTGTTCCAACAGTGTTCTTGGAGAAGAAAACTGTTGATGAATCCCTTGCTCTTCACAGAACTTTGTCATGCCTTCAGACTGAAATTTTGTGCCATGGTAACTTCTGATTTAGACCTCAGAACTGTCTTTTTCATTCCGAACTTGCCTAATAAAGGTCACAAAGATGTCAAGGATTTCAGACTTTTTCTTTAGGAGAAAAACCTAAGCAAATTTGGAATAGTCATCGACTATCACAAGTGTGTAGACTTGCCTACCTAGACTATGAACTGGCATAGGACCAAACAAGTCCATATGCAAGAGGTACAAGCACCTCTTAGAATCCTTGGATTTAATGATCTTAAAGGATGCTTTTGTCTGCTTGCTCTTTTGTCAAACAAAGCAAATGCCCTCTTTTGTGCATCTCAAATTAGGTCCATTTCTGACTAGTCCTTCACTGAAAAGCTTGTCAATTGTCTTGTATTTCAAGTGAGCAAGTCTCTTGCATCATTGCACATAATAAAAAACTTTCTCCTTTACTACCAGACATACTAGTTAGTCTATACTTAAACATAAGATGTTTAGACAATAAATATTTCCACTCATAGTGCCTGTCAAAATGACCTCTTGGTCACTTGACCTTTTGATTAGACACTCATCCTTGTGGAAGATAATAACATAGCCAATATCACATAATTGGCTTATGCTAATCAGATTATGTTGCAATCCTTCCACATAAGCTACCTTTGTAAAGAAGACTATGTCATTGGTGATCATACCATAGCCCTTGGTAACTCCTCTATCTGAACCTCCAAAGATCACTTTAGGTTCATTCCTCACTAGAGTATAATCCTTAAGATGGCTCCTTTTTCCAGTCATATATCTGGAACATCCACTATCCAAGTACCATATTTGCATTGTTTGGGTACTTGAACTATCTTGCAAACACAGATTAGTTTACCTTAGGAACCCAAAAGAGATTGGGTCTTTAGTTCATGTTAGCCTGAAAATGAATATGTCTACCTACAGCAGCCCTGACAGGAAGACTCACCCTTGCCTTTGGAACACTTGGGTTATGACAACAGTCTATGGCAAAGTGACCCACCTTGACACAGCAAGAACACTAAAGAATGTTTTATCTCCTCTTCTTAACTACCTTTGGAGTGGGCAAGCTATCAATAGATATCAACAGTCAAGGTTTTTGTTGAAGGAACTTGAGAGTAGGCCACTGCCTTATCCTTGAGAGTGGGGGATGGAGCACCAAACACAAATGGTCCATAATGGGCCATTTGGATTTCCTTATGGGGAGCCTTCAGTACACTCAATCTCATGTCCTTTCTCCTTCCATTGCAAGATACACTTATATCCATACAAGAAGTGTTTCCATTCTTTCAGTGACCATACATGTTATCCTGGTCATACCTGTTAGAAGGGAGGATTACCTTCTGAAAGGTCGTCTGAGGCATAATTGGAGCCTTTCCTTTCCCTTTGGAATAGGCAGCTTTATTATTCTACTTGAACCCCATGCCCTTCTTATCCTTTTGAGAGGTGAAGGAGTCAATCAGTGGCAAAACTGTTTTGGGCTTGGAAAATTAAGTCATAAGCTTCTTCTTCTTGAGGAGCTTCTCTTTAAGATCCATGATGATCTTGTTCTTCTGGATACTGGTACCAATTTGGATAATTGAGATTGTCTTCAGCTGGCTGACTTCTCTCCTCATCTGAGCTAGCAAAGGTATTTAATTAGGCTACAGGGAAGTAGCTTGCTGAAGAGAGGCAATCTCCTCAGCTTGTGTCTATAGAAATTTCCTGATTATCTTCAGTCAGGGCCATGAGACTGAACTCATCATCTGCTTCAAATTCATTGTCAATAGAGGATAGTTGGGCTTTTATCCCAGATGGGGCAGCTGGATTATCAGCCTCTACTTCAATGGACATGAGACCAATATAGGCCTCCTCTTCATCTGATTTTGAAGACTCAGAATCACTGTTCGACATGCTGATGTTCTTCTTAGATAAGAAGCTCTTTTCAGTCTTCTTGTCCTTGTAATGTTTTTTATCTTCTGACTTCATGTGCTCCTTTCTCTTAATTGGACAGTCAACAATGGCATGTCCACTCGTGTTGAAACAATAGCAGACAACATTAGTCTTAACATGTTTGTTCTGCTTAGAGTATACCTTTCCCCAGAGGGATCTTTTTTAGACTTGTCCTTGCTAGAATAGGGCTTTCTTAATGTGGAGCTTGAAGAGCCTTTATTCTTCCATTATATTCTACTGCTCAACATTTTCTTGAATTGTTTGGAGAATAAGGCAAATTCTCCATTTAACAGCTCATTGCCTAAGGAGCTGGGATCTAAACCCTCTGACTCTGTAGTTCTCCTTGGTGGAGAAGGAGTCTTTTCACTGCTCCTTGTGGCTTCAACTCGAAAGGCCACTGCCTTCTCTTTGTTGAAAGATCTAGTAGCATCTTCTTCTGCCCTTCTGGAGTTCAGCTGCATCTCATAAGATAACAACTTTCCAAATAGATTTTGAGGTAATGTGTTGGCCAAGTTACCAACCTCTCTAATGGAATTGATCTTGATGTCCCATTCCTTGTTTAAGGATCTCAAGAACTTGTCATTCAGCTCATAGTTTTTGAACTGTCTGCCATAAGTGATCAGACTGTTCACTATCATGAAGAACTTCTCATAGCATTCTTCTATGGAATCTTTCTTGCCTTGCTTGAAGGCTCCATACTACTGATTCACCTGGGATTTCCTGTCATCCCTCGCTTTCTCTATCCCTTCTATGTATACTATAAGAGAATCCCGCATCTCTTTAGCAGTTTTGTAGTGGACCAGGTTCTGGAAAGTGGAGTCATCCATGGTTGCCCGAATGACTTCATCTTTGGTCATCTCAGTGTACTTCTTTGGATTCTAGACATTGGCATCTATAACAGAGACCTTTATGGGGATGAAGGGTCCCTCTTGAACTATTATGAATATCCTTGGGGTCTGAGGCTTCCATTAATAACCTCACCATTTTCTTCCAGATCCAAAAGTTCTGATTCCTACATATAGGAAGCTTCATTGAGCTCAACTCCTTATAGTTCTCTCCTAAACCCATATAGATAATCTTCAACTACTCTTGGAGAAATGGTCAAACTATTGAGTCATTTTTGAACAACCTCCCTTTGATACCACTTGAAATTTATTATATTAGTAGACTTATCCACCTAGAGGGGGTGAATAGGTTGATGGTTGATAACTCTAATTATTTCTATTTTTCATTTACTATTTTCTATTAATAGTTAGATGTTATATATCAATTTTATAATCTTAAGTTTATAATTAACTAGTTTTTGTATTTAATATTTATTTGTTCTAACAAAATTATTTTCAATCTTGCAGGGCTAATCTATAGAATATTTGGAGCAGAACAGGAAATTTTCCCTTCTTGGCCCAGACACGCCCAGTGGCACGCCCTCCTTGGGCGTGACCAGGGGCGTGACACCAAGGAGCTAAGAACATCGACTGCAAATCGTCGACCTACGAATGAAGATCCAGTGACATGCCTATCACATGCCTTGTGCCACGCCATCCTTGGCGTGTCCCATAGGCATGACAATAAGAACCAGTTTCGCCGCTCGAAGAACGTCGAGCTACCACATACATGCCCATGTTGCTTATGACATGCATGTGTTACCCTAGCACGGGGCATGCCAGCCGTTGGAAGAACTATCAGAGCTGTGCCACGTCGGATTAAATTGACACGCCCTGGTGATGGGTGTGACCCAGGGGCTGTCGGGTGCATTGTGCAGCCAATAAATCTGTCGTTCCTGCCGTTGTCGCCAGATTGTTGTTTCCAGCTTGACACTCCCTGGTCACGGGCGTGACAAGGGGGCGTGACGCCTCCATCAACATAGTTTACTCCCGTCGTTTTCAGCTTCTCGCAGTTTTCCAGAAATAGATCTGATACGCCCTAGGTCACGGGCGCGACACGTCATATAACAGATTTTGGCGGTTTCTCCTCCAATGTACCCGGGGTTTCAAGACGACGGTTCCGAGCCTGACATGCCATAGGTCACAGGCGTGACCAAGGGCGTTACTGACCAGTAATTTTTCCTATAAATTCCAGACAGCTTCAGATGCTCAGGGTCGATTTTTGGGAGTTGGAGTTTTGTAGTTTGCTGTTTTATTTTGCTGTATTTTCCATTTCTTAGTCTAGCTTTGAATTGTGAAAGTTTCAATTCAAGTTTGATTTTTTATTTTAATCATGTCTTCCCAATCTTATCTTGTATTTCCCTAATGATGATGAGTAGCTAATTTTCACTTAGCACTTGATCATGATGAACCTTGGAATAAAATAAACTTTTCTTTTTTTATCAAAATTATCTTGTTCTTAATCTTGTTCAATAACGATTTATCTTTGAATAATATTTTGTCGAATTCATATTTCGCGGATATGGTTTTCGATCTAAGATCCGTATCATAAATGACCGAGAGGTTGCGGATACGAGGAGATCACTCAAATATAAAAGGAGTTGCATGCACTCCTCAAGAAAGGACGACATAAATCTTTCGGATTGGATTCAAATCCAACAGTGGGGTTCACCCCCTAAAGTAATGTTTCGACTGGCCGACAGGTCTTAATAGATCAACCTAAGGTTAGTAAAAAGCATGAGCTCGAGAGAGACGTTTTTGTACTTTAGGAACCTCCACGGTCGAGTGAGTTAATTGAACTCGCATTTCTTTAATTCTCAAGAAGGTTTATTTTAGCCCAAAGGGATTCTAGATCAAGTGCTAGCTTCCAAACATCGAATTTCTCTTTCTTAGTGTAATGTTTCCTTTTCCATTTCAAACAAAAACAAACTTTTTGTCCGATAAGATAATAGCTTTTTCTTGTGAGTACAAGTACTCGACAAGCCCCGAGTCGAAATACGACACTTAATTCTACACTCCGAACGATAGGTATACTTGCCTCATCAATTGGAAACACGCGTTAGTGTGTAGAAAATATTCATCAAGTTTTTGGCGTCGTTGCCAGGGACTTTCTTTGTCGATATTTTGAAAGCAAGAATCTATTAATTTTATCCTTTTTTATTTTGTTTGTTTTTTTTTTTAAGTTTTAACTTTAATTGTTTGTAATTAAAGTTTCTTGCGAAAGGGCCATACTGGGTTATCATCACGCAATACCGCTTAGTACCTTGCAAACCCATCATTGGGTAGCCCTTGGGAAGTCCGGGAAATTTTATTTTATAAATTTTTAAATCTTAAAACTTTTACTCTTTTTTTATTTTTGTGTATGACCTGAGGGAATCCGTCAAATCTATTTGACTTGGATCCGGAGATCGAGCAAAGCTTACAGCAATGCCAAAGACTCTGTGACCTCAATTCTCTAGATTTTGTTGAGGAATCTGTAGGTGACATCTCTTCTTCCTCTTCTTCCTCTTCTTCCTCTTCTTCCTCTTCTTCCCCCTTCTTCTCAATTTTCTTCTATTTTGGGTAACCATAATCCAAATATGGCCGAAGAACGGACTATTTCCTATTATGCCCGACCAAATTTGGATGAGGCGCAATCAAACATTATTCGACCCGCTATTGTTAACAATAACTTTGAATTGAAGCCAAGCATCATTCAAATGGTACAACAATCAGTACAATTTGATGGGCTTCAAGATAAGGACTCAAATGCGCATATTTCTAACTTTTTAGAAATATGCAATACTTTTAAAATTAATGGGGTTTCCGATGATGCCATTCGGCTAAGGCTTTTTCCTTTTTCTTTGCGCACCATGGCTAAGAAGTGATTGGGTTCTCTACTAAGCGGCTCCATCACTACTTGGGCCAAGATGACGGAAAAATTTCTCAGAAAATATTTTCCGCCTGCTAAGACGGCCAAATTGCGCAATGATATTACTTATTTCTCCCAAGTTGATATGGAAACATTATATGAAACTTTGGAGCAATTTAAGGAATTGCTTCGTCGTTGCCTGCATCATGCAACCCCCGATTGTTTGCAAGTGCAAACCTTTTATAATGGCCTCAATCAACAAATGAGGCAACATATTGATCCCACCATCGGTGGAATGTTAAATAACAAGACACCGGCGGCCGCCCAAGAACTTATAGAAGGTATGGCCAAGAATATATATCAGTGGAGTACACCCCGGTCCCGTCCACCTAAGTCGGTCGGGATGTACGAAATAAATACGATTTCTAGTTTATCTCTCCGGGTTGAGAAACTAAAAAAATAGATGAACGAGATGTCTGCTTCCTCGTCTACACCTACCTATGCGCCCCAATATTGGGAGCCTTCAACTATTGCCGAACATGTGGATTTCATGGGTAATCTGAATCGGCCACCGTATAATTCGGATAATAATTATGGTAATAATTATCACCCGGGTATAAGGAATCACCCCAACTTCTCTTGGAGTAATCCGAGGAACACGGCGCGCCCACCAAACACAATTCCTCCGGGTTATTTTCCACCGCAAGCTCCAAAAGCTCCCAATCTCAAGGAGTTGTTTACCAAATATACGACTACAAATGATGCCAATATCCGGAATCTTACGGGATCTCTTCGTAATTTGGAGAACCAAATTGGGCAAATCACAAAAATGCTCTCCGATCGCCCACAAGGAGCGTTAACGGGCAATACAGAGCCCAACCCAAAGGAGCAACTCTACGGAGCGGGAAGGAGGTAACGACTTCTCCAATTCCGATTGATACTTCTCCAATTCTGGTTGATACGGAGGTAATAATTTCTTCATCTTCTCCTCTTCTTAAGCCTTCTAATTCTAATAAACCAAAAGCTTATCAACCACCTCTTCCCTATCATTCTAGACTGATAAAAGACCGGGTGGATGAGCACCACAGTAATCTTTTAGATATGTTTAAACAAATTCAAATAAATTTACCGTTTTGCGACATAATCGCACAAATGCCGAAGTATGCCAAGTACCTCAAGGATATTTTATCCAATAAAAAGAAACTTCAGGATATCTCCATGATTCAGTTGAACGCTTAGTGTTCAGCAGTTTTACTTTATAAATTGCCCAAGAAATTACCCGATCCGGGTAGTTTCTCTATTCCTTGTTTATTTTGTGATTTATTGGTAAAACGTGCGTCAGCCGATCTAAGCGCCTCAATTAATTTAATGTCTTATTCTTTAGTAAAGAAATTGGGATTAGGAGAGCCTAAGCCCACAAGAATGAGCATTCAATTGGCGGATCAGTCTGTCAAGCTCCCTATGAGGATCATTGAGGATGTGCTTGTCAAAGTTGACAAATTTATCTTTCTGGTAGATTTCGTCATCTTTGACATCGAAAAGGACACCGAGGTACCACTTATTCTCGGTCTCCCTTTTCATGCAACCTCGTGCGCAGCTATAGACGTTAGTAACGGTAAACTTCTCCTTAGAGTCGGAGATGAAGAAGTTACCTTTATTATTGACACATCTATGAAAAATTCGCTCGCAAATGACGACTCATGTTATTACTTGGAGGCTTCTCCCGACGAAGTCTCCTTTCCTTTTTCTGAACATTCTTTATCATCTAATGATCATGATGCCGATTTTGAAAATTTAGATTTAATTACTTATGAAAATAATGATAATGTTTCGATCACTCGCGTGCCTATTTCGAAATTTTTGAAGTCGGTAGTGATCGTTTGAAAACTTCTTATGATGAACCTCCCACGCTAGAATTAAAACAATTGCCTGATCATTTAGAGTATTTATTTTTAGCGGAGGATTCCAAACTTCTCGTTATTGTGTCGGCCTACTTGACCGATGAAGAAAAAAATTAAATTATCTAATATTTTAAAACATCATCGCCGTACAATTGCGTGGAAGATCACAGATTTGAGAGGGATTAATCCCTCCTTTTGCACCCACAAAATTTTATTAGAGGAACACGCTCATAAAACTATTCAACCTCAATGCCGGCTTAATCCTAACATGAAGGAGGTAGTCAAGGTTGAGGTAATAAAGTTATTAGATACGGGCATCATCTATCCGATTTCGGATTGCACTTGGGTGAGTCCGGTCTAAGTGGTGCCCAAGAAAGGAGGGTTAACGGTAGTACCTAACTATAAGAATGAATTAATCCCTACTCGAACTGTTACCGGATGGCAGGTGTGCATCGACTACCATAAATTAAATGATACAACCCGTAAGGATCATTTTCCTTTGTCGTTCATTGACCAAATCCTTGAACGGTTATCCGGGTACTCTTTTTATTGTTTTCTTGATGGTCTTTCGGGATATTTCCAAATCCCAATCGCGCCCAAAGGCCAAGAGAAAACAACATTCACTTGTCCGTTTGGCACCTTCGCCTATCAAAGAATGCTTTTTGGTTTATGCAATGCGTGGGCAACCTTCCAAAGGTGTATGCTAGCGATATTTGACGAACTTGTGGAGGATATCATGGAGGTCTTCATAGATGATTTCTCCATTTTTGGGGATTCGTTTGATTTATGTTTGGCAAACCTTTCCCGTGTACTCCAAAGATGTGAGGACACGAACTTAGTTTTAAACTGGGAGAAGTGCCATATTATCGTACCGGAAGGTTTTGTCTTAGGCCATAAAATTTCTAGAAAGGGCATAGAGGTAGATAAAGCTAAAATTGAAACTTTAGAAAAGCTACCCCCCCCCTTCAAATGTCAAAGTTGTTCGTAGTTTTTTGGGGCATGTCGGTTTCTATCGCCAGTTTATCAAATATTTTTCTAAAATAACTAAGCCTCTTACACACTTATTAAAAAAAGATGCGCCGTTTCTTTTTGATGAAAATTATTTGCACGCTTTTTCTCTTATTAAAGAAAAATTGATTAATGCTCCTCTCATGATCGCTCCCAATTAGGAACTTTCGTTTGAGATCATGTGCGATGCAAGTAGTTTTGTTGTAGGTTCGGTTTTAGGACAACGCATAAATAAAAAATTTCATCCTATATATTATGCGAGAAAAACACTAACCGCCGCGCAAGAAAATTACATGACCACCGAAAAAGTATTATTAGCTGTTATTTTCGCATTTGATAAATTCCGCTCATATCTAACCTTGTCCAAGATTATTGTTTTTACCGATCATTCAGCTTTGAGATATTTACTAACAAAAACAGATGCAAAGCTGCGATTGATTAGGTGGATCTTACTCCTCCAAGAATTTGACTTGGAGATTCGTGACAAGAGAGGAGCGGAGAACATGGCGGTTGATCATCTTTCTCGGTTAGAGAATCCCAATTCGGAGGAGCTTATAGAGGAGGACATTGACGACACTTTCCCCAAGGAGCGCCTTCTCGCTATTCATAAGGTAATTACACTCCCCACTCCTTGGTTCACCGATTTCGCAAACTATATTGTTGTGAGATTCCTCCCGAATAGTTTTTCTTACCAAGAAAAGAAGAATTCTTTTCCGATTTTAAAAATAATTTTTGGGAAGATCCCTTTCTCTTTCGTGTTTGCGCGGACCAAGTAGTGCGGAGGTGTGTTTCTCATGAGGAGGGCGCCCAAATTCTAAAACATTGCCACGAGAGACCTGCCGGTGGGCACTATAAAGCTAATCAAACGACTCGAAAAGTACTTGAAGAAGGATTTTATTGGCCAAGCATCTTCAAGGATGCTCACGCCCATTTAAGTCGTTGTGAACAATGCCAACGCTCAGGTAATATTTTCCACCGTGATGAAGTGCCATTAAATTTATTTTTAGAAATAGAAGTTTTTAATTTATGGGGGATAGACTTTGTTGGACCGCTACCAATGTCCTATGGAAATAAGTATATTTTGGTAGTAGTCGACTACGTGTCACGATGGGCAGAAGCGCAAGCCCTTCCCACTATTGACGCCTGAGTCGTGACTCAATTTCTTAAAAAACTATTTTCATGATTTGGAGCACCGCGGGCAATAGTTAGTGATAGGGACACCCACTTTCGTAACGCACAATTCCCTAAGGTATTATCTAAATATGGCATTACACATAGGTTAGACACACCCTATCACCCTCAAACAAGTGGCCAGGTAGAAGTAGTTAACCGTGAAATCAAACGAATATTAGAAAAAACGGTTTCTACTAGTAGAAAGGATTGGTCGGTCATACTTGATGATGCTCTATGGGCTTATCAGACCGCATACAAGACCGCTATCGGTTGTACGTCGTATTGATTGGTCTATGGGAAAGCATGTAATTTACTAGTTGAGCTTGAACATCGTGCCTTTTAAGTACTTAAATTTTTAAATCTTGATAAAAATTTGTCCTCCGAGCTCCATAAATTCCAACTTAACGATCTCGATGAGTGGCACTCCCTCGCTTATGAGAATAATAAACTCTATAAGGAGCGCACCAAATTTTATCATGATAGAAAAATTAAGCACCCAAAAAACTTCCAACCGGGAGACCAAGTCCTTCTTTATAACTCGCGCTTGTGCTTATTTCCGGGTGAACTTAAGTCTCGTTGGTCTGGCCCCTTTGTCGTAAAGGAGGTTTGGCCCTACGGGATGGTGCTTATTTCGTACCCGGAAGGAGGCGAATTTAAAGTGAATGGGCACCGGCTGAAATTATTTCTTTATGGTGATAATATTAACGAACAATTGGACAACATAATGTTATCAAACCCATAGTAAGCGCCCATCACTATGGTCGAGCTCAATGACCATAAACAAAGCGCTCATGGGAGGCATCCCATAGTTATCCTTTCTTTTTTTATTTAATTTTAATTTTAAGTTTTTACAGGTTTGAAGGACATCGATGAATGACGATCGGTCGAGGATGAACGTCAAGTCTATTTAATTCTTCAAGTCGGTAACTTTTGCTTTATTCTAGTTTATTTAAATCTCAAAAAAAACAACAAACATAAAAAAAATCTATATTTTTTTCTTGTACACGCCCCTGTCACAGGCATGACCTCCAGGTAAAGGGCGTGTCATGGGCGTGTTTAGCCTATTTTGCGAAACCTGCGAATGGTTTCACTGGCATTTTTTCCCGTCCTTTCAAACATGACACTGGCATGACCAAGATGGTGATGGGCGTGTCATGCCCATGTCGCGGGTATCTGAGGCATTGACCAAGTCGCGCCTCAGTTCGCACGACATGTTATTATGGCCGACACACCTAAGAGTCACGGGCGTTACCCTGGGGCATGACAGTGGAATCCGAGGCCAGCACCTCGGATTCCCGCGCGGCCTCCCTAGGATACCCTTACACGCCCCAGAGACACGGGAATGTATCTGGGGCATGACCCGCGAATCCGAGGCGGCGTGCCTCGGATTTCTTCCTTCATTAACCCGTGCATGTCACCCTCACTATCACAGGCGTGACAGGGGGCCGTGTCAGACCTGTGAAATTCCAATAAATAGGAAATTCCCCCCTTCTCTTCTCTCCACACCTTCCATCCTTCAACTTCTATTTCCTTCCTTCTTTGGCCGACCTTCTCTCCTTTTTCTCACCATGCCTCGCCACCACCCTCGTTCCATAGCTTCTTCCTACGAGCACCCCTCGGATCCCGCCTCGGCGGAAGCCATGCTCCTGTTTAAAAATGCCACCCAGCAGGACCAGAGCTAACGACTGCGCGCCAAACCCTTTGGCATTTTACAGATCTTGGACTTGGCGATCCTCGCCACCTTCGGAGCGGCGGAGATAGTTTGGGAATTTCTATCCACCCTGGGATGGACTCCCCTTTTCTCCATTTCAGAGCCAGCTTTCCTTGAGCTCACGATTGAGTTCTTAGCGTCTTTTGAGTTCCATTGGGCAGCGAATGACGATTTCATTATCTTTCGTATGGGTGGGATGATGAATAAGCTCACCATCCGCCAACTTAATGTTGTCATGGGCTTTTGCTCGGAAGCATTTTCACATTCTCCCTCCTATCTCGACCTCAAAACCGATTTTCCTCCAGATTTCAACATCCTCACCTTTTGGTCGGAAATCAGTAATGACGTCGCCCCCTACACCCCAAAGAAATCGAAGGGTAGCCACCTCATTTCCCCCACTTTGCGCATTCTCCACAACCTCCTCACCTTTACTCTTATCGGACGCGGCGATAGCCACGGCGTTGTGTCTCGGGCAGACTTACTATACTTATATAGTATGTTTTACCGGGTCCCACTAAACCTTGGTTATATGCTCGCCATTTTCTTTTGGCACAAGGCTAAAAATATGAGATTGGGAGCGGTGCACGGCGGGAACTTCATCACTTTCCTCGCCAAGCAGAATAGTCTTTAAGATGCCCTTCCGCGACTTACCTGCATGCAGATGCCGCAGGCCCTCCAGTTCCTGACCCTTCAGGCCCTCGGCCTAGCACACCGATGTGTGGGCAAGTTTGAGGCTATCCCCCCATCAGTCGGTGACGGGGATCTTGATCTTGATCATGGTGTCGGTCCCAGCGGTACTCATCACTCTCCCCAGATTCCGCCACCACTGCTGCACTCTGCCCCAATGCCCGATCCTTTAAATTATTGGGATCATCAATTTGGGTTGATTCATAATCGCATAGACCAGATGCAGACCCATTTTGACGGCCATTTCACTCATTTTGATGAGCGCTTTGCCATGATGGATCAGAGTCACGCTACTTCCGTGGAGCATATTACCCGCGAGTTTGCGACCATGAGGACTTTCTATCAGCAGCCCGGAGAAGCTCCCGACCTGGAGTAGCTTTCTTTTCTTTTCTTTTCTTTTCTTTGGACTTGTAGTGGGTCGCTTATCTCTGTATCTATATCTTTGCTTTTATTTTCATGTATTTGTTTTTATTATTATAAAAAAATCTATAAAATATTATGTTTTGCTTTGCTCATGTCCTACAGGTACCTTTTGATGCTGCTTTGATATCTTTAGGGAAGTCTCCTTCTCTTTCTTTTCTTCATTTATACATTGGGGACAATGTATTGCTTCAGTATGGGGGTGGGATATTTCTCAAGCAAAACATACTAAAAAAATTTATTTTTTTTCAAAAATTAAAAAATTTAATAAAATATATATATATATCAAAAATTTCAAAAAATATATTTTGTTATGTAATTTGTTTTTCAAAAATTAAAAAAAAAATTAGAAAATCGAAAATTAAATTTCTTAGAAAGGGACGTTTGGTATATCACCCAATCTTACCTCCTAGTACCGGTAAGAGCCCTTCACAGGGTATACCTCGGGAAGTCTAAGAAGTAACAAAAAAATTAGGTTTAATTTTTAATTAGAGAAGTCGTTATTTCTATATTTATTCACATGCAAAATTTCGAGTAATTTAACTTTTATATAGTGTTTAGAGAATTTTGATGTTTTAATTGAATTTTGAATTTTGGAGTAAAACTGATGGTCATGCTGTGTTTCTAGTTAAGTGCACGTGTAAGTAGAATTTTATGTAGATCTAAATATTCAGCATATAATTAGATTTTCATTTTTCTAAATACGTGGAAATATTTTATTTTACTTTCATTTTGAAAACCGGTAAAATCTAAAATAATTCAGGTGAGTAAGTAGAAGTTTAATAGAGCAATATTTCGCGGATGAAGAAAGTGGTATTCTTTCTCGATGTCTAGAACTTGCCCTCTAGCTATTCTCAAGACTTTGCATAAGTTAAACTCATTAGCGTAAATATGATTTAGGCACTTATTTTGGTCAGTTTGAGACTTTGCACCCGTACCTAAAATTTTATCTTTGTTAAGCCATTTTGAGTCTTTTACCCTATCTTTTTGTTTTAGCTCCACCAAGCATTTTATCAAAGCCTAAAAAGCAACCTAATTGCAAACCTAAGAACAAGCTTGAACATAGACATACAAACATGGTTTGTAAGTGATTAGGAGCCTTTTTATTTTTGGTGGCTCTTTTCTTATAAAAAAAGAGTTGATTATTCTTCTTTCCTCTTCAAAATAAAGATTAAAAAAATTAAGAGGTAGAAGAAAATTATCAACATTATAAGAGAGCTGAAAGAAAATAAATATAAGAAAAATACAAAAGGATTGGGAATTTGGCTGCGTTCTTAAAAGCCATAGTTAAATATTATGTGTAAGCTCTCTCTAGGTTTTGGTGTGACTAGCCATCGCTTTTATCTTTGACCACCCTCACCAAACACCTAAGCCTACGTTTCAACCTAATTAAGTCCTATTGATTTATGTTTATAAGTTGAACTAGTGTCGTGGCGAGAGTGTGAAAGGGCAAGCCTATGACCATCGACATTGATGGATTTCTTTGGAGTGTATCTCGATCTTCGTTCATGCAATGTTATCTTAGTAAACACACTACATTCTCCCTAAATATAATTTTAAGATTTACCGGATTTTCATTTTAAAAGTAAAAATAATAGTGGAAACACATTTTAAGAAAAAAAACCTAATTTGTTTGATGAGTAAGTTTTTCTACCAAAATAGCTATAAGCATAGGCATAAGACTTCGCATTGTACTCCTTAGGTTCAATTTTATTTTCTAGCATTTAAAATTTTTCTACTCCCTATAGGAAGTTGTTTGCTTGGGACTAGCAAATGGATAAGTATGGGGGTATTTGATAACTCTAATTATTTTTATTTTTCATTTACTATTTTCTATTAATAGTTAGATGTTATATATCAATTTTATAATCTTAAGTTTATAACTAACTAGTTTTTGTATTTTATATTTATTTGTTCCAAAAAAATTATTTTCAATCTTGCAGGGCTAATCTGTAGATTATTTGGAGCAGAACTGGAAATTTTTCCCTTCTCGGCCAAGACACGCCCAGTGACACGCCCTCCTTGGGCGTAACCAGGGGCGTGACACCAAGGAGCTAAAAACACCGACTGCAAATCGTCGACCTACGAAGGAAGAGCCTATGACATGCCTGTAACACACCCTGTACCACGTCATCCTTTGGCGTTTCCCATAGGTGTGACAACAAGAACCAATTTCACCACTCGAAGAACATCGAGCTACCATATACGCTCTCGTGTTTCTTTTGACATGTCGTGTAACCCTAGCACGGGGCGTGCGAGCCGTTGGAAGAACTGTTAGAGTCGTGCCACATCGGATTAAATTGACACTCCCTGGGCACGGGCATGACCCAGGGTGTGTCAGGTGCGTTTTCCAGCCAATAAATCAGCTGTTCATGCCGTTGCCGCCAGATTACCGTTTCTTGCTTGACACACCCCTGGTCATGGGCGTGAACAGGGGAATGATGCCTCCATCAACATAGTTTACTCCCGCCATTTTAACCTTCCCTCAGTTTTCCAGAAATAGATCTGACACGCCCTTGGTCACGGGCATGACCTAGGGGCGTGACCCGTCATTTAACAGATTTTGGCAGTTTCTCCTCCAACGTACCCGTGGTTTCAAGATGACGGTTCTGAGCCTGACACGCCGTAGGTCACGGGCATGACTAAGGGCGTGACCGACCAGCAATTTTTCCTATAAATTCCAAACAGCTTCAGATGCTCAGGGTCGATTTTTGGGAGTTGGAGTTTTGTAGTTTGCTGTTTTATTTTGCTATAATTTCCATTTTTTAGTCTAGCTTTGCATTGTGAAAGTTTCAATTCAAGTTTTCTTTTTATTTTAATCATATCTTCCCTGCCTTATCTTATATTTTCCTAATGAAGATGAGTAGCTAATTTTCACTTAGCACTTGATCATGATGAACCTTGGAATAAAATAAACTTTTCTTTTTTTATCAAAATTGTCTTGTTCTTAATCTTGCTCACTAACGATTTATCTTTAAATTATATTTTGTTGAATTCATATTTCACGGATATGGTTTTCGATCTAAGATCTGTATCCTAAATGACCGAGAGGTTGCGGATACGAGGAGATCACTCAAAGATAAAAGGAGTTGCATGCACTTCTCGAGAGAGGACGACATAAATCTTACGGATTGGAGTCAAATCCAATAGTGGGGTTCACCCCCTAATGCAAGCTTAGGGGTTTCGACTGGCCGACAGGTCTTAATCGATCAATCTAAGGTTTGTCAAAAGCATGAGCTTGAGAGAGACACATTTGTACTTTAGGAACCTCCACAGTCGAGTGAGTAAATTTAAGAACTCGCATTTCTTTAATTTTCAAGAAGGTTTATTTTAGCCCAAGGGGATTCTAGATCAAGTGTTAGCTTCCCCAACATCGAATTTCTCTTTCTTAATGTAACATTTCCTTTTCCGTTTCAAACAAAAACCAACTTTTCATCTGATAAGATAATAAGTTTTTCTTGTGAGTACAAGTACTCGACAAGCCCCGAGTCGAAATACGATACTTGATTATATACTCCAAATGATTGGTATACTTTCCTCATCGATTGGAAACACGCGTTAGCGTGTAGAAAATATGCATCAATGGTCACTTTCTTATTTTTCTTTACTATTTAAGATTTAACTACACAATCACAGAAAGCATACAGATATTTATAGTTGTTACCCAAGGTATGGGTACATCCACTCTCCCTCCCACCTTTCTAACAGTATGTTAGAGAAGGCAATCTTCTGCAAACTCAGCTCAAAAAGCTTACAACACAGATCCCACAGGATGTCTCAGGCTTCCTCCAAGCCCTACCTCGGGCTACTGCCCTACACACTCTAAGTAATATTTACTCATACTGCTCAGTGACCCTCCAGATCACCTACCTTAGGCTTATCAAGAAGCCCTACAACTCAGGCTAGGAGGATAGTCCTACACTCAGAGATATTAAATATCCTACCTCAGATCTAACCAAGATCCTACCTGAGGAACACAAGACCTACCTCAGATCCTCAACAAGATCCTACCACTCGGTATTTATAATTTAGGCTTACAACTCAGATCACTGATGATCCTATAGAAGGAGGAAATGTTTGATGATGATTGACTCTAGAGAGAGTGTTCTCTGAGTCTTCTTCTTCTTGAATTGATAAATTTTAGTCCTTACTTCTTCACAGCAGCAAGATTATTGATCTGCAAATTTGTTCTGCTTGTGCTGAAAAGTCAACTACAGAGCACTGTTTCTTCAAGCCTATAATATAACAGTGTTTAGTGTAGTGTCCTTGAAGAAGAATAGTAAATTTTTTGAATGCTCAGCTTCTCCTTCTTCTTTTACAGAAAAAGAGTTTTTTGTTCTTGCTGTAGAAGACTTAGTGATTTTTAGTTCCATGTACTCTTCAAACAGGCAGCCTTGTCTGTATTTTTAAACCTTCTATAAATCCGAGTGTGAAGTAAGTTTTTCTCAACTAATGGATTGATTTACTATGCAGAGTAAAAGCTCTATTTAATTTCTCTGTAAAGTCCACTTTTTGTCCCGCCAACCAACGATACTTTTCTCTGTATAGGCAAGCCAAACATGGTAACTGCACAGTAACTTTAGCTTTAATTATTGTACTAAAGGCATACATGCCTTTTTTTCATCTAGCGCTCAAGTCCCGCAACATTTGAATTTTTGATGACGTTAGCATGACTCAGCACTTGGGGACATTGCAATTTCCAGACAATCTGCATAGGCGTTGAGAGAGGCCATGTGACTCAACGTTGAAATACTTAGTAGAAAATTTTTATCCTGAGGCATTGAGTGAACCTTCAACACTCAATGCATTTGACTTGTATAACCTAACTGATAAGACGTTGAGTGAGCCTTCATCACTCAACGCTTTTGGACTTTATAGAATTTTCCAGTATGAAAATGTTGAGTGAACCATCTACACTCAACACTTCTAGACTTTGCTGACTTCTTGATGAGGCATTAAATGATTCGTCTTCACTCAATACTTCTATACTTAACCAGAAATCATTTTGAGTAGGCGTTGAGTGAATAACATTCACTCAACGCTTCTATCCTTAGATAGATTTCATGTCAATAACTCTAAGGCTTTGACTGTTGGATCTCCTGTCAATGCTTTTAGATTCCTTGTATTGAGTGAAGTAATTTCACTCAACGCTTCTGGACTTAGCCTATTTTCTGCTTAACAAGCATCCTGTCTTGAGTCCCACTATTATTGTAACCCAAACAACCTTTCTAATCAATGTAACAGTATACAACCAGCATACAATGAACTTTGAACATATATCAGATACAATTATGTGTATACCATTGACCTATGGGTATTCTTCAAATCTAGGACATTGTGATCAATGGACCCAACAAAAATGATTTAGAAAAAAAGAAAAGAAAAAGAAGAGAAAACGAAGAAAAAGAAAATTTGTGAAAAATTTGAAAAGGAAAAAAGTTTAATTGAATATCTTTGCTTGTGAAATTTTTGTTGGAGTAGGTTGTGCACGCCCATATAGTCAAATCTAAGTCTGGGGGATGTAGTGCATCTGCATGAATTTTGTGGTATATGAGGATAGTATTTTGTGCTAGCTCATTTGGGGTTTAGTGCTTGAGTCGGAATCTTTATCATTTATTACCTCACTTAAACCCAAGCCCTATTCTTAACCTCAAGTCCTATTAATTCGCATGATTGAGTCAAATAAGTTTCGTGGAGAGTGTGTCAATGGGCAAGCGTAAGGTCACCGACATTGATGGATTTCTTTTGAGGTTGTCCCAAGCCCCGGTCTTTGGCAATGCTCACCTCAACGTTCAGTCTATTTTCCTCATACGCATGACCCGATGATTCACCATAATTCAACTTTTGAGTATAAGTAATATATTAATACGCTCCTAGAAAATTATGAACTTTTATGTATATTTAGAAATTTCCTCTACTGTTTTTTATGTGCGTGAGTATGCCACTTCTAATGGTACTCTATATTTGCAATTGCTAAACCAATTAGTCCTTTTTCTTTCTACTGAGAGATTATTTGCTCGGGACACGCAAATGCTTAAATCTGAGGGTGTGATGAGTCTGATATTTATAGTGTTTTTCGGACTCATCTAGGCTAGTTTTCTCGCATGTGCACTACACTTTTGGGTCATTTTCACTTATATTTCTCTTGATCTGTAATTGTACATAAAGTGCACTTATTGGCCCATTGCAGTGCGCAATTGCATTATTTGTTGCTGGGATTAAGCATATGGTGATCCCCATGTCGTATTTTGGATGATATTATAGTTTTGGATAGGTTAGGGGTGTGCCCATGCTAATTTTAGAATTCTGGGGAATCACACGGTCGTACTTTTTTCCTTCATGCACGGGCGTTTTTCCCGTGCATACCTGTTGTGCTGATATGGTGGGTTCTGTCTCTGCTCATGCGGATTGGTCACGAACGGTTGATTTCAACCGTATGAGAGTAAATCGCACTGACGACCTGCTTCTTTAAGGTTTTTGATGGTTTTTAGTGGTCGTGCGTTTTCTTCATGTATGATTGGATTCTACCGTGTGAGAGGGAAATCACACCATCCAATGGTTGGCCTTGAAATTATGTGTTTTATCGCTAACTATGCATTTTATTCACGCACGGTTGATGCAATAGTGCATGAAGGAAAATAACACGGGCAACCCCCTGGCCTGTTTTGTATACTTTTTAGTAAATATTGCATGGTTCAATCGCACGGCCGTGCATTTGACTGTGTGTGACCAAATTTCTAACTATTTTGTATTTAAGTACAGATGTTAGCCCTGATTCGGATCCTTCACTCTATTCTGCCCATAGAGGTCTAGTTTCACCCCATTCTACATCTCTAACCACCATCTAGAGGTCTTCCAGGAACTATATTCTTGGAAATCAAGAGCTAGAAGATCCTCTTGGCCTCCTCCATTGTTTGCTTGCATCTAAGCTCCATTCCGAGGGATTTCTCACCGCATTCAAAGAGAGTTCCAGCGAGGTCGTGACTAAAGAAGACTAATAAAGAAGATGAGTAGAGTAGAAGAAGGTGATAGCTCTTCCAGACCCAGACGGTAGTCGAAGCCCGAGCATGGACAATGATTGATAACCCTTGGTTCTGGTCGCGAACCTTTAATGAGACTTCGTGCTCTCAACCCACATCAATGCGAAGAGGTGCTCTCAACCCACATCAGACTTTGTGAACCACTATATATGCTTGCCTATTCACCCCTCCACATTATGAAGCGGTGACTGTGACCCACGCTAGTTTAGTTTAGGTTTTCAGCTTCTTTTGCAAAAAAACCCATCCAAGCCCTGTTTTTACTTTTAAATCCTTATAATTGATTTTCTAAAAAATTTAATCATACACTCCATCCTACATTTCTTGAGACATCGATACTTGGGGAAACTCTCCCATTTTATATTACTTGAGCGACCAATGCACTTGCCATAAGCGCATCAAGTTTTTGGTACTGTTTTCGCGAAACATAGGCATTATATGAATCTTCTATTTAGAAAATAGTTAAAAGAGTTGTTGTTTTTAATCTTATTTGTCTATTGTGAGAGTGTGCAGGGGAAAGGCCCTGGCGAGTTAGTTGAGTTGGATCCTAAAATAAAGAAGCGATGTGTACGCACCCCCGTGCTGCTACTGTCATGGATAGAATCAGAATTAATGGGAATGATCATGGGGGAGGACATGCCTCCTCTTAGTTAAGCCACTCACGAGCATGATGTGGTCCGATCGTGGCCCAGAACAATGCGGGTCTACACCACTACCACAGTTGGGAGTGTGTATCGTGGGTTTGGCCTGGCCATCACCAACAATCAATTTGAAATCAGCAGAACATGTCACAACCCGTATTTTCTCCGCGTTTAAACAATATATCAGAGTAAGATAAAATACGTGTCATGATGCCATACCATGCAGGGGATAACTACAGGCACTCAAGAAAGAACTCGAACCTAATACTTTATATGAAATCCTCAAGTTAATTATAATAGAAGCTGTAATTTAAGTTAAGTTTTAATGGTCGTATCCCTCGGCTCAGTGGATCAACTAGTCCACAAGTGGAAATATGAATATACGCTGTGGGAAATACTTTGTTTATATGGTTTAACATACTGCGTGAGAATAAACATCCAAACAGGACAACTCATGATATGCATACCTCTAGATTTAATATAAGTATAGAAATAGCTTTTACGTTAGTGAAAAAATAGTGACTTTGGTTTAAAGCAATGCTATGCATGAGGTAGTCAAATGATACTTTTATACTTTATAAAATAACTAACATGCAATCCTAGCATAAAACCTTCCCAGAGAGCAAGTAAAACCAATCAGACATCAAAAAGAGACTAAGCAGCTAGCAGGTATCATAACAATATAAAAACTCTAGTGGGCGTCAACAACCTGACACGAACCCACCAACAGGAAAAACAAGAGTGTCTGAACTAATCAACAGAACAACAACACTATCTCACACTGGTAAGGAAAAGACGTCTGCAACAACAGTAGAAAACCAGCAACCACCAAATCTAGCTGCTCAACAGACTATTGCTCCAAACTTTAGGCATTCTAAAGAAAAGAATACCTCAACAAAAATATATAAGTGGCAAATAAATTCAATAATAGATAATAATCAAAAGAAAGCAAAAGGGGGTTACCAACCCCAACCACAGGAATGGCTGACAAACCTCAGCTAATAAGTCAAACTATAACAAGTAAGGTAGAATTTTTCAACAGTAGAGTAAGAGAAGTTGCACCAAGTGCAGAATGAAGCCATGCTTCGGTAAAATCTACAAAACTAAGCATCCAACATATGTTTATACAATAGGAAGTAAAGAGACTGAACAGATCTAAACACGTGAATCATTAACACTGATAAAAATGGTTTTGAGCCGGTGGACACAATGTCCATCACTAACTAACAGACCCAAACATCTCGAGAAGGCACTACAGTGGTGGAAACAAGGTCCAACATATTGTAACATCGCTCAAATGACTAGACCCCTAGGATTTTGTTTTGTCATGACTAAGTCATGACAAAACCCTAGGAAGCCCAAAGAAGACCAAGTGGACAAGGCTCAAGGTGAAAATAACCTTTTTCTGCAAGTAGTAGAATCCCAATTATAATCCTAGGAATGACTTTAGGGTTTAACTTGGTTCCATGATCCTAACATGACACCTCTAACCCTAAGGGAGGCCAATATATCACTACAGAACCATTGGGGTCAACCAAAAAGTGGCAAAGACGACTCAAGTTCGGGAAACGTCAAGTGAGTCGACAAGAATTGGCGAGTAGATCAGGTATCTACTTAGTCAGGTGTTTGGGCTCGGGCATTGAGTGCGTGGAGTGCACTCAGCGCCATGGGATATTTGGCATTGAGTGGCATCGAGTGCAGTCAACTCCATAGGCTGAATGACATTGAGTGCGCTGACTGCACTTAACGTTGTCTTGTCATAGACTGAATGGCGTTGAGTGAGCTGAGCTCACTCAATGCCATAGACTGAATGGCGTCGAGTGAGCTCAGCTCACTCAATGGCGTGTTGCCATAGACTGTATGGCATTGAGTGAGTTGATCTCACTCAATGCCATAGACTGAATGACGTTGAGTGAGCTGAGCTTACTCAACGCCATAGACTGAATGGCGTCGAGTGAGCTCAACTCACTCAACGTCGTCTTGCCATAGACTGTATGGCGTTGAGTGAGCTGAGCTCACTCAACTCCATTGACTGAATGACGTCGAGTGAGCGAGCTGAGCTCACTCAATGCTGTCTTTCCATAGACTGAATGGCGGTTAGTGAGCTGAGCTCACTCAATGCCATAGACTGAATGGCATCGAGTGGGCTCAGCTCACTCAATGTCGTCTTGCCATAGACTGAAATGGCGTTGAGTTAGCTGAGCTCACTCAATGCCATAGAATGAATGGTGTCGAGTGAGCTTCTCAACGCCATTGTACTTAGAAAAAATTTCTGGCAAATTTTGGCCTGTTTGCTGGTTCGGCTGAACCGTATCTTCTCTGGAATTGTGCCAAGCTAAATTAATAAGCCCCGATTCTTTTATTAAGACTCATTTTAAACAATAACAAACGGTCAAATGGAAGAATGCCACGTGGCAGACGGTTTGACCCGAATTCCTTATTAATGAAGAGAGAGAAAGTGAGGTGTTTATGTCATGCATGGCCTAGGAGGCCAAGGGCCCACTCTCTTGGTAGAATCACCTCCCCCGGCAAGTTAGGAGAAGGCCAAGGGCCCACTCTTCTTGCTGGAATCACCTTTTCCCGCCGGTTAGTTAGAAGAAGGCCAAGGGCTTTCCCGGCCATAGAGTAACTAAGAGAGAGAAAGAGAGGGGAGTAATGAGGAAAGACTTTGGGGCTCATCTTTCCCTTCACCAACCACCCACATTCAATTAACTAGGACAAGGGGAGTGCAGCCCCATTGCAACCAGCTGTTCTTTGACTGGATTGAGCCATGCTTCATCCCCCACCTACCATGGCTAAAATCCTCTTAAGGGAGGCCATTAATGGCCATGGCAGCTTACACCCACCCAAAACCCCAACTCTCCTCCTTAAAAGCTCCACTAGACTCCAGGGATTCAGTTCCACACATTACCTGAAAGAGCCAAAGGACTTCACTGTGTTATTACAAAAACTGAGCACCGTTACCAATGGCTTCCCGGCGATCGACACGTCTTCAGGCCGCAAGCAAGGTCCTCCTCTACTCCTTCTTCTATGGGTAAATATTAGGAGTCTTTTAGGTTGATAATCGGGCTTAGCTAAACCTGATCAGGTGAAGCTTTCCATCGTTTTTCCAAAAAAATGGGTGGTCGGGTTTGCCGAAAAACACCCCTCAACAGAGGTGGTGGCGGTGGTGGCCGGCCGGGGAGGTGGCTGGGTGGCCGGGAAAACATCTTGGATTAAGCTCCAGGTTCAGCCAATCATGGCCTTTGGCTGGAGGAAGAAGACGATTCAACATCCGTCAGATCTTGCTTCAAGATCTGTGCTGGTTATTTAATCCTTTTCTTTTAAATGAGTTTTCTGTATTATGATAACAGTCACCTTAGAAAATTAATGAAAAATATTTAGCGGCTCTATATGAGAAAATGGTCAACGTGAAAATTTTAGCCAGTGAAGTTTAGTTTAATTTAAAATTTGTTTGAGCCCATTTGGTTTAGTGGTTTGATTACAGCACCCATTTTGGTGGGGTCTATACCTAGGGCTAGGCAGAGATTAAAATGAGTGCCCCTACTTCATCTATTATCCAAATGGCTTGAAATTTGGACAGGGAGTCACCCTAGTCTATACCTAAGTCCTTCTTTAAAATGAAAATTTTTGGGGATAATTTTCCTATAGTTTGTGTAATTATTTAATAAACCATGATTAAATTAATTAAGGGGCCAAATGACCTCCAAACCCTCCCAAATTTTGGTGAGTGGTCCATGGGGCATTATAAGGCTCTGGATAAAATTTCATCTCATTTGAAGATGATTTGGTTTGAAATTTTGCAAACCTTAGCCTTGTCATAATAAGGGTATTTAGGTCAAAAGTGCACTTGAGGTTTGAATGGTAAAATCACCTCAACAGAGGCTGAGATTTTGACCACTGACTTGGCATAACTTTTAACACCCACCCATGGAAGATGGGGTGGATTGCACTAGATTTGCCTTAGGACCCAAGTTCAAACCTATGTTTGGGCTTTGGGGGTTTGAGAAGGGCATGTGGTCAAAAGACCTTGAAATGATTTGAAATTTGGAGGAGAGGACTTTAGGGTAGTTAGAGTCCTCTGGTAGAAATCTTATTGATTTAGTGAGGGTTAAACCCCTTCAAACCCTAATCCTAGTTTAGGTCACAAAACTTTAAATGTTAAGTTGGATAGTCAAGGTGTTATGAAAAGTTGTAGAACTTGGGTGGGGTAGTCATAAGGTCAGTAAGAGCTTTTGTTAATTTTATTGGGAGATTTGCAAGCATATTATTAGTATCTCCTTTGCAAGACATGAATTAGCCTCTATTACTTATTTGGTTATTATAGCCTCACTATTCACTGGAATGCTTTTAAATTGAGGAAGAGGAAGATTTAGACTATTATACTCATACATGCATTTTACTATAATTTTTAGATGTATATTACTAGTACATACTTCACAAGCTCATCAAAATAAAAACTTGTTCAATAATTTATTCATAGCTCATTACTTGTTGGAAAATTATGAAACTTGATTTGTAGTGGTATTAGATTAATATCTTTCTGAAGAAATTAATTCATAATTTTTAGAAGCTTTTTTGCAGTACTTGCTTTACAAATCCATGAATTTGAGAACTTGATCAATAAATTATTTAAAGATCATTAAAGGTTGGAAAATAGTGAAACTTGGTTAGTAGTATGGTTAGCTCAGTTCTTACATAGGGAAATTAATTCACAATTTTTAGTTGAAGATTTTCTATACTTACTTCATTAACACATCAAAATGGGACCTGTTTTAAAATAAACTTTAGAGCTCTTATTTACAGGAAAGAAATTGTTGGACCTTGGATTTATAGTAATAATGATGCCTAGTATTTATCATGATTTTGTGAAGCATTTTGTATGACTGAGTAGGGTTCTTCATGTTCAAACCTAGGTCTTGGATTACTTAGGAAAAAATAGTTAAATTACTAATTAAATTAGGAAAATTATGAAATCCTGGATTGAGGCTAATCATGGCATGGTAGACCTCCAATAATTATTATAGGGATATTGGATGATAATTTTGAGTGCCTTTCATTGTATACAGCATATAGCTTAGGATTGTCTGCATTTAGTAAAACTGCAGAAATCATAATATGATGCAAAATGAACCTAGGGAATTGAGACATTTGTGTATTATTCTGGTAAGTAAAATGAATTCATCATCAGAGTCATGATGAGGAGTGGGAAGTTAGACAAGTGGTAAGAGGTGCTCGGGTACAACGAAACATCGTCTTTCCCGTGGAGGGAAAAAGAGTCAAAATATTGTAGGGTTAGATGAAGTACAACATGAAAGTGATGGGGATTTGGGTAACAACAAGCAAAAGTAAGTGCCTTGTGAAAGGGAGCTTTGAGCTTCAGCCCATCATAGTTCCTAGTGCCCTCGAGAGCCCTTCACGGGATATACCTTGGGCAGTCCTGGGCTAACCTAAACTGTAGGAATAATAAACTTCATGAGCAACCAGTATAACTAAGGTTACACTTCTCACACCCCGGTGTCTCGTGAAGTTAGTTGACTAGGATGTCCGGGCGGTAGGCTCGGTGGTTGTGGAAATGGATTAGCCCGGCGAACCGAGGGCTTAGTAGATAATTGTGACGGACAGGTTAGTTCGGGGAGCTTTGGCTCAATGGTTAATACATTAATATTTCATGTGCATAGAAATAAGGTGGTGGGTCTTCGATATTGGATGGTCGTTCACACCGACGAAGATATGTTGACTCGGCAGTGTGGGACACTTGGCCAGGAGAAGTCTGGTGGATATGGCAAGCATAGTACATGGAGACTCTATGTTGTGTCCTTCTAGAGGCATACATAAGGGCTAGGCCTGATAGTGTGGATACCCGCCTAGGAGTGGGGGGCCCGACCCACTATCTCCGTTTGCCACTACGGAGGTTCCTGGTAGCGAAGCTAGCTGCCCAAATAGGGGGAACTAAAGGTCTGTGCGCATAGAGTCGTGTGTGTGAGTTGCACTGTTTGGCCATAGACATTAACCCACAAAACATAACATTGCACATCATGGCATCAACATTCTACCCTTACCCCTAAAGTATAAATCTGTATGGAACGGTTTATACATTAGGCCTTGCAAAATGACCCCTTAGCATATAGGCTTGTGTGGGCAGGTCTATAAGTTAAGGTTATGCTATATAATAACTTATAAACCGCTTACAACCGACACTCTATCGTATAAATTTATATGGGACTCTTTATACGATAGGAGCATTGCAGAAGATCCCTTAGCTTATAAGTCTGTATGGGCATTCTTATAAGTTTAGGTTACATGTTTTATATTATGCCTTCCTATACTTGTGCTTACTCTACATGCTTTTGCTACTACTACTTGTTATATAGAACTGCTAGATTAGCTCCACAGTCACCTGCCATTTTATAATCTCCACTTTCATAGCTCCCCTTTCCTCCTCCCCGCCCAGTGACTAGGAGCCATAGGGGAGGGGTAGGGGATGATAGGGCTTAATCTTTATGACTAATGGTTTTCGGACCACCACATTATAGGGGCTCCGAATGGGAGACAGGGACCAGTAGCACAGGGACCAGCACCAGCGGAGCACGGTGCGCATGGAGGTGGGCAAGTTTAGTACCGGAGCACTAGTGACAAGCTCTGTGAGTGATTAGTCTTTCTTATAGCTTCCGCGAGAGATTGTAGTGAGGATTAGATGTACCGGGCTTAATCCCATTTATATATTTCATCTGTACTGTCACTTTGCAGTACTCTCTCTTTTCTATATCGATGGACTTATTGTGATTTCTCATTTTATATGATGTTTTTACGACTCATTTACATTTCAGTTTATGATTACTACTCACTCTTTGTTGATCGAATAGGCTGGCAGAATTGGCGTTTTGTAGTGGCAGCCTTCTCGAGTATTGGTGCCACCGCAAAATGGCGATTCTGGGAATAAGACCCCAAGGTTTGAAAAAGAAAAAAAATGGGGTCTTACAACCCAATAGTCCAAACATCTCAAAAAGGCACTGTGGTGGTGGCAACAAGGTCCAACATAACCCAACAGTCCAAACATCTCAAAAAGGCACTGTGGTGATGGCAATAAGGTCCAAAACAACAAAACAGCCCAAACATCTCAAAAAGGCACCATGGTGGTGGCAACAAGGTCCAACACAACCCAATAGTCCAAACATCTCAAAAAGGCACTATGGTGGTGGCAACAAGGCCCAACATAACCCAATAGTCCATGAGAAAACATCAACAACCACCAAGTGTAATGATTCATGTGCCGACACTAGGTTGGTGGTCCTTTATACACTGCCAACCATGGGCCACACCTAAACATCCATAAATACCTATAAAACCCCAATCAAAGCACCGGTCTTCTCCAATGACAAGAAGGAAGAAAATCCTGAAATTTACTCTAAGGCCCATACTCGATGAATTTGACTCAATTCGGTGAGAAAATACTAAGTCCATACTGATTCGTCGAGTATACTCAACGAATGCAGTAGATACATGACAAACTACACTTAGAAGAATCAATTGTCTTAAAGATACTGATGTTTTTAGTTGTCTACCTAAATCACCTAGAGGGGGGTGAATAGGTGAGGTTTGCGTCTTTTTGGAGAATCAAAACTTGTAATGACGGAGCGCAGAAAATAAAGAAGCAAGCCATAGAAAACACAAGATTTATAGTGGTTCCCCAACCTTGGGTACGTCCACTCTCCACCTCACCGATCTAGCACTATGCTAGACTCGGCTACTTCACTATTAGCTCGGATTGGAAAACAATCCTACAACTCGGATCAACGCCCCTACAACTCGAAGTCAAAGAACTCCTACAAAAATCTCGGAGAACAAAGCTCCTACAACTCGGAGAAAAATCTCCTACAAGAATAAAGTGTTTTACAGAAAATATACAAACAGAAATATTTCAGATCTGAGTCTTCAGCCCTTCTTCCTTCTTAAACTTTGAAGCTCTGTCAGAAAAGATCGAAGAAGACAAAGGCAAAATCTTTGGATCTGAAAACTTAGGATCAACACGATCAAGGAATAGATCTGTCGATGTTGAAAGTCTTGATCTGTTGAAACCTTCTTGTTTTGAATCTCTTGGGTCGGAGAAGGTCAACGGCGAAGAAGATGATGAACAGTGGCAGCGCTTCCCGATTTTGAATGAAAAATATGCGATTCAAAATACTTAATTTTCTTGTTAGGGTTAGTCGATTATGATAAGACCTTTAATAGGACTTGCCTAACGGCCATAATCATTAATGATAGAATACGTGGACCAATAAGAAACGAGATCAATTTGAAATTACTTCCGTCGGGACTTAACAAAAAATTCAAAGAATTGAACTTCATTTCTCGAGTGAAGGATTGACTTCTTAAGAACAATTTCTATTTCTCGAGAAGAGGTATAAGGTTCTCGAGAAGTACTTAAGGAAAACACTGAAAAGAATTTCAAGCTTCTCGAGAAAGAAAAGACTTTTACTCGAGAAATAATTTGTGTTACTCGAGAAATAGGTAATGACTTCTCGATAGCTGACTGGACTTCTCGAGAACAATTTAGACTTCTCGAGAAATAACTTCGGCTTCTCGAGTAATGACTTCTGCTTTCTCAATACAAAGCTTGGTTTTCTCGAGTAATGACTTCTGCTTCTCGAGACAGTTTGGCCTTCTCGAGTAATGACTTCTTCTTTCTCGAGACAAAGCTTGGCCTTCTCGAGTAATGACTTATACTTCTCGAGATAATGCTTGGCCTTCTCGAGTAATGAATTCTACTTCTCAAGACAAATCTTGCTTTTCGAGTACTAGACTTAGAACCTCTTGATAATTTGACTTAGCAAAATTTCTTAACAAGATTTTAATTCTTCTTCTTGGAGATCAGCAACCCATAGATTCTTCCATATCTTTAGTAATTGAAAACGAAGTGTGTCCCAATAGAGAGGCTACACATGAGTCAACACCATGGATTACACAATGAGGGATTACATTGTATGGTCCTGTGTTTGGTTACTCATTGTAGACTGACATTGGTCTACACTTGGCAATTATAACTAAAAGTGAGGGGATAAGTTGTAAACTACTCTAGAGGGGGGGTGAATAGAGTATTCAAATTTTATGAATAACTAGTCAGCTCTCTTGGAGTTTATTTGCGGAATAAAATAATCTGATACTTGAACCCTAAGAGCCTAACACAGTAACGTGCACAAGTGAGAGAGTTAACTGAAATTTCAGTTTAACTATAAACCTATCACAGCAACTAGCAATCCTAGGTAGTTCTATCACAGCCACAGAATAAACAATTAAACAAAAACAGCCAGAAAGACACAGGATATATAGTGGTTCCCTCTTAATAGGTACTCCACTCTTCTACCACCCTGGTAGGAATCCACTACAGGTTTTTGCTAAGGTGCCCTGCCACCAATGATCTGATTCAGGTAGATCAAACAGACCCTTTGAGCTTTTGATAAGGATGCTCAACCACAGGTTGTTGATAAGGTGCCCTGTCACCAATGTTCACTTTTGAAGAGGTGTGAAAACTCTTTTACAAAGGGGTTGAGAGGGTTAGATTGTCTTCTCTGTTGTTAATGCAGATTAGAGAAGACTTGTGGATTCTATAAAGAATCAAAGTCTCCCCCTGGCTCAGTGGAAGTCCAGGGAAAGCCTTTGCTTCAAGATGAAGGAGTTTCAGATATACTGAAACTAAATCCTCAGAGATCTGTAGACTGATTTTTATCAGGTCTTCAGATTCTGGAGCACGTGAAGCAGATCTGGAGCTCTTTCTGAAGTCTTGAAAACTCTAAGCAGATGCTCAGGAGACTTGAGAAAGAAAGAAATTTCTTTGGACTTTTGCTTCAGGAAAGCTTTTCTTTCTTCAGGGGAGCTTTTCTTCTTCTGATTGTGAGATTGTGAAGAGTTGCTCTGGAGATGCTTGAGAGAAAGCAGCACTAAGAAAAAATCTCTCTGTATCTGTAGCTTCTTAATTTTTCTGAGAAAAAATCTCTCTTAAATATGTCTTCTTATTTTTTCTTTTGGAACGGCTCTATTGATTTGAATTCTCGAGCCCTGCAACAGATTATCTCAAAATAGAATATAGTAATAGGAATAGAATGACCTATTAGCTTACTGTCAGTCCCAATAAAGAAATAAATGAATAGGAAAATATCTCAGCATAAAGACTTATCATTCTTGGAAATAGCATACACCGCCAACGGCTAGAATACAGCCTGGCAATATATTTTATATAATAAGACAAAAATGCTTTATCAAAATACGAAATCCCGTAATTTATGCTTAACATATTTGGTAATTAATTCATTTGAATTTAAGCCATAAATTAGCAAAAACAATCTTCAGAAAATCTTTCTAACCACACGCTAAAACACTTGGAAATAAACCAAGGAATAAAATAAGTGCAAATTGTTAAAGGCAGACAGAAATCGTCAAACAGGGGTTCGATGATCGTCGACCTAGCTAACAGATCGTCGACTAAAAGCAGAAATCTGTCGAAACAGAAATCGTCGACCAGAAATCGTCGACCAGCTCAAGATGTCGACGACTAAGGCAGAAATCTGTCGAGACAGAAATCGTGAAGCGAGAACACGATCGTAGAACTGCTGATGGCAGATCGTCGACCAACCTTCAGTGCATAATAAACTTGCTCTGAGATCGTCGACCATCGGTCGACGATAATTGTCTTGACTTCAACGATTCAATAGCCCTGCTATCGTCGACCATTGATCGACGATCGCGAGGCCTCGTTCGACGATGGTCGAACGGAAAAAGCCTTAACCAAAAAATACATCTAGAACTACTAGCCTAAGCTCTAGGTCAGTTATAAACTGTCCTAGGGAAACTGAACAAGGCCTAAACATGATCATATATAGTTATATGGATCAAGAGGGGCCGGAAAGGGATTACATAAGCCAAATCACATCCAGGGTACCAACAATCTCCCCCTATTTGGGTTATGTTATCCAATCCGATCTAAAACTAAAGCACACAATATCAAAAGCAGAGATTAACCAAAAATTTAAATCACAGGCAATCCACAGAAAAACATAAAAGCATAAATCAGCAGAACTGTAAAGTATCAAGCAGATTTATCTGAGGTTTTGGCATCAGATGAGTTCTTAGGGATTACAGCTGGTTTGAAAATAATTTCTCTGTTTGGATTTGCTGCTTGCCTTTTGGATAGCATTAGATCATGTTCACCAATAATTTTCTTTTCAGCATAGCTTGACAAAACTGCAGCAGGGTGCAACTTCATGTATTCTTCAGAATTAAAAATTTCAGAGTTGACTTGAATTTTGCTGAGTTCCTTTTCTCTGAATTCAGACATAGTTGTATATGTTGTAGGGTCTAGTCCTTGAGCTTTGGCTCTCTCCATCATGCTTAGTGCAATAGATTCCTTAAATCTTGCCATAGAGGCAATTCTTTCAGTTTCAGTCATATCTGATGGAGAGGATGGTCTGTCAGTATCAGCTTGAGCTGCAATCTCCATGTTCCTTTGAAGAGCTGTGGCTAATTTGCTTGAATCAAGAGGAATCTGTGCAGCCTTCTTAGGATCAGTTTCAGCATATAGAGATCTGGGAGGTGCAAGTTCAATGAACTTCTTGTGGGATTTCTCTGAATAGACCACTCTTTTTCCTTTTGTTTCAACTGTCTCAGAAGCAGCAGGTTTCCTTGATGTGGAGGATGGACCTTTCCTGGGAGGAGAAGGTTTCCATTCTGGAACTTTCTGTTTAGGACTAGGAGGAGGAGAGAAAGTAGATTGCTGAAATGTCATCTCCTTTATTTATTCCATGGGAACATTTTCATTTCTTTTCCTTCCTTGTCCTGATACATCTTGGCCTCCCTGGCTTTGGTTACTTCTTCTCTGATAAGACTTAAAGGTGTTGGAACTTGCTGATTTTGCAGATGGGGCAGAAGAGAGACTTCCAGAGGCTCCAGCACCAGGAGATGGAGGAGGACCTCTGGGGGGGAATTTCTGAATAGGAGTGTCATATCTTTTTGTTCTCTTTTTCTCTCTTGCCTGATTCTTTGAAAGTCTCATCCATGGTTGAAATTCCTTGCTCTTGGGATCAATTCCCTTCAGAATGAAATAGGGAACATCCTTATCTGGATTAGCAGTGGGATGAGCAGATGCTTTTCTTTTCTTGGATACAGCCTTTTTCTTCTTCTGGGTACTATCAGAATCCTCAGAGTCATCATCATCAGAGGAGTGGGATGAGGTTCTGCCAGCATAATCATCAAAATCTTGTTCTGAGATATCTCTGGCAGCTATAGCATGTTCAGCCTTTTCTTTCTCCTGCTTCTCTCTATCTTCTTTTTCTCTTGCTTCCTCAATGGCATCTTGCACAAGGAGGGCATCAAGATCGACATTTAGAGATCTCTTCCAGAGTTCTGATTCAGGATACAAGTCAGGAACTATCCTGGGGACCAGTTCTGCAATAGAAGGAATGGGTAGAGGATAGGTAAGGATAGGTGGAGAAAAGATGACTGTATCTGCAGGGGCAGATGCTTTCTCTAGAGAGATGACTAGGGAATCCATATGAGAATTAGCCAACCCTTCAATGTACTCAGAGGCAATATTCTCAGCCACAAAGGCTATAAATTGTTCAAGGTTGAGAGTACCTGAGCTTGATTCCTTTTCAGTCATTTTGGAGGCATTCTCTGGTAAGTCTTGTACAGCCTCAGCTTCTTCAGCAGCAGCAGGGATGTTGATTGTGCCTGCATACAAAGAAAGATAAGTTAACAACCAAGTGGGAATAGAGTATTCCCCCAAGGTGAACAACAGCAGGTAATTGATAGAGTTACCTGAGATCTACACAGGATACCACTTTGCATCTAGGAAGGAGGTTATAATTCCTTCTAGATGTTCAGTGACATCAGGGATAGACACCTCTGCAAGGCACAAGAGGAGTGCCATATAGGAAAAGAAGAGAGAGTCCTTGACCAAGGGGTCATCAAGGTACTCAGGTCTATAAGGGACCGTTTTCTCTTGAGAAGGAGGAACAGAAGGAGATATGAGTGTGAACTCACAGTCTGAATTGAGAAAGGATTCCAAAGCATTATCAGAGTCAATGGAGATAGCAGCATCAACTTGCAACACTGATGCAAGATCATCAGTAGCTGAGATGGGAAGGAAGGGATAAGAGATTAACTCAAAGTTGGAGTTTGAATTAATTAGAAGCTTAAATAAAACTATACCATCTGGTTGAGCAGTAGCATTCTCAAGTTGTTGAACCACTACTTCTGAGTCAGTAGTGTTTATTGAAACTTTTTCACACAAGTCCATGAGGACTTCCTCATTATTTTTCTCTGGGAGATCTTCATCAGAAGCTAGATTCACTAGGGAGTGAATGTCTTTGTTAGATAAAGATATCAATTTAAAGTCCTGATTATAACCTTTAGAGGAAGTGTTTTACCTTCTGATTGCTCTGGATCATTCATTAGAGACTCTTTCTCTAGAAACTCTTGATGTTCTTCTACAATTGCTGTAAGGGGAAGAGAAGAATTGTCCTGAAGGGCCAAGGCATCACCTGAGACCACTTCAACAGACATCTCCCCCTGCATGACTTCAGTGGGGACTGGAGTCATGCATCTTACTGAAGAGGGCTCAGCAGAGGGTGGAAATGATTTGATGGCTTCAGTAAGGGCTTTGATGGATGCAATGAGAGGGGCATTGGCAGCCTCAATCATTTTTTGTATGGATGGAGTGATGAGCTCTACAATTTGTGCAAGCAATTCAGGAGTTATCTGAAATGCTGAGGATGTGGAGGTGGATGGAATGGAAGCAGTATGATCTACCACATGATCAAATGAATCATGTGGAGATGGGTGAACATCAACATGAGTGTGGGATTCATGTTGAGATAAGTGTATGAGGATGGTAGCAGTTACCATGTCAACACTGGCTGCGGCCGCCAGATGTTGTGGTATGGGTGACTGGGGTGGAGATGCATGTAGGATGGAAGATGCATGTTGTGGTGGCAATGCAGATTGTGTGGAGGGTAATGCAGGAGATGAGGATGCAGGGGTAAAGAGAGAGGATGAAGGGATTGCTGAGCCTTCCCCAGCAAGCTGGAGAGTGGCTGAATCAGCCCTTGTGTCTGATGGAGGGTTAGGATCAACCCTGGCTGACTTCTTGATGACTCTCTGAGATTTCTTGAACAGAGAGGGGTCCAACCTCTTGCTGGCGTTGACTGCGGAGGGTGCAGAAACAAGCAGCAGGGGTGCTTTCACATATAGAAACACACCCAACGCCCTGGCAAGGTTTACTTCTTTCTGATTGTTCTTTCTCCTTATTAGTTCAAACAGAACTTTTCCCCAGGCTATCTGCGTCTTATTCACCAAAACTGACATTAAGGCAAATTGTTGCCTGTTGATGTTGTCGTGAGCAGAGTGTTTTCCCAAAACAACCTTGCCCACCAGGTCTGCCAGAAACTTGTACTCTGGAGACAGGTTTATTTTCAGCAGCTTAGCTGGAATACCCTCAGCATGGCCCATCACAGTTAGCATGCGGCCATATTCCTGTGAATTTTGCTCATAGTCCTCAGTACCGGTTGGTAGACCAAACAACTCAGTCAGAACTTCAGGAGTCAGAATGACCTCCTCTCCATTTATCTTTCCAGTCATCGCTTCGTCGCTGGAGGACGAGGTATATACCCATTCTCGAATCTCTGGTATATGAATCTTTGGTGAGAATGACATAAATTTCTTTAGGCCTTGATCTTCACACAGCTGCAGAATGTCTTGGATGGGTTGATCACATCGGCTGAAAGAATCGAAGTCGACACAGAAACCAGTGTCGAACTTCATTCCGAAGAGAACCGCAGAAGGAATCGCCATTAGATTGAAGAGAGAATGGCGAATCGAGATGCAAGGCAGGGGAGAAGAGAATCGCGCGGGAGTAGAGTTCGAGAGCGAATTCTAAGCCAGAAGATGGAATATGAAAAGACGGAGCGGAAGGACGACAATCTCCAGACCTAAATCGACTATCAGATATAAATCTGCGATCGTCGATCCCGGAATAAAATCGGTCGTCGAACAATGACCGACGATAGTCAATATTTGACTAATCGATAAACATTGACCTACTTACAAGCAGTCACCACGATCGTCGATCAATATATGTTGGTCGACGATTCTCCACTCAGCACAGAAAATCTGTCGTCGACCATTGGTCGACGATAGATACCTAAGGAGAGATCGTTGACCAGTTGATCGACGATTTCTGCCTTACTACCGAACGAGCTGTCGTCGACTGTTGGTCGATGATAGTTCTGACCTGGTCGAATATCGTCGAGCAGTCGTTCGATGATTTTAGATAGAAAACAAATCTATCCAAATTTTCACTACTCTGAACCATTAATCATACCAAGCTGGTTCAGGAAGAACAAATGCCTTTGTTCATCAAGGGGCTTAGTGAAAATATCTCCTCTCTGCAGGTCTGTGGATATAAATTCCATTGCTATCTTGTTCTTTTCCACATTATCTCTCAGAAAATGATGTCTAATCTCAATGTGCTTGGTCCTGGAATGGTGCATAGGATTTTGAGCAATTGATATTGCACTGGTACTGTCACACAGAATTTTTGTTTTTGAGTGTGTGTACCCATAATCCACTAGCTGATTTTGAATCCACAGGATCTGTGAACAACAACTAGCCGCTGCTATATACTCAGCCTCAGCAGTTGAAGTAGACACAGATGCCTGTTTCTTACAAAACCAAGAGACAAGTCTCTCTCCCAGGAACTGACAGGTCCCTGAGGTGCTTTTCCTGTCAACTCTACAACCAGCATAATCAGCATCTGAATATCCAATTAATTCAAATCCTGACTCAGCTGGGTACCACAGTCCTAAGTTAGGGCATCCCTTAAGGTATCTCAAGATCCTCTTGAGAAGAGTTAAGTGAGATTCCTTTGGGTTGACCTGAAACCTAGCACATAGGCATGTAGCAAACATTATGTCAGGCCTACTTGCAGTCAAATACAGCAGGGAACCAACAATGGCTCTATAGTTCTTTTGATCAACAGACTTGCCATTGACATCAGAATCAATAACTGCATTTGAGGCCATAGGTGTGCTCATTGATGAAGCATCAGACATTCCAAATCTTTTAACCAGCTCTCTGGCATATTTTGATTGAGAAATGAAGATACCATCAACACACTGTTTCACTTGGAGACCAAGGAAATTGGATAACTCACCCATGCTGCTCATCTCAAACTTGGAGTGCATTAGTTCAGAGAACCTCTTGCATAGTTTGGGATCAGTGGAGCCAAATATAATGTCATCTACATAGATTTGAACTAACAGTTGTGAGTCCTTATGATGTCTAATAAATAGAGTTCTATCTACTACACCTCTCACAAACTTGTGTTCTAGAAGGAAATTTGCTAAGGTCTCATACCAAGCTCTAGGAGCTTGCTTAAGTCCATATAGAGCCTTTTGGAGTTTGAACACATGAGTGGGTAAGGTTGATGAAACAAACCCTGGTGGTTGTTCAACAAACACTTCTTCCTTTAAATCTCCATTGAGGAAGGCACTCTTCACATCCATTTGGAAGACCTTAAATTTCTTATAGGCAGCATAGGCTAGGAAAATCCTAATGGCTTCTAGTCTAGCTACAGGGGTAAAAGTTTGATCATAATCTATGCCTTCCTCCTGTCTATAGCCTTGAGCTACTAGCCTAGCCTTATTCCTAACTACTATGCCTTGGGCATCAAGCTTGTTTCTAAACACCCACTTGGTGCCTATGATCAGTTGGCCTCTTGGTCTTGGAACCAAAGTCCAAACTTTACATCTTTCAAACTGGTTAAGTTCCTCTTGCATGGCTATAATCCAGTGTGGATCAAGCTCAGCATCTTTAATGGTTAGGGGCTCAACCTGAGAAAGGAAACAAGCAAACATCACATCTTTGTTGAGTTGATGTCTTGTCTGGACTCCTACTGAAATGTCTCCAATCACTTGAGATACAGGGTGATCTCTAAGTGTGACAAGATTAGTAGGTTCAACAATGATCTGATCTTCAACAGTTTCAGGATTTAATTCCTCATGTGGAATTTGATCAACTGTTGGAGCAGGTGCTTTAACTTCTAAAAATTCTACATCAGATTCAGAATCTGAAGAAGCAACCTGAGGAGTTTGTAGGGGATGATTCTCCTGTGTGAGTCTCAAACCTTCCAAATCCTTACTTACTCCTAGGACTTGCACTGTACTATTAGAGGAAGAGTCCTTCTCCTTATAATACATGACTGTCTCATCAAAAGAGACATGTGCAGACTCTTCTATCTTAAGAGAGGATTTATTAAGGACCCTATAGGCTTTGCTTACTTGAGAGTATCCCAGAAAGACTCCCATTGAAGCTTTTGCCTCAAATTTTCTAAGGTATTCTTTGTTATTGTTATGAACAAAAGCAACACAGCCAAATACTCTAAAATAGTCTATTTTAGGTTTCACTTGCTTAAGTAACTCATAGGGAGTCTTACCCTTAAGTTTATGTATCAGACTTCTGTTCAATACATAATTAGCTGTGCTAACTGCTTCAGCCCAAAAGGACAGAGGCATGTTAGCATCTGCCAACAATGTACTTGCAGCTTCAATTAGGGTTCTGTTTTTCCTTTCAACTACCCCATTTTGTTGAGGAGTTCAAGGAGCAGAGAAGCTATGTTTGATACCTTCCTTCTCACAGAATTCTTGCATAAGAAGAGACTCAAACTCAGTACCATGATCACTTCTGATCAAGGCAATCTGAGTAGAGTACTCACTCTGTATACACTTTAGAAAATCTGTAAGAACTTTGAAGTTATCAGCCTTAGTTCTCAAGAAGAATACCCAAGTGAACCTAGAGAAGTCATCTACAATTACTAGAGTGTAAGACTTTCCTCCAAGACTCTGTACAGCAATAGGACCAAATAGATCCAAATGTAGCAAGTACAGAATCCTGGGAGAATCACTTTTATTAACTGATTTAAAGCTATTTCTTGTTTGCTTACCTAATTGACAAGCTTTGCAAAGGCCTTCCTTCTTGTAGGGGCAAGAAGGTAAGCCTCTTACAAGATTGTATTTAGCCAGCCTAGAAATGTTTTTCAAATTTATATGACTAAGTCTCTTATGCCAAAGGGTATTATTACTGGTTACTTCATTAAATAAGCATATTTCAGATTTGGATGAGTTAAAATCTACAACATAAACATTACCAATTCTAATACCTACTAACACAACAGTATTATTTAAAGCAATATTACAAGCAGTGTCAGTAAACCATACCTTGTACCCAGCATCACACATTTGGCTTACAGAGATTAGGTTGTGCTTTAGTCCTGAGACATAAGCAACATTCTTGAATGTTACAGCTCCTATGGTGAAGCTGCCATACCCTTCAGTCTGTCCACAGCTGGAATCCCCAAATACAACTTTTGGTCCCAGCTTGGCTTTGAACCCTGACAGATTCTTCTTCTTTCCTGTCATATGCTTTGAGCATCCACTATCCAGATACCATTTGTCATGTATGACTGGATAGGTCTTCACCTGCAAAGATATCAATTATACATTGTGGACCCAGGTTACCTTGGGTCCAGTATTCTTCACAAAAGAAAAACTAGATATAAAAGATTTTGCAGGCTTAGATTTATATCCTAAAGGGTGTGATCTCCTAGGTGGGATAATCCATTCAATTAAAGGATTAAACGACCTAGGGTAGTGATTGGGATTTGCAATTCTGGAAGTTTGAAATTTATTTTCCAGCTTAAGTCCAGATCGTCGATCCACGGTCGACGATCGCAAGTCATATCGTCGATCATTTGTAGTAGTGCTTTGTTCTGGATTCCACGATCGTCGATCACTGGTCGATGACTCATGATGAGATTGTCGATCACTGGTCGACGACTCAAGATGAGATCATCGATCTCCTGCACCGAAGATATCATACTTGGTGAAGGTGTTCAGCGATCGTCGATAGACGTTCGACGATTGGTTTGACGATCGTCGAATAGTGTTCGACGATTTTTGTAAAGCTAGAAATTTTTTCTTCCTGTTCTCTTTCTTAATCTTATTCTGAATTTTCTTACATTTTTCAATTTCCTCAGTATTCTTTATTCCTGATTCAGAAATAAATTTTACTGGAGTGCTAAATCTCTCCTTTGTGAGGAGGATGGGTTCACTAGATGTAGCACCTAAGCCTAGTTTATCATTACCAACCCTAGTGTTTGCTATACTGGTTATTTCATATAATTTAAGGCTTCTGCCATTTAATTGTTCTTCTAACCTCTTAGATTTAGCTAGTTCTATTTTTAGGAATGTTACTTCTTCTTTTGAGCTTTCTAATTCCTTTTCTAATCTAATTATTTCAGTACTTTCCATGTCTAGTTCCATTATCTTTAATCTAAGTGACTTAATTTCTTTTTCAGATAATAGTAAATCTAAACATAGAGTTTTAAATTTTAATTTGAACTCAGGAGATGAGAAATCAAATGAGTCGATTACCTGGTCTTCCATAGAGGAATCTTCTTCATTGTCTCCTTCTTCTTCAGAATTCTCTGCAGCTGACAGAGAGCTGCAGGCATCAATAGCCATGAGGCAGACCTCTTTGGCTTTCTTCTCTTCTTCTTCTTCTGAATCACTGGAGCTAGAGGAGCAGGTATCCTCTTCTGTTTCACTCCAGGTAGCAGCCACAAATCCCTTGTCCTTCTTCTTGTATTTGTGTGAGGAGGACTTGGAGTGGTGCTTCCTGTACTCTTTCTCATGTTTATTCTCCTTGTGTTTCTTCTCTGGACAATCTGGAGCAATGTGTCCAGGCTTGCTGCAAACATAACAGATGATTTCTTTAGATGGAGTTTTGTCATACCTTGGTTTGTCCTCATACTTGGAGAACTTCTTTCTGAGGTCTCTTCTTCCCATGTTGAAGAACCTCTTGGCAATGAGTGCCAGTAACTCGTCATTTGATTGACTTCCTTCAGAAGTCTCAGCAGCCTTAAGAGCTAGAGAGTGCTCTTTCTTTGTAGGTGTAGGAGTTTTTACTTCAGTTGCAGCAGCTCTGCTCTTTAAAGTTTGCTCATATGACTTGAGCTTTCCCAACAGAGCTTCTGTGGAAAGTTCCATAGTGTTTCTTCCATCCTTGATGGGCCATATCCTTGAGTCCCAAGAGATGGGAAGGCACATCAGGATCTTGTCATTGACTTCTGACAAAGTTATCTCCTTGTCCAAAGACCTCAGTTCACTTATTATTGAACTGAGTCTTGTGTACATTGTGTCAATGTCTTCAGCATCATCCTTCTTGAAATTTTCATACTGAGAAGTGAGGTTGGATCTCCTGTCCTTCCTCTCGTCAGCTGAGCCAGCAACTATGTGGTTGAGGGAATCCCACATAGCTTTGGCTGAGGTACATTCAGCAAGCTTCTGGAATATTTCATCAGACATTGTCTGAGCTAGGATGTTCATTGCTTTTGCATCAGCTACTTTTGCCTTCTTGTAAGTTTCATTGTAGTCAGGTGGTGGCACAGCACTGAGATCAGCAGAAGTGGAAGCAGCAGCAGGCCTAGCAGGTGGTCCTGTCAAAATTGAGGAAAAGATATCTTCATCAATAGAATTCATGTATAGTCTTATCCTGGCCTTCCATATGCCAAACTTGGACAAGTTGCATACAGGAGGTCTGGTGCTTGAATAATCCTTAGACTGGGCCATGTGTGAAAGTGTTTGTGAATGGTATCAGGAAACAACTTATTACAGGATCTTTTAACTCAGGTGTTAGCCTGTATGAACAGCTAACCTCCCTCTGATACCAATTGAAAGTGAGGGGATAAGTTGTAAACTACTCTAGAGGGGGGGTGAATAGAGTATTCAAATTTTATGAATAACTAGTCAGCTCTCTTGGAGTTTATTTACGGAATAAAATAATCTGATACTTGAACCCTAAGAGCCTAACACAGTGACGTGCATAAGTGAGAGAGTTAACTGAAATTTCAGTTTAACTATAAACCTATCACAGCAACTAGCAATCCTAGGTAGTTCTATCACAGCCACAGAATAAACAATTAAACAAAAACAGCCAGAAAGACACAGGATATATAGTGGTTCCCTCTTAATAGGTACTCCACTCTTCTACCACCCTGGTAGGAATCCACTACAGGTTTTTGCTAAGGTGCCCTGCCACCAATGATCTGATTCAGGTAGATCAAACAGACCCTTTGAGCTTTTGATAAGGATGCTCAACCACAGGTTGTTGATAAGGTGCCCTGTCACCAATGTTCACTTTTGAAGAGGTGTGAAAACTCTTTTACAAAGGGGTTGAGAGGGTTAGATTGTCTTCTCTGTTGTTAATACAGATTAGATAAGACTTGTGGATTCTCTAAAGAATCAAAGTCTCCCCCTGGCTCAGTGGAAGTCCAGGGAAAGCCTTTGCTTCGGGATGAAGGAGTTTCAGATATACTGAAACTAAATCCTCAGAGAACCGCAGAAGGAATCGCCATTAGATTGAAGAGAGAATGGCGAATCGAGATGCAAGGCAGGGGAGAAGAGAATCGCGCGGGAGTAGAGTTCGAGAGCGAATTCTAAGCCAGAAGATGGAATATGAAAAGACGGAGCGGAAGGACGACAATCTCCAGACCTAAATCGACTATCAGATATAAATCTGCGATCGTCGATCCCGGAATAAAATCGGTCGTCGAACAATGACCGACGATAGTCAATATTTGACTAATCGATAAACATTGACCTACTTACAAGCAGTCACCACGATCGTCGATCAATATATGTTGGTCGACGATTCTCCACTCAGCACAGAAAATCTGTCGTCGACCATTGGTCGACGATAGATACCTAAGGAGAGATCGTTGACCAGTTGATCGACGATTTCTGCCTTACTACCGAACGAGCTGTCGTCGACTGTTGGTCGATGATAGTTCTGACCTGGTCGAATATCGTCGAGCAGTCGTTCGATGATTTTAGATAGAAAACAAATCTATCCAAATTTTCACTACTCTGAACCATTAATCATACCAAGCTGGTTCAGGAAGAACAAATGCCTTTGTTCATCAAGGGGCTTAGTGAAAATATCTCCTCTCTGCAGGTCTGTGGATATAAATTCCATTGCTATCTTGTTCTTTTCCACATTATCTCTCAGAAAATGATGTCTAATCTCAATGTGCTTGGTCCTGGAATGGTGCATAGGATTTTGAGCAATTGATATTGCACTGGTACTGTCACACAGAATTTTTGTTTTTGAGTGTGTGTACCCATAATCCACTAGCTGATTTTGAATCCACAGGATCTGTGAACAACAACTAGCCGCTGCTATATACTCAGCCTCAGCAGTTGAAGTAGACACAGATGCCTGTTTCTTACAAAACCAAGAGACAAGTCTCTCTCCCAGGAACTGACAGGTCCCTGAGGTGCTTTTCCTGTCAACTCTACAACCAGCATAATCAGCATCTGAATATCCAATTAATTCAAATCCTGACTCAGCTGGGTACCACAGTCCTAAGTTAGGGCATCCCTTAAGGTATCTCAAGATCCTCTTGAGAAGAGTTAAGTGAGATTCCTTTGGGTTGACCTGAAACCTAGCACATAGGCATGTAGCAAACATTATGTCAGGCCTACTTGCAGTCAAATACAGCAGGGAACCAACAATGGCTCTATAGTTCTTTTGATCAACAGACTTGCCATTGACATCAGAATCAATAACTGCATTTGAGGCCATAGGTGTGCTCATTGATGAAGCATCAGACATTCCAAATCTTTTAACCAGCTCTCTGGCATATTTTGATTGAGAAATGAAGATACCATCAACACACTGTTTCACTTGGAGACCAAGGAAATTGGATAACTCACCCATGCTGCTCATCTCAAACTTGGAGTGCATTAGTTCAGAGAACCTCTTGCATAGTTTGGGATCAGTGGAGCCAAATATAATGTCATCTACATAGATTTGAACTAACAGTTGTGAGTCCTTATGATGTCTAATAAATAGAGTTCTATCTACTACACCTCTCACAAACTTGTGTTCTAGAAGGAAATTTGCTAAGGTCTCATACCAAGCTCTAGGAGCTTGCTTAAGTCCATATAGAGCCTTTTGGAGTTTGAACACATGAGTGGGTAAGGTTGATGAAACAAACCCTGGTGGTTGTTCAACAAACACTTCTTCCTTTAAATCTCCATTGAGGAAGGCACTCTTCACATCCATTTGGAAGACCTTAAATTTCTTATAGGCAGCATAGGCTAGGAAAATCCTAATGGCTTCTAGTCTAGCTACAGGGGTAAAAGTTTGATCATAATCTATGCCTTCCTCCTGTCTATAGCCTTGAGCTACTAGCCTAGCCTTATTCCTAACTACTATGCCTTGGGCATCAAGCTTGTTTCTAAACACCCACTTGGTGCCTATGATCAGTTGGCCTCTTGGTCTTGGAACCAAAGTCCAAACTTTACATCTTTCAAACTGGTTAAGTTCCTCTTGCATGGCTATAATCCAGTGTGGATCAAGCTCAGCATCTTTAATGGTTAGGGGCTCAACCTGAGAAAGGAAACAAGCAAACATCACATCTTTGTTGAGTTGATGTCTTGTCTGGACTCCTACTGAAATGTCTCCAATCACTTGAGATACAGGGTGATCTCTAAGTGTGACAAGATTAGTAGGTTCAACAATGATCTGATCTTCAACAGTTTCAGGATTTAATTCCTCATGTGGAATTTGATCAACTGTTGGAGCAGGTGCTTTAACTTCTAAAAATTCTACATCAGATTCAGAATCTGAAGAAGCAACCTGAGGAGTTTGTAGGGGATGATTCTCCTGTGTGAGTCTCAAACCTTCCAAATCCTTACTTACTCCTAGGACTTGCACTGTACTATTAGAGGAAGAGTCCTTCTCCTTATAATACATGACTGTCTCATCAAAAGAGACATGTGCAGACTCTTCTATCTTAAGAGAGGATTTATTAAGGACCCTATAGGCTTTGCTTACTTGAGAGTATCCCAGAAAGACTCCCATTGAAGCTTTTGCCTCAAATTTTCTAAGGTATTCTTTGTTATTGTTATGAACAAAAGCAACACAGCCAAATACTCTAAAATAGTCTATTTTAGGTTTCACTTGCTTAAGTAACTCATAGGGAGTCTTACCCTTAAGTTTATGTATCAGACTTCTGTTCAATACATAATTAGCTGTGCTAACTGCTTCAGCCCAAAAGGACAGAGGCATGTTAGCATCTGCCAACAATGTACTTGCAGCTTCAATTAGGGTTCTGTTTTTCCTTTCAACTACCCCATTTTGTTGAGGAGTTCAAGGAGCAGAGAAGCTATGTTTGATACCTTCCTTCTCACAGAATTCTTGCATAAGAAGAGACTCAAACTCAGTACCATGATCACTTCTGATCAAGGCAATCTGAGTAGAGTACTCACTCTGTATACACTTTAGAAAATCTGTAAGAACTTTGAAGTTATCAGCCTTAGTTCTCAAGAAGAATACCCAAGTGAACCTAGAGAAGTCATCTACAATTACTAGAGTGTAAGACTTTCCTCCAAGACTCTGTACAGCAATAGGACCAAATAGATCCAAATGTAGCAAGTACAGAATCCTGGGAGAATCACTTTTATTAACTGATTTAAAGCTATTTCTTGTTTGCTTACCTAATTGACAAGCTTTGCAAAGGCCTTCCTTCTTGTAGGGGCAAGAAGGTAAGCCTCTTACAAGATTGTATTTAGCCAGCCTAGAAATGTTTTTCAAATTTATATGACTAAGTCTCTTATGCCAAAGGGTATTATTACTGGTTACTTCATTAAATAAGCATATTTCAGATTTGGATGAGTTAAAATCTACAACATAAACATTACCAATTCTAATACCTACTAACACAACAGTATTATTTAAAGCAATATTACAAGCAGTGTCAGTAAACCATACCTTGTACCCAGCATCACACATTTGGCTTACAGAGATTAGGTTGTGCTTTAGTCCTGAGACATAAGCAACATTCTTGAATGTTACAGCTCCTATGGTGAAGCTGCCATACCCTTCAGTCTGTCCACAGCTGGAATCCCCAAATACAACTTTTGGTCCCAGCTTGGCTTTGAACCCTGACAGATTCTTCTTCTTTCCTGTCATATGCTTTGAGCATCCACTATCCAGATACCATTTGTCATGTATGACTGGATAGGTCTTCACCTGCAAAGATATCAATTATACATTGTGGACCCAGGTTACCTTGGGTCCAGTATTCTTCACAAAAGAAAAACTAGATATAAAAGATTTTGCAGGCTTAGATTTATATCCTAAAGGGTGTGATCTCCTAGGTGGGATAATCCATTCAATTAAAGGATTAAACGACCTAGGGTAGTGATTGGGATTTGCAATTCTGGAAGTTTGAAATTTATTTTCCAGCTTAAGTCCAGATCGTCGATCCACGGTCGACGATCGCAAGTCATATCGTCGATCATTTGTAGTAGTGCTTTGTTCTGGATTCCACGATCGTCGATCACTGGTCGATGACTCATGATGAGATTGTCGATCACTGGTCGACGACTCAAGATGAGATCATCGATCTCCTGCACCGAAGATATCATACTTGGTGAAGGTGTTCAGCGATCGTCGATAGACGTTCGACGATTGGTTTGACGATCGTCGAATAGTGTTCGACGATTTTTGTAAAGCTAGAAATTTTTTCTTCCTGTTCTCTTTCTTAATCTTATTCTGAATTTTCTTACATTTTTCAATTTCCTCAGTATTCTTTATTCCTGATTCAGAAATAAATTTTACTGGAGTGCTAAATCTCTCCTTTGTGAGGAGGATGGGTTCACTAGATGTAGCACCTAAGCCTAGTTTATCATTACCAACCCTAGTGTTTGCTATACTGGTTATTTCATATAATTTAAGGCTTCTGCCATTTAATTGTTCTTCTAACCTCTTAGATTTAGCTAGTTCTATTTTTAGGAATGTTACTTCTTCTTTTGAGCTTTCTAATTCCTTTTCTAATCTAATTATTTCAGTACTTTCCATGTCTAGTTCCATTATCTTTAATCTAAGTGACTTAATTTCTTTTTCAGATAATAGTAAATCTAAACATAGAGTTTTAAATTTTAATTTGAACTCAGGAGATGAGAAATCAAATGAGTCGATTACCTGGTCTTCCATAGAGGAATCTTCTTCATTGTCTCCTTCTTCTTCAGAATTCTCTGCAGCTGACAGAGAGCTGCAGGCATCAATAGCCATGAGGCAGACCTCTTTGGCTTTCTTCTCTTCTTCTTCTTCTGAATCACTGGAGCTAGAGGAGCAGGTATCCTCTTCTGTTTCACTCCAGGTAGCAGCCACAAATCCCTTGTCCTTCTTCTTGTATTTGTGTGAGGAGGACTTGGAGTGGTGCTTCCTGTACTCTTTCTCATGTTTATTCTCCTTGTGTTTCTTCTCTGGACAATCTGGAGCAATGTGTCCAGGCTTGCTGCAAACATAACAGATGATTTCTTTAGATGGAGTTTTGTCATACCTTGGTTTGTCCTCATACTTGGAGAACTTCTTTCTGAGGTCTCTTCTTCCCATGTTGAAGAACCTCTTGGCAATGAGTGCCAGTAACTCGTCATTTGATTGACTTCCTTCAGAAGTCTCAGCAGCCTTAAGAGCTAGAGAGTGCTCTTTCTTTGTAGGTGTAGGAGTTTTTACTTTAGTTGCAGCAGCTCTGCTCTTTAAAGTTTGCTCATATGACTTGAGCTTTCCCAACAGAGCTTCTGTGGAAAGTTCCATAGTGTTTCTTCCATCCTTGATGGGCCATATCCTTGAGTCCCAAGAGATGGGAAGGCACATCAGGATCTTGTCATTGACTTCTGACAAAGTTATCTCCTTGTCCAAAGACCTCAGTTCACTTATTATTGAACTGAGTCTTGTGTACATTGTGTCAATGTCTTCAGCATCATCCTTCTTGAAATTTTCATACTGAGAAGTGAGGTTGGATCTCCTGTCCTTCCTCTCGTCAGCTGAGCCAGCAACTATGTGGTTGAGGGAATCCCACATAGCTTTGGCTGAGGTACATTCAGCAAGCTTCTGGAATATTTCATCAGACATTGTCTGAGCTAGGATGTTCATTGCTTTTGCATCAGCTACTTTTGCCTTCTTGTAAGTTTCATTGTAGTCAGGTGGTGGCACAGCACTGAGATCAGCAGAAGTGGAAGCAGCAGCAGGCCTAGCAGGTGGTCCTGTCAAAATTGAGGAAAAGATATCTTCATCAATAGAATTCATGTATAGTCTTATCCTGGCCTTCCATATGCCAAACTTGGACAAGTTGCATACAGGAGGTCTGGTGCTTGAATAATCCTTAGACTGGGCCATGTGTGAAAGTGTTTGTGAATGGTATCAGGAAACAACTTATCACAGGATCTTTTAACTCAGGTGTTAGCCTGTATGAACAGCTAACCTCCCTCTGATACCAATTGAAAGTGAGGGGATAAGTTGTAAACTACTCTAGAGGGGGGGTGAATAGAGTATTCAAATTTTATGAATAACTAGTCAGCTCTCTTGGAGTTTATTTACGGAATAAAATAATCTGATACTTGAACCCTAAGAGCCTAACACAGTGACGTGCATAAGTGAGAGAGTTAACTGAAATTTCAGTTTAACTATAAACCTATCACAGCAACTAGCAATCCTAGGTAGTTCTATCACAGCCACAGAATAAACAATTAAACAAAAACAGCCAGAAAGACACAGGATATATAGTGGTTCCCTCTTAATAGGTACTCCACTCTTCTACCACCCTGGTAGGAATCCACTACAGGTTTTTGCTAAGGTGCCCTGCCACCAATGATCTGATTCAGGTAGATCAAACAGACCCTTTGAGCTTTTGATAAGGATGCTCAACCACAGGTTGTTGATAAGGTGCCCTGTCACCAATGTTCACTTTTGAAGAGGTGTGAAAACTCTTTTACAAAGGGGTTGAGAGGGTTAGATTGTCTTCTCTGTTGTTAATACAGATTAGATAAGACTTGTGGATTCTCTAAAGAATCAAAGTCTCCCCCTGGCTCAGTGGAAGTCCAGGGAAAGCCTTTGCTTCGGGATGAAGGAGTTTCAGATATACTGAAACTAAATCCTCAGAGATCTGTAGACTGATTTTTATCAGGTCTTCAGATTCTGGAGCACGTGAAGCAGATCTGGAGCTCTTTCTGAAGTCTTGAAAACTCTAAGCAGATGCTCAGGAGACTTGAGAAAGAAAGAAATTTCTTTGGACTTTTGCTTCAGGAAAGCTTTTCTTTCTTCAGGGGAGCTTTTCTTCTTCTGATTGTGAGATTGTGAAGAGTTGCTCTGGAGATGCTTGAGAGAAAGCAGCACTAAGAAAAAATCTCTCTGTATCTGTAGCTTCTTAATTTTTCTGAGAAAAAATCTCTCTTAAATATGTCTTCTCATTTTTTCTTTTGGAACGGCTCTATTGATTTGAATTCTCGAGCCCTGCAACAGATTATCTCAAAATAGAATATAGCAATAGGAATAGAATGACCTATTAGCTTACTGTCAGTCCCAATAAAGAAATAAATGAATAGGAAAATATCTCAGCATAAAGACTTATCATTCTTGGAAATAGCATACACCGCCAACGACTAGAATACAGCCTGGCAATATATTTTGTATAATAAGACAAAAAATGCTTTATCAAAATACGAAATCCCGTAATTTATGCTTAACATATTTGGTAATTAATTCATTTGAATTTAAGCCATAAATTAGTAAAAACAATCTTCAGAAAATCTTTCTAACCACACGCTAAAACACTTGGAAATAAACCAAGGAATAAAATAAGTGCAAATTGTTAAAGGCAGACAGAAATCGTCGAACAGGGGTTCGATGATCGTCGATCTAGCTAACAGATCGTCGACTAAAAGCAGAAATCTGTCGAAACAGAAATCGTCGACCAGAAATCGTCGACCAGCTCAAGATGTCGATGACTAAGGCAGAAATCTGTCGAGACAGAAATCGTGAAGCGAGAACATGATCGTAGAACTGCTGATGGCAGATCGTCGACCAACCTTCAGTGCATAATAAACTTGCTCTGAGATCGTCGACCATCGGTCGACGATAATTGTCTTGACTTCAACGATTCAATAGCCCTGCTATCGTCGACCATTGATCGACGATCGCGAGGCCTCGTTCGACGATGGTCGAACGGAAAAAGCCTTAACCAAAAAATACATCTAGAACTACTAGCCTAAGCTCTAGGTCAGTTATAAACTGTCCTAGGGAAACTGAACAAGGCCTAAACATGATCATATATAGTTATATGGATCAAGAGGGGCCAGAAAGGGATTACATAAGCCAAATCACATCCAGGGTACCAACAATAACCTGTAAGCACTCAACTTGAAAAGAGTATCAAATACAAACTTAATTCATCTTAGTTTAAGGGTGACTTCATACAAATCTAGGATATTGTGATTACAATACTCAACAATCTCCCCCTATTTGTAGAAGTCAGAACCCTCTACACTAAGATGAATTACATCAAGATAAACAAGTAAAATAACTAGTAAACAAAGTAATAATGAGAAATGCTATGTTATAAAAAATCAGATCATCAAAATTAAAAGATTTATATTTATAGATATTGTCTAAGAAAAATCTAATTCTAGAAAATCTCATAAAGAAACTTTTGATCTTCTTCTATTACTTCTTGGTCTGCTATTGTTGCTGTCTCTGGTGAATTTCTTCCTATCTCTGGAAATACGTGAATGGCTTTGGAAAATATTCGGCTGTCCTGGGAGAAGTAGAGGGGTCTTCACGACTATACTTCTTGTCATGAAGCCTTCTCAGAGTCATAGACTTCTCATACTGTTCCCATTCAGAGTGAGAGTAGTACTTATCCTTGTTTTCTTTGAATTCAACAACTAATCTTAAAGTATCCAGAATCATTGACTTAGAAGAGGGGCTCCAAACTTCAACATGTTCTCTTACAACATGTTCTAGCATAGGTGTGGATCTGCTTGCAGAAGCACCATCACCATACTTTCTTCTTTTTGGAATTTGCACATCAGGAGGTAATTGAGGAGGCACATCAACTTGTTAAGAATTCCAAACTTTAGCATAAGTTTTAGGAGGTGGAGCATCATATTGTTCAGATCTGGGAGAGAATGAGGGCTGTTGGGCAGTAGGATTGAATGGTGAGGAACAATAGTTGGATCAACTTGTAATTCAGGAAATATTTGGTTATGCATCCAAACAGATGTATCATAGGCATCAAATTTGACACCATCAATCTGGGTTTGAACATCTGCATGTATCTCTGTTAGCTTTCCTTCCCAAAGAGTTTTCATGGTACTATCAGATTTCTCTAGATATTCCTTGACTAATTTCTCCCCCTTTCTGACTTCTACAGATAGGGTGCTGATGGCATCATTATTGAACTTGCCAACTTCTTCACATGTATTGAAATTGTGCTCTTGAGCATTCTTTTCCAGCTGAATCTGATTGTTTGTCAAGGTAACTGATTGGTCCATGACATGACCAATGCTAGTATTTGTGTGGTCTAAGGCTTTCCCACCTATTTGGAACAGGTGTTTGAGGGAATTAGTATTGTGTTTAATTTTAGCAAAGCCTTTGCTCATCTCTTTATCTAGAGCAGTTATTTTGTCTGTGACCACTTTAAGAGAGTTGTCAAAATAAATTCTTTGCTGGGCTAACAAAGATTCAATTTTACCTTGAAGGGTATCTTCAGGAATTGCTACAACTGGAGGAGGTTAGATAGGAGTTGTCCAGGGAATGACTTCTCTAATGTGAACAGTAGAAGTGGAAGTCTGTTTTCTTCTAGCAGGTGTAATTTCAGCTTTAGCAGCTTCATCTATGAAAGATGGAATGTTGAAATGGAGACTTGGGAGAGGTGCTTCAACTGGTTTACGAGAAGATTCTGGTTGAGATGGATGTTCTGGCTGAGAAGGGTTTTCTTGCTGAGATGGATGTTCTTGTTGAGATGGAGTTTCTTCAGGCAGAGGGGAGATAGTTTCTGTGGAGGTGAGTTCTTCTGTCATCTATTGATTTCATCTTCTGTAGATTTAACTTGATCATTTACTTGGTCATCAGTAAGAATTTCTTCAGCAGGAGCAGAAACTTCTGAATATATAGCAGCAAGTGGAGCAACATCTAAAGAAAGATCAGACTGACTTATCTCTGGGATTGCAGGAGCAGGCTCTCCCTCAGCAACTACACCAGATGTGCCAGCTACTTGATATAAAGGGGAAAATGGAGTCCTGTCCTCATCCACTTAGAGATCATGGGCTTTGGCAGCTTGTCCAGGATTCTGAATCTTGAATTCCCATCTCTGAATAGAAGAAATGAAGACTTTCTTCATGTGATACAAAGAAGTACCTTAAGAGAGATCGAAAATTTCTAGCTTGAGCTCATGAAGGAGAAGAGAAACTATTCTGCCAAAATTGGGTGCATTGATACTGTCTTAGATTTTGTCTAAAATCATCATACCCCACTGAAATTTCTTCCTGCAGATTACAACAGTCATCATGTCAAAGAAATCATTTGTGATGAAGCTGATCAAACTGGTGCGGCACAGAAGGACTTTTTCGAGAATGTCCACAAGCAACTTGCTCTCTGCATTGAGATTAGGGTGGCAAATAGTTCACACAACAACGAAGACACCACAGAATCTATAGGCACAATCATAATCTTTGACAATTAGGTCATCTTCCTCATCGATTGTAGGCAGCCGAAGGAGCTTGGATACGATTGGGGCGGTCAGCTTGATCTTGAGTCCACGAACCTTTCTTTTGAGAATCTTCCCATTTCTCTTTATTTTGGCATTCTGGAAGAATTCCTCGACTTCAGGAAGTAGAATCTTTCACGAATGTTCCAAAATGAAGGACAGTCCGACGGCTTCTAGTAGCAATAGAACATTGCGGAAATCGTCGGAGAGTTCAACAATTCCAATGGAAACTAGCTCACTGCCAATACCAACTTTCGACGGAGGAGCCATAGATTAAGATAGATGAACAAATATCTTGCCTTCTGAGAGAAAAACTAAAATGGTAGCAGGAGAACGGCGACGATAGAGAAGACGAATGGTTTCTTGTTCTCGAGAAAAGATTTGAGATTATGGATTTTGGGGTTTTTCGGACTTAATCTATTTATATAAATCTTAAGTCGTGATGATTAAGAAAATATTAATAATAAAATACCTGAAAATATGGCGGTAGGAGTGTCCGGGTGCCAATATCAAAAATTTGAACTTGAGAAAGAAAATCGGCATTAGATTTCTCGAGAGACCAGTCATTTCTCGAGAGGAGACATAGAAGTTCTCGAGAAGAAGAAATTTTTCTCGAGTAGAGAAATTCTTTCTCGAGAAGCAAATCTGAAGTTCTCGAGAATCAGATAAGTACTCGAGAAATATTTCTCGGGAATCAACTGTGGTTCTCGAATAGAGATCTGAGTACTCGAGTAATAAGCATCTTCTCGAGAAGTGAAGTCCATAGATAGAATTTTCTTAATTTTTGAAGTGTAGCCAGATTCTTGAACTTTGTTGTGAGACCATTTTCTTCATTCTTCCTTGTTAAGCATGCCAAGTTCTATTTTGAAGAACGAGAACTTGGCCTCGTCCAATGGCTTTGTGAAAATGTCTGCAACCTTCCTGTCAGTGGGAACATACTGGAGATTAATGTCTCCATGCTCCGCATGCTCCCTGATGAAGTGGTACCTCAGCTTTATAATCTTTGTCTAACTGTGAGAGACTGGTTGTTGGCTATTGTAATTGCACTGGAAGAGTCACAAAACATCGGAATGTTCTTGAACTTCATATTGTTGTCTTCACATTGATTCTTTATACACAATAATTGTGCACAACAACTTCATATTATAATCTTCACATTACTTGTTGCTGCTCCAAGAGATAAGCCTTCTTTCTAGGAATTGACAAGTCCCGAAAGTGCTTTTCCTGTCATCTTTGCTTTCTGCAAAATCTGCAACTGAAAAACCAACTAGTTAGCTATCATTACTTCATGGGTACTATAAGCCAAGATTCAGTGTACCTTTAAGGTATCTAAAGATCCGCTTTATAATACCGTAGTGAGATTTCTTAGAGTTCACTTGAAATCTAGTACATACACATGAGATTATGTCTGATCTACTAGCAGTAAGATAGAGCAAGGATCCAATTATGCTTCTGTAATTGGTTTCATTAAAAGGTTTCCCTTTCTCATCCTTGTCCAGAGACATATTTGAACCCATTGGAGTCCTCATAGAGGTTGCGTTCTCCAATCCAAATTTCTTAATTTACTCCTTGGTGAATTTCATCTGAGAGATGAAAATTCCATCTTCAGATTGTTTCACCTGAAGTCCTAAGAAATACTTCAGCTCTCCCATACTGCACATTTCAAACTTCTCTTGCATAAGTTTGGAAAACATTTTACAAAGGTTGTCGTCAGTAGAGCCAAATATGATGTCATCGACATAGATTTGCACTAGCAAAATCTTGCCTTTTATTTCCCTAAGAAATAATATCCTATCTATCTTTCCTCTTGTGAACTTGTTCTCAAGAAGAAAGTTAGACAGCATCTCATACCAAGCTCGAGGAGCTTGTTTCAAACCATATAAAGCTTTAAATAAAAGATAAACGTGCTCAGGATGGTTAGAATCAACAAAACCTGGAGGTTGTTCCACATACACATCTTCCTTTATGTCACAATTAAGGAAGGCCGACTTCACATCCATATGATAGACAGTGAAGTCCTTAAGTGCTGCATATGCTTGGAACCACTACAACAAATATGGACATCAGCCACGTTTTTTTGGCGACGTTTGTATAAACGTTGCCATTATTTTTAGTTTTTGCAATGTTTTTCATACAAAAACGTGTCTAATAATTTTACATCTGATCTAATTAATTATGAGTTTTTGCTCGAATTATGACTAGATTATTTCCTCTCAAAAATTGCCTTTTTTTTAGTATGGTATTGCTAAGGCTTGCAGCATTTTACACTATGAAACGTGGCTAAAGTGCGGCACATTTATTAACGTAAATGCCACTAATGTCAGGCGGTGGGTGTATAAAAAAACGTCGCGAAAACATTTGGCGACGGTTGTATTCGCGACGCCCGCGGCATGGGCAACGTTTATAAAAACGTTGCGAAAACATTAACGACGTTTGAAAAATGTCTCCAATGCCTCTTAGAAACGTCGCTGATGTCCATATTTATTGTAGTGAACAACCTGATTGCCACCAGCCTTTCCACTGGAGCATACGTCTGATTGAAGTCGATTTCTTCTTCTTGTATGTATCCCTTGGCGACGAGTCTGGCCTTGTTCTTTATAATTGTTCCATCTTCATCCATCTTGTTCCTGTAGACCCACTATGTTCCGATAACGTTCTTACCTTTGGGTCTTGGAACAAGCTTCCATACTTGGAGACGCTTGAATTGATTCAGTTCGTCTTCCATTGCCATTATCCAAGATGCGTCTGAGTTTGCTTCCTCAAACTTCTTTGGTTAAACCTGGGAGAGGAAACTTAAATATAGATTTTCATTAGTTGTGCCTCTATGAGTTCTGACACCATCTTGGGGATCTCCTATGATTTAATCAATTGGGTGATCCTTCAAGTGTCTGAGCTCTAGGGTTCTTGCATATAGAGCTTCCTCTATCACTAGAGTGACTCACCAACTTGGATGACATCTTCATCATGGTGATCATCCTCTCCAATTGAGGTTGGAGTGGTGATCTTGATGAACTTTTGAGCTTTTTCTTCAGTCGGCTCATCCAAGTTTAATTCCTTTAGTCTTGAACCTATATCTTCAATAAACATACTAAAAGAGCTGCCTTGCAGCAAGCTCGTCTCATCAAATACAACATTAATAGATTCTTCTACAACCAGGGTTTTCTTATTAAAAATCCTATATGCCTTACTATGGCTACTATAACCAACGAAAATACCTTCAAAGATTTTTTTCACTAAATTTAGTTGTGTGATACTTCCCATTATTAAGGACGAAGCATTTACTACTAAATATTCTAAAATATGAAATAGTCGGTTTCCTGCCCTTTAGTAGTTCGTAAGGTGTCTCATTATGGTTCTTGTTTATAAGAAGATTTCTTCTCCTCTCTTCTTCCACCCTCCTTCTTGTGAGGGAAATCAGCTATGACGTGTCCTGGCTTATTGCAACAATAACAAATAATGTCAGAAGAAATATGTTTCTTCGGTTTTGAGTTATACCTGTCTTGGCTACTTGAGCCTTTCTTGTTACAATCACCATCATAACGTGATCTTCTGGACAAGGAATCTCTTCCACTCCACTGTTTCTTCTTGTTCAAGAACTTCTTGAACTGCCTTGAAAGAAGAGAAAACTCTCCTTCAGATAGCTTTAAGCCCGAGGTACTTGGCTCTGAAGCTTCTTCTTCACTCTCTTCCTGTGCGGGAGCAGGAGATGCAGCTTTTGACTTCCTCGAGATGTCTGCCTTTAGAGTGATAGACTTCTCCTTGGATGAAGACCGGCTTTTCTCTTCTTCAGCTTTTCTTGAGTTTATTTGGAGCTCATACGACATAAGCTTTCCAAAGAGATTCTGAGGGTCAGTCTCTGCCAGCTTACCAAACTCCCGTATTGTACAGACTTTGTTGTCCCATTACTTAGTCAGGAATCTAAAAAATTTGTCATTCAGTTCTCCATTAGTGAAGACCCGGCCATAGACTCTTAGGTCGTTGACAATCTTGAAGAAGCTTTCAAAAGTATCAGCAATAAAATCCTTGGGACCTTGTCTGAATTTTTCATATTTCTGATTTAGGAGGGATCTTTTGTCATCCCTTACCTCTTCATTACCATCCATCAGGACAATGAGAGTCTTCCACATTTCCTTGGCGGATTGGCAATGAATCAGATTTTGCAACATAGAATCATCGACTGCACTTGCGATGATATTCTTGGCTTTCTTGACTAATGAGACGAGTGCAATCTCATCTTTGTCAAGATCCATAAGCTTCTTTGGAACTTGCCTTGTTGGGCCAATGGTGGAGGCTGTCATTGGAACATAGGGTCCTTCTTCCACTATCATAAAGATCCTTGGATCCACAGCTTCCATGAAGAATTTCATTCTTTCTTTCCACATACGAAAGTTAGTCTTTGTGCATAAGGGAAGCTTAGCAAAATCTTTCGCTCTATCCATGCTTGTATCCTCTTAAGACAATAAGGAGCAAATATGTTCAAGGTGTTAACCTTTTTGATGTATAACCTGCCTCTGATATCAATCGATGTTTTCAGTTGTCTACCTAAATCACCTAGAGGGGAGTGAATAGATAAGGTCTGCGTCTTTTTACAGAATAAAAACTTCTAACGACTGAGCGTGGAAAATAAACAAGCAAGCCACAGAAAACACAAGATTTATAGTGGTTCTCGGACCTTGGGTACGTTCACTCTCCACCTCACCGATCTAGAACCACACTAGACTCAGCTACCTTACTAATAGCTCGGATTGGAAAACAATCCTATAACTCGGAGCAATGACCCTATAACTCGGAGTCAAAACACTCCTACAAAAATCTCGGAGAACAAAGCTCCTACAACTCGGAGAAAAATCTCCTACAAGAATAAAGTGTTTTATAGAAAATATACAAACAGAAATATTTCATATCTGAGTCTTCAGCCCTTCTTCCTTCTTAAACTTTGAAGCTCAGTCAGAAACGGATCGAAGAAGATAAAGGCAAAATCTCTGGATCTGAAAACTTAGGATCATCACTATCAAGGAATAGATCTGTCGATGTTGAAAGTCTTGATCTGTTGAAACCTTCTTATTCTGAATATCTTGGATCAGATAAGGTTAGCGACAAAGAAGACGATGAACAGCGGAGGCGCTTCCCGATTTAGAATGAAAAATATGCGATTCAGAATACTTAATTTTCTTGTTAGGGTTAGTCGATTATGATAAGACATTTTATAGGACTTGCCTAACAGTCATAATCATTAATGACATAATACATAGACCAATAAGAAACGAGATCATTTTGAAATTACTTCCGTCGGGACTTAACAAAAAATTCAAAGAAATGAACTTCATTTCTCGAGTGAAGGATTAACTTCTCGAGAACAACTTCTATTTCTCGAGAAGAGGTATAAGGTTCTCGAGAAGAAGTACTTAAGGAAAACACTGAAAAGAAGTTCTGGCTTCTCGAGAAAGAAAAGTCTTTTACTCGAGAAATAATTTCTGTTACTCGAGAAATAGGTAATGACTTCTCGAGAGCTGACTGGACTTCTCGAGAATAATTTAGACTTCTCTAGAAATAACTTTGGCTTCTCGAGTAATTACCTCTATTTTCTCGAGACTAAGCTTGGCCTTCTCGAGTAATGACTTCTGCTTCTTGATACAAAGCTAGGCCTTCTCGAGTAATGACTTCTGCTTTCTCGAGACAAAGCTTGGCCTTCTCGAGTAATGACTTCTGCTTCTCGAGACAAAGCTTGGCCTTTTCGAGTAATGACTTCTGCTTCTCAAGACAAAGCTTGATTTTCAAGTAATAGACTTAGAACCTCTCGAGAATTTGACTTAGCAAAATTTCTTAACAAAATTTTAATTCTTCTTCTTGGAGATCAGCAACCCATAAATTCTTCCATATCTTTAGTACTTGAAAAAGATGTGTGTCCCAATAGAGAGGCTACACATGAGTCAACACCATGGATCACATAATGAGGGATTACATTGTATGGTCCTGTGTTTGGTGACTCCTTGTTGACTGACATTGGTCTACACTTGGCAATTATAACCTGCAAGAACTCAACTTGAAAATATTATCAAATACAAACTTAATTCATCTTAGTTAAGCGGGTTACTTTTAACAAATCTAGGTTATTGTGGATACAATACCCAACAGATACTCAATGATTCGATGTAATTACCTCGATACTGATGAATCGACGAAATTAACTAAGTCCACGGAAATTCATCGAGTATACTCGACACCTTGTTGAGGCCACTCAGCACATGGACTTAACTCAACGCCTTCACTCGACGCTCTTGACGCCTACTAACAATACTCGATGAATTCAACGAGATTATATGGCGCTTTTGACTTAGCCTCACCGGCACTCGACACTCTCGATGCCAAAGCCATATCACTCAACTCAAAGCCTATAACTCAACGAACTCAACGCCTAATACTCAACTAATGCAGAATCACTCAACGACAAGACAAATACTCGTGAATTCGTTGAGATTACTCGACGAATCTGACTTAGACTCATAGATCACTCAACGATCTCGATGCCTAAGTCTCATTCACTCAACGCCAAAGCCAATATTCGACGAATTCATCGTAAATATTAGACGAATTTGCCTTAGTCACAAAGATCACTCAACGCTAAGACTACACTCAATGCCAAAGGCTAAGACTCGGCGAATTCTTCGAGATTACTAGACAAATCTGACTTCACTCAACTCTTAAACTATTTGATGAATTAGACTTTATCCCAGACCATACTTGATGCATTCCAATAAGGCTAACCCCACCATACTTGACGAATTTTTTTAAACCTAAGCTAAAGGTCATATTCAATGAATTTGTCAATACATTGACTGTCATATACGGCGGAATTACCTAGACTAACTGTCATATCCTCGAAGAATCCTACTTAGACTAACTGTAATAAACTTGACAGGTTAACCTAGACTAACAATCATATACAACGAATCCTACCTTTACTTGACTGGGAATTTTACACTATTCAGTAGATCAAACTTGGCTGATCTCTACACTACTCCTAATCCTAAGGAGGGAAGAAGAAAACAACAAGAAAACACACGAAAAAAGACTTAACAAGGGGAAGAAATCCCTACTTGCCTCTAACTCTAGAAATTCGGCCACACAAGCACCCTTTCTCACGGATCCGACCGCAAAAACACCTTGGCTACACTTCCAGAAACTTTTCAAGGAAAAAGAGGGTCAAAACCAAATAACCTAATATCCAAAATTTGAAGAAACGAGAAAAACTCACCGCACACACGAAGATCTCGGCGAGAGCAATCCGAATCTACCCTCTGATGACGATTTCGTGCACCAGAGCTCGTACAATCGACCGTCGAAAGCCTAGAAATGTATGTCGTTCTTCTCTTTCCCAAAACAGCACGACAGCTTGGGAATAAGATGATGAATAGGGTTTCCGTCATATTGTAAGGCCATTTATACTTATAATATCTTAATAATATAATATAATATTATTATTAACACTTAAATGTCCAAACTACCGATAAATCCAATCAACTCGGATTTTCATGAAATTCGCACCGAAGCTAAATATCAATGCTACGAATTCAACGGCAAAGTCGAAATCAAAATCCGACAAACAAAACTCAGGTAGAAACTCCCCGATGTACAAAACACCAACTATCCCAAAAAGGCTCCACCGAGTTCCAAAACAAACCCGGCTCGCAAGGGATATCTCAAAAACACACTAGAAATTAGCCAAGCTAATATTCTAAGTCAAAACCTCAGTTACCAAATGAGCAACAGTCATGCTCCAGCAATGGTACCTATCAAGTAAAGTCAACGTAATGCCCTGATGTCAAAAATACGTCACTAATGGAATTAAAATAAACATCGAAAAACTAGGGGCATTACAGCCACTACCCCTAAAAGGAAGTTTCATCCCGAAACTTGATACACAATAGAATCTTCTAAAGAAGGAAAATAACCAGGGGTTATTGAATAGAACACTTACCAACAAAACTAGGAGAACATATGAGGATGTGCCTCCCTCATGGCTTACTCCAACACCCAAGTCGCGTTCTCCACCTCTTGGTTTTGCCACAAAACTTTGACCATGGGTATTGTCTTCCTTTGCAACACCCAATCTTGAGTATCTAGAATGCGAACATGCATCTCAACGTAAGAAAGGTTAGGCTTTAACTAGAGCACTGAATCAATAACATGTCGGTCACTAAGCACACATTTCTGCAACTGGCTCACATGAAACACATCATGCACGCCAGGAAAATATACGGGCAAATCCAGCCTATAAGCTGACACTCCGATGCGTTCAACCACTTGGAAAGGTCCCACGTACCTGGTATCTAACATGTGGTTCTTTCCAAACCTCTTAACACCAGCCATCAAAGAAACCTTGAGAAAAACCATGTCTCCAACTGCAATTTCCAGATCAATCCTTCTCCGATTAGTGTTCTTCTTATAATGCTCTTGAGCTATTCGAAGCTTCTCTCGAATATGCGTCACCGAAGTATTCATCTCTTCCAAATATTTTAGACCCAACAACGTTCCTTCACCAACTTTGGCTGAAAACAAGGGAGTTCTGCAATGTCTCTTATACAAAGCCTTAAATGGGGCCATCTGCAAGCTCTCCTGATAACTATTATTGTAGGTGAATTCCATCAATCTCAGACACTCGTCCCACGCTCCTTCGTGGTCCAAGATGTAATATCTTATCATGTATTCCACAATCTGATTAACTCTCTTCATCTTAGCATTGGTCTGCGGATGATAAGCGGTTGAATATCTGAGGTCGGTACCCAACCCTTCCTGTAAACTTTTCCAAAAACAAGATGTAAACCTGGAATCTCGATCTGGCACAATACTAATAGGCACTCCATGTAGTCTGATGAACTCATCCAAATATAACTCTTCTATTTTATTCATGGACTAATCAATATTGAATGGCACGAAGTGAGCACACTTTGTTAGTTTGCCAACTATGACCCACACTGAATCATGTCCTCGGGGAGATCTCGGGAAACCGGTAATAAAATCCATCGAAATACTCTCCCACTTCCAACTTAGAATCTCCAAAGGCATCAGCTTGCCACCAGGCCGTCCATGATCTGCCTTAACACGCTTGTAAGTGAAGCACTCAGACATAAACTTGGCTATATCATTCTTCCTTTCATACCACCAAACGATCTATTTCAAATCTCTGTACATCTTAGTAGAACTAGGGTGGTAGGATACACTAGAACCATGCACCTCACTGCACAACTTTGCTCGAATATCTTCAACTGTGGGGATACAATATCTACTGTGGTATTTCAAGGTACCCGCATCATCAATTGAACAGTCTGATAATTCCCCTTTCTCAGTTCTATTACGAAGGTGCTGTAAATCAGGATCATCCCTTTGATGTAGCCTTGTAAGCGTAATCCATGAAGCCACTGCTACTTCTAAGCTGCTTGGTGAATCGATACTCCTAACAGAAATACCCATTAACAGAAACTCTTCCACTAAGGATTCCACCGAAAGCCCAAAGAGCTGCACGGTCTTTCTACTCAAGGCATAAGCTACCATATTAGCTTTGGCCGGACTATATTGGATCTCGACATCGTAATACGCAACATATTCTAACAATCTACACTGGTACAAATTTAATTCCTTCTAAGTGAAGACGTACTTCAAACTCTTATGGTCCGTGCAAATCTTGCACATCACGCTATACAAAAATATCTCTACAACTTCAAGGAATAAATTACTGTCGCAAACTCTAAATCATGAGTAGGGTAGTTCCTTTCATGTGTCTTTAATTGCCTCGACCCACACACATTTACCTTGCCTTCTTGCATCAAGACACATCCAAGCCCAACGTGTGATGCATCCACATAAATGGCATACTCTAATCCTTCTGTAGGCAAAGTCAACACTGGAGCAGTGCACAATCTCTTTTTTAATTCCTGAAAAGCTTCTTCGCACTTATCGATCCACATGAACGATGCATTCTTCTGCGTAAGCTTAATTAACGACATAGATATCATAGAAAATCCTTCCACAAACCTTTTATAATATCCTACCAACCCTATGAAGCTTCTTATCTCTTTGGGTGTGGTAGGTCTTTTCCAATCATTACTGCAGCTATCTTTTTTGGGTCAACGGAAATTTCGTACTTATTCATCACATGACCCAAAAAGGAAACATGAGGTAGCCAAAACTCGCATTTACTCAACTTTGCATACAACTTATGCTCCCTAAAAGTAGATTGAACTAACCGCAAGTGTTAGGCATGCTCCTTAGCACTCCAGGAATAAACCAAAACATCATCAATAAACACGACCACAAAAAGGTCTAGAAAATATTTGAACACTCTGTTTATCATGTCCATGAAGGCTGAGGGTGCATTCGTCAATCCAAACGACATCACCAAGAACTCAAAATTTCTATGCCGAGAACAAAAAGCAGTCCGTGGAACATCCGACTTACGGGCTCAATTGATGGTAGCCTGAACGAAGGTCAATCTTCGAAAACACTTTACTACCACGTGACTGATCAAACAAATCATCTATTCACGGCAAGGGATATCTATTCTTGATAGTCACCTTATTCAGTCCCCTATAATCGAAGCACAACCTCATAGACTTATCCTTCTTCTTTACAAACAACACAGGAGAACCCCAAGGCGAAGTATTTGGCCTAATAAATCCACACTACAATAACTCATCCAGATGGGTTTGTAACTCTTCCAACTCACGTGAGGCCATACGGTACGGTGCCTTAATAATGTGCCGAGTACCCGGCTCTAAATCAATAACAAACTCCGCATCTCTCTTAGGAAGAAGACCATGAAGACTATCTGGGAAGACATCCGAAAACTCTCACACCACAGGAACATCCTCGACATGAGGAAAACTACCAACGGTTTCCAAAATAGAAACAAAACAAGCAAAACAATCAGAATTCAAAAGTTTCCGAGCATGTATCGCAAAAATAATCGTGGAATCCTAGCGTGGAAAACCATAAACACTCCTGTGATGGTCGTTGTCCATCTTGAAGTCCAAATGCTTAACCTTGCATTGGATAACTGCAACATATCTGGACAACCAGTCCATGCCCAAGATCACATCAAAATCCTCCTGGTCTAACACCTTCAAATCGACAAAAGCTAGGAAATCTCCTAAAAGGATCAGACAATTCCAGATACGTTGGTCTGACACTACTGAATCACCAAAAGGAAACATAACCCGCAACAAATCGCCAACTAGGTCAAGAGTTAGACGATGACGCTCTACGAAAGTCTTAGCCACGAATGAGTGGGTAGCACCAAAATCGAAAAGAACGCGTGCCAGACGGTTCTTTACCATAAATTTCCCTATAAAGTCGTATTCGTAACTAGACGAAAAAACATCGAACTAAAGCCAAAAGCTAAGAACAAGATTAGAATCTAACCTGAGATCACTTGGGTGGACGTCTGTGCTTCCTCCATAGTCATCATATTTAACTTTCCCTTTATCCAAAAGTTGCAGCGGCAGCAATGCCTGAAGTGGAACTAGCTACAGCGGGGGTTGAGATCAAGAGCAAGTTGACTAAAAATGCCCTTTCTGACTGCACTGGAAACAGGCTTTATCCTTGCTCCAATAATGGGCATCATCATGCCCCTTCTTCTTACACATAGCACAAACCAAATCTCCCTTGGGAGAGCTCTGAATTACATGCACTTGCTGCTGCTTTTGAGCTCCCAACCTCTTAAAACACTTATCGAACAGATGGTCTGGCCGGCCACAAAAACTACACACATCCTTGCTTCTTTTCTTCGAAGCGGATCGAGACTCCTAAGAGTTCTTACCATCATCAGACTTCCTCTTATCCTTCCTCATATGCTTCCCTCGATTCTTGGCATTATCTATCTCCTCTAATTTTAGGGCAGCTTCTACTTCCACAACATAGTTTTCAGATCCATAAGCGCTAGCCAGCTACTGGATCCTAAGACCACCCAGAAATCGCTTAACTTTGCTAGCTTCAGAAGCAACCAAATCCAGGGCAAACATGCTCAACTTGCTGAACTCAATCTCATACTCACTGACTGTGAGTTGTCTTTTGTTCAGACGCAGAATATTATTCATCAAGCGGCCACGTTTGACCGACGGTAGAAATTTTTTCAACAATAACTCCTTGAAGGATTCCAACGAGCATCCATCTATGAGGTTCTCCATCTTTCTCAACCACCTGCTCTTTGAAAGGCCCTTAAGCTGGTAAGCGGTGACCATAACTCTCTAGTCTGTAGAAATCCCTGAGTACGAAAACATCTCCTCGATTGCGATAATCCAATCGTCCAAAACCATGAAATCGGCTCTACCATTATAGGTAGGAGGTCCTAGTCACTGAAAATGCGAGATAAAGTTCATCTCTGGTGGCAGTAGGACTAGAGGCACTAAAGGAGCAGGGGGAATAGTAATTTCTTAACCTACAGAAGGGTCCTGCACTTTCAGCTACTGCCCTGAAATGACAGTCAACAGCGCATGGATCTGCGATTGCATCTCCACCATCTGCCTAGACAGAGCCTCAATTACTTACCGCAGTCCCTCAATCACAGCTTAACTTTGCGCACCAGACGACTCACCCTCAGACTGGGGAGTCGATCTCATCGCAACATGCTTAGGAGGCATCCTCAGAATACAACGAACAACCAATCAAAACCTAGCTTAAACGCTTAGAACTACACAACTTAGCTCATACCATACTTGTATAGATAGTTGCTCATACTGCTATCTTGCTCTAGGATTTTTCATAAATGATGTCATGCTTAAACTTAGGATGATATACCGCCACCCTACTAACTCATGTGCATAAACCATGAATGCATGAATTCTTATTCTTTTTGTTTAAATCAATGTGTGTACGTATGTCATCATGTAAATCTTAGCTTGACACGTGTGTTAATGCTATGTTATGTCATGCATATTGTGCTATGCAATCTAATAAAGACCTTAATGCATGTTATGAGCGGCATACATATGAAATATTATGCATCCCATACTACATAATATCGCATGTAATGAATAGAAAATCTAATGTACATTTATGTGATGATTGTTATGCATCTCATACTACTTAACAGTCACATGTTGCTTCCTATGAGGATCCATATACAAACACATATTATGCATTCCATACTACATAATATACCCCATATACTTCTTATCATGCTTATGAGTGTAGTGTTCATGCTTTAGACAACACATACTGATGACACATCGGTGTGTGTATGAAATGGAACAAGATAATCTAAAACTAACCAGAGACAGTCGTTCAACCAATTGTCAAACAATCTATCCCTCTGATACCAACTATCACAACCCATATTTTCTTTGCATTTAAACAATATATCAGAGTAAGAGAAAACATGCATCATGATGCCATGCGTGCAGGGGATAACTACAGGCGCTCAGGCAAGAACTCGCACCTAACACTTTATATGAAAACCTCAAGTTAATTATGAAGGATGTTGTAATTTAAGTTAAGTTTTAATGGTCGTATCCCTCGGCTCAGTGAATCAACTAGTACACAAGTAGAAATATGAATATATGTTGCGGAAAAAACTTTGTTTATATTGTTTAACATCCTACATAAGCATAAACATCCAACAAGACAACTCATGATATACATACCTCTAGATTTAATATAAGTATAGAAATTGTTTTTACGTTAGTTAAAATATAGTGACTTTGGTTTAAAGCAATGTTATGCATGAGGTAGTCAAATGATACTTTTTAAAATAACAAACATGTAATCCTAGCATAAAACCTTACCAGAGAGAAAGTAAAACCAACCAGTCATCAAAAAGAGACTAAGCAGCTAGCAGGTATCATAACAATATAAAAACACAAGTGGGCATCAACAACCTGACACAAACCCACCAACAGGAAAAATGAGTATGTCTGAACTAATCAACAAACAACAACACTACCTCACACTGGTGAGGAAGAGACGTATGCAACAATAGCAGAAAACCAGCGACCACCAAACCTAGTCGCTCAACCGGCTACTACTCCAAACCTGAGGCATTCCAAAGAAAAGAATACCTCAGCAAAAATATACATGTGGCAAATAAATTTAACAGTAGATTATAATCAAAAGAAAGCAAAAATGGGTTACTAACCTCAACCACAGGAATGGCTGACAAACCTCAGCTAATAAGTCAAACTTTAACAAGTAAGGTAGAATTTTCAACAGTAGAGTGAGATAAGTTGCACCATGTGCGGAATGAAGCCATGCTTTTAAAAAATCTGCAAAAGTAAGCATTTAACATATGTCTATATTATAGGAAGAAAAGAGACTGAACAGCTCTAAACACGTGAATCATTAACACTGGTAAAAATGGTTCTGAGTCGGTGGACATAATGTCTAACATGAACTAACAGACCCAAACATCTCGAGAAGGCACTACGGTGGTGACAATAAGGTCCAACACAACCCAACAGTCCAAACATCTCAAAAAGGCACTATGGTGATGGAAAAAGGTCCAACACAACCCAACAGTCCAAACATCTCAAAAAGGCACTATTGTGGTGGCAACAAGGTCCAACATAACCCAAAAGTTCAAACATCTCAAAAAGGCATTGTGGCAGTAGCAATAAAGTCCAACACAACCAAACAGTCCAAACAACTCAAAAAGGCACTGTGGTGGTGGCAATAAGGTCCAACATAACCCAACAGTCTAAACATCTCAAAAATGCATTGTGATGGAGATAATAAGGTCCAACAAAACCCAATAGTCCAAACATCTCAAAAAGGCACTGTGCTGGTGGCAACAAGGTCCAACACAACCCAACAGTCCATGAGAAAACATCAACAACCACCAAGTGTAATTATTCACAAGCCGACACAAGGTTGGTGGTCCTTTATCCACTGCCAACCATGGGCCACACCTAAACATCCATAAATACCTATAAAAACCCAATCAAAACACCGGGCTTCTCCAATGACAAGAAGGAAGAAAATCCCGAAATTCACTCTAAGGCCAATACTCGACAAATTGGACTTAATTCGGCAAGAAAATACTAAGTCCATACTGATTCGTCGAGTATACTCGACGAATGCACTAGATACACGACGAACTATACTTGGCAAAATCAACTGTCTTAATGATACTCAACAATTTGGCGCAATTACCTTGATACTCGATGAATCGGCGAAATTAGCTAAGTCCATGAAATTTCGTCGAGTATACTCATTGCCTCGCTGAGTCCACTTAGCGCTTGGACTTAACTCCATGATTTTACTTCACTCAATGCCTTCACTTGACACTCTTGATGCCAACTGACAATACTCAACGAATTTGTTGAGATTACACGACGCTTTTGACTTAGCCTCGCCAGCACTCGACGCTCTCGATGCCTAAGCCATATCACTCAACGCCAAGCCTATAACAAGACGAACTCAGTGACTAATACTCGACTAATGCAGAATCACTCATGCTGAGACTAGTACTCGACGAATTCGTCGAGATTACTCGACGAATCTGACTTAGACTCATAGATCACTCGATGCTCTCGACTCCTAAGTCTCATTCACTCAATGCCAAAGCCGATATTCGATGAATTCATCGTAAATACTCGATGAATTTGCTTTAGTCACAAAGATCACTCAACGCTAAGACTACACTCGACCCCAAAGGCTAATACTCAGTAAATTCGTCAAGATTACTCGACGAATCTGACTTCACTCAACTCTTAAACTATTCGACGAATTAGACTTAATCTCAGACCATACTTGACAAATTCCAATCAGGCTAACCCTACCATACTCGACGAATTTTTTTAAACCTAAGCTAAAGGTCATATTCAATGAATTTGGCTATACTTAGACTGTCATATATGACGGAATTACCTTAACTAACTATCATATCCTCGAATAATCCTACTTAGACTAACTGTCATAAACTCGACGGGTTAACCTGGACTAACAATCATATATGACGAATCCTACCTTTACTTGACTGGGAATTTTACACTATTCAGTAGATCAAACTTGGTCGATCCCTACATTACTCCTAATCCTAAGAAGGGAAGAAGAAAACAACAAGAAAACACACAGAAAAAGACTTGGCATGGGGAAGAAATCACCACTTGCCTCTAACTCTAGAAATCTGTCCACACAAGCGCCCTTCCTCACGGATCCGGCCGCAAAAACACCTTGACTACACTTTCTGAAAATTTTCAAGGAAAAAGAGGGTCAAAACCGAATAACCTAACGTCAAAAATTTCAAGAAACGGGAAAAACTCACCGCACACACGTAGATCTCAGCGAGAGCAATCCGAATCTACCCTCCGATGATGATTTCATGCACCAGAGCTCCTACAATCGACAACCAAAAGCCTATAAATGTCTATCATTCTTCTCTTTTGCAAAACAGCGTGACGGCTTGGGAAGAAGACGATGAATAGGGTTTCTATCAAATCATAAGGCTATTTATACTTATAATATATTAATAATATAATATAATATTATTATTAACACTTAAATTTCCAAACTACCGATAAATCCAATCAACTCAGATTTTCACGAATTTCGCACCGAATCTAAATATCGATGCTACTAATCCAACGACAAAGTCGAAATCAAAATCCGACAAACTAAACTTGGGTAGAAACTCCCCGATGTCCAAAACACCAACTATCCCAAAAGGCTCCACTGAGTTCCAAAACAAACCCGACTCGTAAGAGATATATCAAAAACACACTATAAATTAGTCAAGCTAATATTCTAAGTCAAAACCTCAGATACCAAATGAGCAAAAGTCACGCTCCAGCAACGCTGCCTATCAACTACGTGTCAACGTAACACCCTGACGTCAAAAATACGCCACTAAAGGAATTAAAATAAACATTGAATAACCAGGGGCGTTATAGGCCATCTTGAATATTATCTTCAACAACGCTCAATTCTTCGGTATGCCTAGTAATGACCCCTTATCTTCACTTTGCTGAGTTTTCTGAGATATGCGAAATATTTCGATATGCTTACATTGCTAACAACTCTGTCAAGTTGCGGTGGTTTCCATTATCCTTACGGGACAAGGTGAAGTCTTGGCTCCATATTATTTATCTAAGAGAAGTTACTATATGGGACGCTCTGTTGTCACTGTTTCTCGCCAAGTTCACCCCGTGGATAGAATCTTAAGTTTGAGGCATGAAATCGCCACCTTCCTTCAGAATGAATAGGAAACCCTTGTGGAGGCTTGATAGAGGTTCTCGGATCTCTTGAAGAAGTGTCCCCAACATGAGTTTCGACCATACAACTTAGTGGAGATATTTTATTTTGCGATATAGCTGAACTTCAGAGCTTTGATTGATGATGTTGCGAGAGGAACATTGATGAATCATACTACCAAAGATACACTAAGAATTCTATAGGACACGACTTCTCAATCTTTATGGACGCTCGGTAGGAATACCCCAAGGAATTTAAGGGGACTTTTTGAAGTAAACACTACGGTGACACCGACTATTGCGCCCTGAGCTCCTTTCAAGAACATGATGTTATTGACGAGACCTTATTCTACTCCTATGCAAGTAATGGTTATTTCATGCCAGGGATGTGGAAACCTCGAACACCATGCCCTTGGGTGCCGTGCTGAAGAGCAATCTCATGATTTGTCTAATTCAAGTTTTGATGAATGTATAAATTATATAAACAATCAAAATCATGTTGTGCCATTTTTAATGCATATAACCCGGGTGTGAAGAATAACCCAATTTTTCTTGGAACCAAAATGTTGCAGGTCAATGATGGCAATCGGGCTAGCATCAATTTGATGCTCAAGCCTCTTAAAGCTAACCGAGGTTGCCACGTCCGGGCTATAATCAAGGTAACTGTGTAGAGAAAAAGTGCACTTGAGGAAATGATGGAAAAATTCATGGAGATGGCCCAGTCTAGTTTGGCCATCCAAACTGCTTCTATGAGAAACTTGGAGACACAAATGGGACAATTGGCCCAAGTGCTCTCTGATCGTACTCAGGGTGCCATGGGGGCAATTTAATAGTTAAGAGAAGAGCTTAGCCGAGTCTGATTGCTGCCATGGAGGTAATTTAATAGTTAAGTGCAAAATTAAAGATGTGGAAACCACTGCGTTGTGCGACACAGACTCATCACGCAACATTCTTGCCTTAAAAGACATTGAGAAACTCAAGTTGAATATTAATTTTGATGAACAAACATCTCTTGTCCTCACTAACGGGTCAGTGGTGGAAACTAAAGGTGTGATTAAGGAGGTTTAGGTCATAAAGGACGGCACATTGGTTGTCACTAATTTTCAAGTGTTGGGACCCATGGAGAACATGTTCATTTTGATTATGGGTATCCCCTTCTTGAAAGAGAGTGGTGCCACTCTTCATATTGATGATGGTTATGTCCTTTTGCTACCCAAGATGTCACACCATGCCTGTCCGCCTGCTATGACCAAGGATCTCATTGATCCGATGGAAAATCTTGTTTTATCTAAAATTATTTTTTATTTGGCTTCAAGTAACATTAAGCACGGGTCTGATGTTGTGAATTTGAGGGAGAATGTTGAAGAAGATGATGATTATGATGTGAAGGTGAGGAGTGAAGCAGAAGCTGATTTAAAGGTTGACGTGGTTGAGTAAGTGAATGAGGATCTATTGGATGATGTGGCTTCGATAGATGAAGGTGGAGAGGTCGTAGAGTTGAGTGTTGAAGCGGCAAGTGTGGCCGTGAATTCTTCATGGAATTTTATTGATTCTAGTTTGCCTTGTAAATAATTAAAATAGGTTCGATGGCGGATCTATCATCTACGGTGGGTGAAGAAATGAAGCCCCCTATTGTCCCTATGATGAAAAAAAACTTATTCTAATCGAGTATTTGGTGCTTGATGGCGCTCTCCCACCGTAGAGAAACTTAAAAAATAAAGATTATTGTGTGACTCTCATTTGGTTTCCCTCTAGTGCGTGGAGGAGGAGGATAGAGGCAAGGGAAGTCAATCTCCCTTAGGCTCTAATGCTTTCACCTTCGGCCCATCTCCCGTGGTGGGGGAGAACCGCCACAAGTCAACTTATAGCTGATTCGTGACAGTTCTCCGAGCTGTTTGTGCTCTTTCTGTGTTTGTTCAGTTGTGCTCCTCTGGATGAGTTTGTTCTCTATGTTTTTATTTGGTAATAATAGTAGACATTGCTAAAAACTTGATTATATAACTGCAAATACAAGTATTTTGACCACTTTACTGACGTTAAACAAAAGATCTTTTGGAAGACAACCCTAGTTGTTATTTTTTTATTTTATCTAATGCTTTATTTTTGCCATTACAACTATTGTGCCAAGTTCCTTATTGTAGCTGTGGTGATATTTCTGTTGCGGGCGTGGTGATATTTCTGTTGCGGGAGTGGATATTCTTCCAAATTTATTATCAATCTTCTGGTATGCTCAATTTTTAGCATGGGTAACTTCTCTTCCCCTATCCCTTTATTTAACTTCATGATTTTATCTTGTATTGGTTTGTTTAGATTACCTCTGGGGGATTAATGGTGAGCTTCTACATTATTACTCGTGCACATGTACATAGCACAACTTGCTAGAAGTACTTTTGATATCATTTTTATTTTATCATGCTCATATTCTCTGCACATCACAACACCCACATGAGTGTGTGCTTAACCATTAGCATGTTGTGAGCTTGCTCATCTTTGGTGCGTGATTTGAAAAATCACCATGCTTTCTTAGGATTGTGAGGCAGAGTAAAATGTTGACTCATGTAGTGCTCCTAGTTGAGTGTTCATGTCTCACATAGAAATTTGTGTAGATTAAATTTCTTTTAATGCTTTTTGTTATATTTTTCTATTAGTATAGATATTGTTTACTCTACTCAAAATTGGTGAATCTTGTGTGAATCAAATGGTAGCATAGGAATGTTTGTAGATGTTCGTTAGCCTCATATTGCTTGAGTCGGGAGGAAGGACTATCTCTCTTCGTGGCTAAAAACCTGCCCCAAGTGACTCTCGAAGCATGGGTATACGGTTAGTCAAGCACGTTAATGTGATGTATGCCTTTATTTTGGCCCGGTTTGTAACACCCCAAAATCCCAAATCTGAGTTTAGGTATGGCAACTCGGCCTGGGACACAGGCGTGTCCAAGGGCGTGTCCTTCTCTGTTTTCTCGAGTGTGATTTTTGGTCTCAAATGTGGCTCGAGTGAGGCACACGACTTGGGACACGGGCGTGTCATAAGCCGTGTCCTTCTCTGTGTCACCTCGAGTACTCGACGAAATGCACTCGATGAAATGCACTCGACGTTTGTCGAGAGGGTACACGGCCTGAGACACGGGCGTGTTAGAGAGCGTGTCCTCCTCGGGTTTTGGCCAGGTTTGTGCGGCCTATTGAACACTGCTGGGCAAGGGCGTGTCTGCAGTTGTTTCTAGGCACACGGCCTATGACGTAGGCGTGTCACAGGGCCGTGTCCTTCTCTAGTTTTGTCCACGGTAATGAGGCCTAGTGAACACGGGCTAGACACGGGCGTGTCTGAATCCGTGTCAGGACACACGGCCTGTGACACGGGCATGTAACATGGCGATGTCCTGTTCTAGGTAAGTCGGTTTGTATGCCGCTTACGGTACATGGCCTGTGACATAGGTGTGTCACAAGCCGTGTCAGCCCAAAAATAAGAATTTTCAGGGTGATTTGTGGTCGTTCATTTCCTTCAGATGGGAACTAAGGTTCCAAGCATCTCCATGATTAAATAAGTCCAGGACTTGAGAGTTATCTCTTATTCAAAGCTTGGTTATTCTCTTTCTAAAAGAATAGAGAGAAGGGAGAGCAAGGAGGAAGAAGAGAAGAGATCTGGCCGCCGGTTGATCTTCAGTGTTCGGAATTGCGAGCCGAGTCCATATTTGTGGAGGCAAGAGCGTTGTGGTGCTTGTTATCTGGCTAGAATTCCATGGCTCCTAAGAGATTTTCAAGGGTAACGATCTTCCTTCTTGGACATGTGAAGTCCGCATTTTTCATGTCTGTGGATTTCCCCCACCAAAAAGTGGTTGTTGAGGGATTTCCTTGGGTTGATTCTTATAATCCCCAGTCTTGCATATAGATCCAGAAGTGTGTAGTACGGAATAAGCATGTTGTCTGAAGCCCATCTGGACAGGTTGGTCTGGATTGGTGATGTTGCATCTTGCGCATCGGAGAAGACTCCGCGTATAAACGTGTAGTTTGTGGAGTTGATGGGTTGTGCCTTTGAAGGGTAGTAGCAGGAAATACTGGAATGAAATTCCAGGAAAATACCCGCGTGATTCTTGTGTTGTATGCTATGTAAGGGTTGAGTTTGGGTACAGAAAGTGAGTTCTGCTGAACCCGCCAAGCGATCGCGAGGAACGCTAGCACTAACTCCCTTTTTGGATATGAATCCAGTCCTTGGTTGACAGTGTGGCTATTGTGAGCTACGAGGTCTTGAAGGCCTCGTGCCGAACGGCTAAGGGGAAAGCTGACCCACGTCATGTTGGACGATTTGAGCAATGGGATTGGCTGAATCGGACTGCATTATGTATGACCGACTGGTAGACCTAGTTAGTGGTCTCGTTGGAGCGCATAATGAGAGTCTTAGGCCTGCGCGCCACTAAGACTAAATGCTCAATACCGTTTGTTTTCGGACTGTGAATGGTGGTGGGACCCTGGTTTGCCGGTACACCAAGAATGTGCCCTGAGTGCACGGATCATCAGGCCGCATGGCTGGCGGTTGTGATATGTTAATTGTGCGTGAGTGCACATATTATGATATATCTGCTTATGAAAAGCTATGCCTGCAGGGGTAGGGTCATTATAAATTGTTCAGCTGAATGCTGACCATTAATTTGTTTGCCACCAAAATAGTGGGTTGTCCTTGTGCAGGTGCTGGAGAACCGAGCGGGAAATAAAGGGCTGAAGCCCCTGCTTCTGCTGCTACTACTGTTGGCCCTCGAAGGCTGAGCAAAGGCTTTTGTTATGTTCATGTGCGGTCGGCCTGGGCACCGATGTTTGTAATCTACACCTGTAAAGCGTAACTGTAAGGCCTTAAGGCCAAACACTTGAGTATGTATTGTACATTCCTTCGTGTGTATATATAAATGTGGTTCTTTATATATAGTGGACATTCATGGTTTGAGTTCAGTTTAACATTAAAAGCTTCCGCTAGCATGCTATGTGTTAGTATGCGTACCTGTTTTGATATTAACCTGTGACCTCGCCGCCTTTTTGTGGCATATAGTGTGGGGCCCCGGCCGGACCTTCTATTATATGTTATTTAATGGATGGAGTCGTTATAATTTGGTATCAGCTTGTCTCGGTCTTCCTCTTTCGAATTCGTGGTCGAATTCTTTTGTGGGGTGGCGGGCACGTGTAAGTGCGATCCGCTTTAACATTAATGAACTATGGAATGTCCATTAAGGAATGTAAATACTCTTGTTTGAGGAACCTGCACATTCCTATATTGTTGTGATTGATTGTGCAAGGTTGCTAAAGTGTGTCTTGTTCACCTATAGGTGACTCGTAGTGCTGCTGGGCAATCGGAGCCCCAGTATTCTTTTGAGAGTGTGACACCAGCTGAGGTGCCCACACCTCCTTCTTCTATGGAATCCGCCCGCTTAGTTGCTGAGGTGCTATTTGCCATGTTTCATGCATAGCCTATTGGGCAAGCGCAGCCGGCAGCAGTGCCAGAACGGGTTATTGTACGACCAGCACCTGTTGAGGTTATTGATCCTCGAGCAGATGAGTGGCAGTTGAAGCATTTTATGAGCTTCAATCCTCCGACGTTTATGGGTGCGGGAACCCCACTACAAGTGCAAGATTGGTTGTCGTGCGTCAAGCGTATATTGACGGCGATAAAGACGGAGGAAGATCAGAAGGTCACCTTAGCCACCATCTTGTTGGAAGGAGAGGCACGGCCGTGGTGGGACGAGATAGAGTTGCATCACCTAGCGGGCAGGCAATTAACACAAGTCTCGATTGAGGAGTTTTCGAGACTATTTCTGGTAAAGCACCTACCTGTAGCAAAACGCATCGCCATGGAAAATGAGTTCTAACGTCTAACGCAAGGTGAAAGTAGTGTGGATACTTAATTGCACGAGTTTACAAGGTTGGGCCATTATGCGGGGTCTATCTTCACTGTTGAACAACGGAAAACCAATAGGTTTGACGAAGGGTTGCGGGATGAGTTGAGATTCCTGCTCTCGAGTTCAGTGAACCAAAGATTTCAGGCATTGGTTAATAATGCTTGTGCGCTGAAGAGTGATATTAAGGGTCTGTTTGGGACAGCTCTGGCGGATTGAAAAGCTGCTATCCGGATAGAGCTGTTTTAAAATAGATCTCTGGGGAGCAGTTTTGAAAAGCTGCAGACTGTTTGGGTGTTCTGTGCAGAAGTGCGCTCGGAATCGCCGGAGGAAGGACGTCGGGGGCTTGGAATTGCCGGAGGAAAGCCGTCCGGGGCTCGAAATCGCCGGAGGAAGGCCGTCCGGCCTCTGAGCATGTTCCAACTGAAGAAACCATTAGATTTCCAAAACATGTGAGAGAGAAAGCTATTTTGCGGGAGCAGAAGCTGGGGAGGGAGAGATTTCTGAAAAGCTGCAAAATAGCTCCAGATTTTTGAAAAGCTCTTCACAGGGAGTTGTCCCAAACAGACTGAAAGCAGCTCTGGCGGTTGGAATAGAGATTTTCCAACCGCCAGAGCTGCCCCAAACAGACCCTAAATGGATGCAAGGAAAGAGGGACTTGGCTATGACGATGTCTGAGTTCAAAGTGCCCCATCCTGGAAAATCAAACTACCAAAAGAAGTGGAGCAAGAGGTCCAAATCTTCGGGACAGACCCCTTCTTCTGTTGCGTCGGGAGCAACGTCAAAGCAAGAGTCTCGTACCTACTTTACGTGTGCCAAAGTGGGACATATAGCCCGTGATTGTCGGGTTGGTCCGCCAAAGGGGGAAAAGAAGAGGGGAGCGTCTTATGCTGAGAAGGGAAAAGTAGTTGTGGAGTCCTCTACATCCTAGGCGCAGCCCCGAGTCTATAATCTTGGCCAGCAAGAGGCTATAAATCAAAGTGATGCCGTCACAGGTACGAGTTAAGATATTGATTGCTTTTATATTGCATACCTTGTGTGTAGCTTGTGTATGATATGTTTTTCTTAGGCTTTGTCCTGATTCGGAACAACACGGCGAGAGCACTATTCGATACGGGTGCTTCACACTCGTTTTTATCTAACGACTTCGTAACTCGAATTGGAGTACCTAGTCATGTGACGACAGATAGTGTTAAGGTGGTATTATAAAATGGATATGTGATACTTGTGGATAGAGCTTGCGATGTGGCAGTTCAAATAGGAAGTCGGGATTTCGTCTTGAGCGCATCTGTGCTACCGATATCGGAATTTGATGTGAACTTTGGTATGGACTGGCTCTCGGAGCAGCTTGCCTAATTGCAATTAAAAGGAGATCACACTAGGCCAGAATACCGAGCTTGAGACTAAGTTCACTAGTATGCGAGGAGTAGGCGGGACCTTGATGTCTACTCTCCAAGTCCTCAATGTTGTTCGGAAGGGCGCGAAGTTATTCTTCACGCTTATTCAGGGTTTTGAGCCAAGGGCCAGTGTGAATGAGGTTTCGATTGTGTCGGAGTTTGCCGATGTGTTTCCTAAAGATCTTCCTAGGCTACCACCCCAGCGAGAGATCGACTTCTCTATTGAGTTGGTGTCAGGTGCGAAACCTATGGCCCGCTTTCCATATCGCGTAGCGCCAAAAGAAATGGTAGAACTGAAAGTTCAATTACAATAGTTGCTGAAACAGGGTTATATACGCCCAAGTATGTCACCTTGGAGCGCACCTGTTCTATTTGTGAAAAAGAAGGACAATAGTTTATGGTTGTGTATTGACTATCGTGAATTGAATAAGTTGACAGAGAAAAACAAGTATCTGATTCCATGGATAGATGACTTGTTCGATCAGCTTGTGGGATCAACCGTCTATTTTAAATTGGATTTAAAATCTGGATATTACCAATTGAGGATTCTGGAAGGTGACATTCCTAAGACAGCATTTGGAACACGCTATGGTCATTATGAGTTCACTGTAATGTCGTTTGGGCTATGTATGCGCTATCAGTATTCATGGATCTAATGCACCGAATGTTCCGAGAGTACTTGGATCTATTTGTGATCGTATTCATTGATGATATCTTGTTGTACTCTCAATCTGAAGCTGATCATGCAAACCATTTACGGTTGGTGTTGCATACCCTGCGGAGAAATAAGCTCTATGCCAAGTTCTCAAAGTGTGAGTTTTTGTTGTCGACAGTGGCTTTTCTTGGCCACGTGGTAAGTGGAGAGGGCATAGCAGTGGATCCGTCAAAGATAAGTGCCATACGAGAGTGGCTAGTTGTAACGACCCTAGCCGATCCAACGTGACAGTGTCACAGCTCCGCTCTAGGCAACACTACCAGGCTACAGCCCACGCACCCCAACCCCTCTCTAGCCTACGGGCAGGTTGTTGGTGGTCACAGCCTCCCTTTGATGAGGAAAACTCGATAGTCAAGCGTGCACTACGGGGACTTCCCAGGAGGTCACCACCCCGGTACTACTCCAGCTCAATTTGTGATGAGAGTTGGAAAACTCCATAGTTAAGCGTGCTCGAGCTGGAGTAGTTCCGGGATGGGTGACCTCCTTGGAATTCCCCGTGGTGCGTGCTTGACTATCGAGTTTGCCTCATCAAAGGGAGGTTGTGGCCACCAACAACCCGCCCGTGGGCTGGAGAGGGGTTGTGGTGCTTGGGATGCAGACCGATAGCATCGCCTAGCGGAGCCGTGACACTATCACATTGGATCGGCTAGGGTCATTACAATAAAAAGTGCAATTTTTATTGTAACGTCCCTAGCTGATTCAACGTGACAGTGTCACGGCTCCGCTCTAGGCGACGTTACCGGGCTGCAACCCAAGCACCCCAACCCCTCTCCCTCCACAGGCGGGTTATTGGTGGCCACAACCTCCCTTTAATGAGCGAAACTCGATAGTCAAGCACGCATCACGATGACTTCCCAGGAGGTCACCCATCCCAGTACTACTCCAGCCCGAGCACGCTTAACTATGGAGTTTTCCAACTCCTCATCACCAATTGAGCTCCACAACCTCCCTTTGATGAGCGAAACTCGATAGTCAAGCGCGCATCACGAGGACTTCCCAGGAGGTCACCCATCCCAGTACTACTCCAGCCCAAGATGTGGAGGGAGAGGGGTTGGGGTGCTTGGGCTGCAGCCCGGTAACATCGCCTAGAGCGGAGCCGTGACATTTTCACGTTGGATCGGCTAGGGGTGTTACACCAGTGTTATCTTCGGTGGCCGAAGTTAGGAGTTTCCTTGGACTGGCAGGTTACTACAGACGTTTTGTGGAAAACTTCTCAAGAATCGTTTTCCCTCTTACCACATTAATGAGGAAATATTAGAAGTTTGTGTGGACGTCGGAGTGCGCGCGAGCTTTTGAAGAGCTAAAGAGTCATTTGACAACGGCGCCTGTTTTGACATCGCCATATGGTACAGACGGCTATGAGATTTACAGTGATGCTTCAGGGAGCGACTTAGGCTGCGTTCTTCTTTAGTTTGGCAAGGTGATTGCTTATGGATCATGTTAGTTGAAAGTGCATGAGCGGAATTATCCCATCCATGACTTGGAGTTGGAGGCGGTTATCTTTGCACTTAGATTGTGGCGGCACTATCTATATGTTGTAAGAGTGGATATCTTTACAGATCATATGAGCCAAAAATACCTATTGGATCAGAAGGATCTAAATATGCGACAACGGAGGTAGATGGAGTTCCTCGGGGACTACCCCATTGATATTCATTATACTCCCGGAAAGGGAAACGTGTTCGCAGAAGCCTTGAGTCATAGGACTCCGGTAAGGGCAAATTGGTTACGGATGCATGATGAGCATCTGATCCAGGAGTTGGAAGCGTTAAAGATTTCTTGTGTTTACAAGAATTTCACAGTCGATGCATGCTTGAACAGGACGAAGATATAGTATTACCTTGCGGATATGGTTCGGCGAGCAACGGAGCATGATGAAAGTCTCCAACGCTATGCAGTGGATGGTTCAAATGACCAATTCTCCTGGGATGACGGCCTTTTGCGAAAAGAGGGTCGTTTGTGCGTCCCAAGTATGGGTAAGTTGAGGGAAGAGTTGATGTATGAGGCTCACTTTACTAAATACTCAATTCACCCAGTGAGCACAAAAATGTACAAGGACCTGAAAAAGGTGTTCTGGTGGCCAGGGTTAAAGAAAGACATAGCACAGTATGTGGCTAAATGTCGAACATGTGCCTTGGTGAAGGCGGAATGTCAAAAGCCCGGAGGTTTCCTGAAGTCGTTACCTATTCCGAAATGGAAGTTTGATGATATTTCGATGGATTTCGTGCACGGGTTGCCGAGATCTCAATGCGGGAACGATTCGGTTTGGGTGATCATAGACCGGTTGACTAAAGTGGCTCACTTCCTACCGAACAAGAGGGACGATTCAGTGGAAGTCTTGGCAAAGTTCTATGTTGAGCAGATTGTACGATTGCATGGTGTTCCCCGTAGCATCGTAAGTGACTGTGATGGGCGATTCACTTCGAATGATTGGAGGTTAATCCATCAATTGTTGGGCATAAAGTTATCATACAGTATGGCCTTTCATCACCAAACGGACGGCCAAACTGAGAGGACCAACAGAATGATGGAGTACATGCTCCGAATATACGCCCTGGATTTTGGAAAGAGGTGGGAAGATCACCTCTATATGGCAGAGTTTGCCTATAATAATAGCTACCAAGCAAGTATCGGTATGGCACCGTTTGAAGCTTTGTATGGTCGGAAATGTCGTACACTGTTAGCTTGGGCGGAAATAGGTGAATCTAAACTATATGGGCATAAAGTAGTCAAAGAAGATAATTCAACGATACACTCTATTCGGGGGAGGCTACTGATAGCCCAAGATAGACAAGCCAAATACTATAACGCCAAGCACCGAAACGTTGAGTTTGCGATGGGCGATTGGGTCTACTTAAAGATCAAACCCTTCAAATGTGTGTCCAGGATTCAGCGTATGAAAAAGTTAAGTCCGAAATATCTTGGTCCGTTTGAAGTGGTGGATCGAGTTAGGGAAGATGACTATCGGCTAGCTCTTTCAGCATAATTGAGTGGGTTGCATGATGTGTTCTATATATCAGTACTTCGTAAAGCCTTCAAAGATCCAGCTCAACTGATTGCAAACGATCGTGTACTGGTCGAATTTGGGCTAACGACGAAGGTTAGGCCCATTCAGATCGAGGATAGAGCCTATAAACAATTGCGGAACAAGACAACCAGGATGATCAAGGTCCGGTGGGACAACTATGGCCGTGAGGAGCTAACATTGGATCGAGAGCAGACCATGCGGGCTGAGTTTCCCGAGCTATTTGTGTAAACTGTTGTACAGTGCATGTCAAGTTGTATCGAACTTTTGTGAAGTTATAACATCTTGATTGTTGTTTTTCCTTACTGTGTGCAAATTTTGGGACGAAATTTATTGTAAGGAGGGGAGGGTTGTAACACCCCAAAATCCCAAATCTGAGTTCAGGCTGGGCAACATGGCCTGGGACACGAGCGTGTTCCAGGGTGTGTCTTGCTCTGTTTGCTCCAGTGTGATTTTTGGTCTCGAGTGTGGCTCAAGTGAGGCACACGGCCTGGGACACGGTCGTGTCCCAAGCTATGTCCTTCTTTATGTCATCTCGAGTACTCGATGAAATGCACTGTACGTTTGTCAAGAGGGTACACGGGCGTGTCAGAGGGCGTGTCCTCCTCGGGTTTTGGCCAGGTTTATGCGACCTATTGAACACGGCTGGGCAAGGGCGTGTCTGCAGCTGTGTCTAGGCACACGTCCTGTGACACGTACGTGTCACAGGGCCGTGTCCTTCTCTGGTTTTGTCAAGGGAATTGAGGCCTCGTGAACACGGGCTAGACACGGGAATTTCTGAAGCCGTGTCAGGACACACGGCCTGTGACACGGGCGTGTCACATGGCCGTGTACTATTCTGGGTAAGTCGGTCTGTGTGCCGCTTACGATACACAACCTGTGACACGGGCGTGTCACAAGCCGTGTCATCCCAAAATAGAATTTTAATGGTGATTTATGTCCGTTCATTTCCTTCAGATGGGATCTAAGGGTCCAAGCTTCTCCCTGCTGAGATAAGTCCAGGACTTGAGAGTTATCTCTCATTCAAAGCTTGGTTATTCTCTTTCTAAAAGAATATAGAGAAGGGAGAGCAAGGAGGAAGAAGAGAAGAGATCTAGCCACCAGTGGAGCTTCAGCGTTCGGAATTGCGAGTCGAGTCCAGATTTGTGGAGGCGAGAACGTTGCGGTGCTTGCTATCTGGCTAGAATTCCATTGCTCCCAAGAGATCATCAAGGGTAACGATCTTCCTTCTTGGACATGTGAAGTCCTCGTTTTGGCATGTATGTGGATTTCCCTCACCAAAAGGTGGTTGTTGAGGGATTTCCTTGGGTTGATTCTTGTAATCCCCAGTCTTGCATATAGATCTGGAAGTGTGTAGTGCGGAATAGGCATGCTGTGTGAAGCCCATCTGGATAGGTTGGTCTAGATTGGTGATGTTGCTTCTTGCGCACCAGAGAAGAATCCGCGTATAAACGTATAGTTTGTGGAGTTGATGGGTTGTGCCTATGAAGGGTAGTAGCAGGAAGTACTGGAATTAAATTTTAGGAAAATACCCGCGTGATTCTTGTACTGTATGCTATGTAAGGGTTGAGTTTGGGTGCAGAAAGTGAGTTCTGCTGAACCCGCCTAGCGACCGCGAGGAATGCTGGCACTAACTCCCTTTTTGGATATGAAGCCAGTCCTTAGTGGAAAGTGTGGCTATTGTGAGCTGCGAGCTCTTGAAGGCTTCGTGCCGAATGGATAAGGGGAAAGCTGACCCGCATCATGTTGGACGATTTGAGCAACGGGATTGGCTGAACCAGACCGCGTTATGTCTGACCGACTGGTAGACCTAGTTATTGGTCTCGTTGGAGCGCATAATGAGAGTCTTAGGTCTGCGCGTTGTTAAGAAAAAATGCTCAATACCATTGGTTATCGGACCGTGAGCGGTGGTGGGACCTTGGTTCGCCGGTACACCAGGAATGTGCCCTGAGTGCACGGATCGTCGGGCTGCGTGGCCGGCGGTTGTGATATATTGATTGTAAGTGAGTACACATATTATGATATATCTTCTTGTGAAAAGCTATGCCTACAGGGAAGGAGACCACTGCCCCGGGAAAGGGGTAGGGTCAATATAAATTGGTCAGCTGAATGTTGACCATTGCTTTGTTTGCCACCAAAATGGTGGGTTGTCCCTGTGCAGGTGCTGGAGAACCGAGCGGGAAATAAAGGGCTGAATCCCATGCTGCTGCTTGTGCTGGCCCTCGAAGGCTGAGCAAAGGCTTTTGTTATGTTCATGTGTGGCTGGCCTGTGCACCGATGTTTGTAATCCACACCCGTAAAGCGTAACTATAAGGCCTTAAGGACAAACACTTGAGTATGTGTTGTACATTCCTTCATGTGTATATATAAATGTGGTTCTTTATATATAGTGGACATTCATGGTTTGAGTTCAGTTTAATATTAAAAGCTTCCGTTAGCATGCTTTGTGTTCGGATGCGTACCTGTTTTGGTATTAACCTGTGACCTCGCCGCCTGTTTGTGGCATATAGTATGGGGCCCCGGCCAGACCTTCTATTATATGTTATTTAACGGATGGAGTCATTACACAGTTGAGCCTTTGTGCCCATTCCTATCATTCTATCCTTTCTAGCCCCATTGTGCCTACCCATCCTTTGATTCAACCCTACTTTTATCTCACCAAAGCCTAAAAGCCAAGCCTAATCGCACACCCAATGTGAGCTTTAGTGTTTATTTCATTTTCATTATTGGGGTGTTGATGTGGTGTTATTTTTATGTACGTCTTGTTGTGATCCATTGTTTATAAATGCTGAAAATGAATTGAAAAAACAGAGAATAAGAAGAGAAAATGAAGAAAAAGAAAATTTGTGAAAAAATGTGAAAAGGAGAAAAGTTTAATTGAAAATCTTTGTTTGTGAAATTTTTGTTGAAATAGGCGGTGCAAACACCCATATAGTTAAATTTAAGTCTTTTGGATGTGGTGCATCTGCAAGTATTTTTTGGTGCGTGACGAAAGAATTTGGTGCTAGCTTATTTGGGTTTTAGTGCTTGAGCCATCCTTTTTATCATTATTTACCTCACCTAAACCCAAGCCCTATTCTTAACCTATTGATTCAACCCTACTTTCATCTCTTGATCTATAATTGTACACAAAGTGTACTCATTGGCATGTTGTGGTGTGCAATTGCGTTATTTGTTGTTGGGGGAAAAACATGGTTCTCCCCATGTCGTGTTTTGGATGATATTGCAGTTTTGGATAGGTTAGGGGTGTGCCCAAGCCAATCTTAGAATTCTGAGGAATTGTGTGGTCGTGCATTTTTCTTTTGCGCACATGTGTTTTATACGTACATGCATGTTGTACTTATATGGTTGGTTCTACCTCTACCTGTGCGAATTAGTCACGCAGGCTAGATTCAACCATGCGAGAGTAAATCGTACGGGTGACATTCTTTTCTATGTTTTTGATGGTTTTTAGTGGCCATACATTTTCTTCACGCATGATTGGATTCAACTGTGCGAGAGGAAAATCGCACGGGCCGGCGGTTGGCCTTGAAATATTTGTTATGTCGCTACCAGTGCGTTTTTTTGTGTACAGTTGATGCAACCGTGCGTGAAGGAAAATCGCACGGGCGGCGTCCCCCTGGCCAGGTTTGTATAAATTTTAGTAAATATCACATGGTTCTATCGCACGACCGTGCGTTCGACCGTGCATGACCAAATTTCTAACTATTTCGTATTTAAGCGCTTATGTTCACCCTGATTCAGATCCTTCACTCCATTCTGCCCATAGATGTCTAGTTTTACCCCATTCCACCACTCCATCTCTGCCCACCATCTAGAGGTCTTCCAGGCACTAGTTTCTTAAAAACTAAGAGCTATGAGATCCTCTTGTCCACATCCATCGTTCGCTTGCATCCAAGCTCCATTTCGATGGATTTCTCACCGCATTCAAGGAGAGCTCTGGCGAGGTCATGACTGAAGAAGATTGATGAAGAAGATGGGTATAGTAAAAGAAGGTGAAAGCTCTTATGGACCCCTGACGTTAGTCGAAGCCCGCGCATGGACAAGGATCGACAACCCTTGGTTCCCGTAGCGAACCTTTGATGAGACTTCTTGCTTTAGTCGTAGTCTTTCCTTCTCCTTTGATGTTGTGTATTTATTCTTAATATATATTTGTTGTATGAATGATTTATACAAACCCTAAATTTTTTTAATGTTATATTTTTTGTCTATGTGAAATTGATTGTGGTTTATGCATGTTAGGAGTGCTTCCATCCCATTGATTCCACTCCACCATCTCGAAGTTGGCTGCACAAACAATTGCTAGTGGCATGCATTGCAAAGAGGTGCTCTTGACTCTCATTCGACATTGTAAACCACTTTATACACTTACCTAATCACCTATGCACATTGCGAAGCGGTGACCGCGACCCGCACTATTTATTTTAGGTTTTAAGTTTCTTTTACAACCCTTTTTTTTTACTTTTAAATCCTTACAATTAATTTTCTAAACATTTGAATCGTGCACCCCATCCCACGTTCCTTGAGAGATCGATACTTGGGGAAACTCTACCAATTTATATTACTTGAGAAACCAGTGAACTTGTTGTCAGTGCATCAGAAGGATATCAATTTGTGCATATGAAATAATCATTATCAAATATGAAACATTACTCATACTTAGAGGCATGCTAACATGCTCATACACAAGTGCATTATAATATATTTTATTTCATGTGGAAAGATATTATTCAAAGCATGATAAAGCAATATAATGTTTGAAGAACTTGACATTAAAATTAAACATTATAATCGATCTAGCTAGAAAAGATTAAAGTAATCATCCTTAAAACATTACAATTATAGCGAAGCAGCTTTTGGTTATTTTGGTATATAAAAACAAAAAATTAATTGAAAGCATATTTTTGTATTTTATATTTTTCAAATTTTGTACTTGATTTTTGAAAAGTTATAAAGGATGAACATATTTTTGAATTTTTGAAAAAAAGGTATATTTATTTTTTTGTTATTATTTTACAAGACCTAAGAAAAAAAATAATTGAAATAATGAAAAGAAAAGCAAGAAAAATTAGATTGTTCACTATCGCAAGTGTTATCGATAATGTCTGGCATTAATAACAGAGACTCAGTTTTTCAGTTAAAATCCGTGTTTTTCAAGATTTTTTTGTATTGGATTTTTTATGATTATGATTTTGCAATATAAAGTTCATCTATTCCAGCAAAGAAATCAAGAAAAATGCACAAAAATAGTGGATTAAATTTGAGATTTCCAAAACCCCTAATTCTAATCTAAGAATGGTAAATCATGTATCAAGAAGAGGTTTAGAAAAGATAACCGCTAGTTGTGAGTCGATTCCTATGAAGTTAATATGAACATGCTCATTTTTAATATGATCCCTAATGAAGTGATGACATGCGTCTATGTATTATGATCTAGAATGATTTACAGGGTTGTTCGTTAAATCAATTGTCTTTTTGTTATCACATTTAAGTTCTAGATTGGTGAGATGAACCTCAAAGTCTTCTAGATTTTGGGTCATCCACATGGCTTGTGTATAATAACTTCCTAGTGCGATGTATTTGGTCTCAGTAGTGGAGAGTGTAATAGAATTTTATTTCCTACTCGACTATGCTACAAGTGAAGAGCCTAAAAATGGCATGTGTCACTAGTGCTTTTCTTGTCTAACGAACAACCGGCATAATCCAAATCAGAATAATCATATAAAATAAATGAATCATTGCATGGATACCAAGTCCTAATCTAGAACTTGCAATTAAATATCGAAAAATTCGTTCATCGCCTTTAAATGAGATTTTTTGGATTATCTTAAAATCTAGCACAAAAGCATACAACGAACGTAATGTCAAGTTTAGATGCACAAAAGTATAGTAGGGATCCTATCATTCCTCTATATAATGTTTGATCTATTTAAATCCAAGCTTCATCCTTGTCTAATTTAAGTGATACACTCATTGGCATACAAGCTTGTTTTAAGTTTTCAAATCCAAAATATTTTATCAAATCATGGGCATATTTAATCTGGCTAATGAAAATTCCATCATTTCTTTAAGTGATTTGAAATTCTAAAAAGTATATTAATTCACCAACTAAGCTCATCTCAAATTCATTTTGCATTACTAATATTACATCATTATAGAACTCTTCATTAGTGGCACTGAAAATAATATCATCTACATAAATTTGTAAAATAATTAAATCATGATTATTATGCTTAATAAAGAGTGTGGTGTTAGAACTTCTCATTTTATAGCTATTTTTTAAAAATAATAAAGATGTTAGTCATTCATACTAAGCACGGGGCACTTATTTTAAACAATAAAGCACCTTTTTTAACTTATAGACATAATTAGGAAATTTTTCATTTACAAAACTGGGATATTGCTCAACATAGACTTCTTCTTTAGTTATCCCGTTTACAAAATCACTTTTTACATAGATTTGAAATAATTTAAATGTTTTATAACTAACAAAAGCTAGTAAAATTTTAATGGATTCTATGCGATCAACGTTGCAAAGTTTTGTGAAAATCTACCCCCTCGATTTGAGAATAACCTTGTGATACTAGTCTAGCTTTATTTCTAGTAATCTGAGATTCACCATCTAGTTTATTTTTAAATATCCATTTTATGCCTACAACAAGATGATTTGATGGTCTTTCTACTAGTTTTCAAACTCTATTATGTTCAAATTGATTTAATTCTTCACTCATAGTAATAAACAAAAATTTATCATTTTATGCAGCTGAAACATATTTCGATTTAATTTCTAAAACAAAACAAATATTTGAAAAAGTTTCATGCATGGAAGAATGATTTGTTACCCCTTTTGATGGTTCGCCAATAACAAGCTCCCTCGGATGGTCCTTTGAGATTTTAGCTTGCTTGGAGTAATGAACTCATCTTGTACTTCCTCTTTCTCTTCATCGACAACAAGTGGTGCATCATCTTCATGCTCCAAAGAGGAAGAGGATTCCTCATCGATTACAGCCACCTTAGTATTTACACATGGAGAAAATTAATCAAATCTAATAAGAAAGGACTTTTCAACTATTTTAGACCTATCATTTTATATCATATATGTTGAAAGTCTTTTGTTTTATGAGTAGATAAACACCTAGAGGAGCGGTGAATAGGTTTTTCAGTCTTTTAATACTTTTTGCTTTTCTTTGGTGTGTTGTGAGTTTGTTAAGTTAGCTTTCAAGACAATCACACACAGCACACATGAATTTTATAGTGGTTCACAAGATTATGGGTACATCCACTTTCCTTTCCACCTTTGTAATAATTTGTTAGACAAGAATGGTCAGTTAGAGCTGTGAAATTTCAGCAGCTAGCTAGGGCTTGCCTTGTTGCTACTCCTGCTTCAGCATATTTGCTTTGAACTTTGTGTTGAAGATAAATAGCTAACTGTTTGCACTTTCAGATCAGTGATTTGAAAAGCTTCTCCAAACTCTGCAACAATGTCGAAAGGAAGAAGATGAAGTTCAGTCGTGTCCAAAAGATTATTTCTTCTAAATGATCTGATTCCTTTTCTATCCCGCTGCCCAACGGTTCCTTGAGCCTTGAGCCCACTTGGATTTTGTAGCTGTAATCTTGCTTTTGATTTAATTGCAGTACAACAGTAAAACATTTTGAATTTCTGCTGATGTTAGCACCTATGGACTTAGTCAATTTCAAACAATTCAACATAGGCGTTGAGTGAACATCCTTCACTCAGTACCAAAATACTCAGCCAATTATCCTGCATCACCAGGCATTGAGTGAGTTGACAATACTCAATGAATATAGACTTTAGCTATCTAACTGAATAGGCGTTGAGTGAACCTTCATCACTCAACGTATTTGGACTTAGTCATTTTTCTTCTGTATGAAGGCGTTGTGTGATGCTTATGCACTCAACGCTTTCTTCCTTAGCTCGCCATCTTGATGAGACGTTGAAAGAATAGTCTTCACTCAATGCTTCTGTACTTCATAGAATTTTTTATTTAGCTGGAATTGAGTGAACTGCCTTCACTCAACGCAGCTGTACTTAGACCGATTTTCTGTCTACTTCTTATTAAGCTTTGACATCACTCTGCTCTGTCGATGCTTTCTTCTTTAGGCATTGAGTGAACTACTTTCACTCAACGCTTCTAGACTTAGCCAAAATCTTGCTCTGATTCTAAGATGCTTTGTCTGCTTGAGCTTAACTCAACGCTTCTGGTTCTGGACATTGAGTGAACTTCCTTCACTCAACGCTTTTGGACTTAACCAAAATTCTGCCTTGGAAATAGTTAGTCTTTAACTGTCCATGCTTTACTCAATACTTCTTGTCATCTGGCATTGAGTGGACTGCCTTCACTCAATGCCTATGGACTTAGATAGATTTTTGTCTTTCTTGTATGCTTCCTTGTGTCCACCTAACCTATCTTATCATTATAATAAGTCATCACCTACATACATTGAACTTATTGCAACCATTAGTTACACACATGTGTATGTCATTGTCTAGTAGGCCTTCTTCAAAGCGGGGACATTGGAATCAATGGACCCAAAAATCTCCTCATATTTGAAAAAGCCAAAACCTTAGACAATGATATGCCCCACCATTGATGTAGTAAATATAATAAGTAGAGCATTGCAGAACACAAAAATAATGAACACACATACAATGGTATGATATTCATTTATCAGAAGGAGTAATGTTTTTCAAGTGTGCATAATACAAAATTTAACACACTCCTTCAGCCCTATAAGTGGAACAAGAAACTTTTCAGGTTTTAGTTTCCCTTATCACTATGCCCCTGCTCCTTGGCTTCTTGGAAGCATCCTTAACATTCTCTTCAGACTTATTTTCTTTTTGCATCTGGAAGTAGTTATATGGCTTTGGGAAGTATTTGATAGGCTCCATAGCATCTGGTGGCAAAGTGCCTAGCCACTTGTCCTTTTTGAATTTTCTTCTATCCCTTTCATTCTTTTCAATCTTAGCCCATTCAAGGGAGCTGTAGAGCTTTCCCCTTTCCGTCTTCTTGTTCTTAACCAGATCCCAGGTAGATAGAATGATTATCCTGGACTGAGGACTCCATTGTTCAAAATCAAGTCTTGATTCTATCTCTTCTCTAAATCTCTTCTTACTCATCTTGGCAGCATCCTCTTTCTCAGCAATAGATTTGCATTTTTCCCTCCTGATTTGATGAGTAGTGGGACTGAATGTTGGAATTTGAGGAATGTTAACAATAATAGAAGATTCAGCCCCCTGTGCACCTTCTTGAAAGTACTGAGCATCATCCTGATAGACAAGATCTTGCTCTACACCCTGATCATACTTATACTGGTCATCATACTGATACTGATTATCATATTGTGTCATCTGCCCTGATTTAGTTCTTGTTGAACTTGTTTAGGAACTATGGGGATGTTGTCATACTGAAGTTGATTCAGGCCAAAGGATTCTCTTATAACATTTGACACCCATACATCATTCTCTGTGTTTGTTCTGATTATTTCCATCTCCCCCTTTTGGCTTCTTCAGTAATAGACTTAGTATGGGAGATAGTGGCTTTGGTCAACTGCGTATCAAGGTAATTGACACCTGTAGTTACATGGCCTTTTACTTACAACATGTGATCATCTAACACTTAAGTACAGGCATCCATCCTTCTTTCAAGAATCATCTTGTGCTTTTCCAATAGTGTCTTCTCAGCATTGTGGATTGCCAACATGTTTCTAGAAAGGATAGTCTAATTTTCCATAATTGTATTGTGAAGAGTGCCAATCTCTACCAACATGTCCTGAGTGAAGTCAACTGCAGGAGTTGCCCTCATAAAAAATTTGATAGTTTGGGCCTTTAGCAGATTCACCTTAAATCTTATAGATTTGATCTCAGTTGAGAGTTCATTCCTCAAGTTTTTTATTGAATCATCAACAAAATTCTCAAGTTGTCTCCTTTGATCATCCAGTAACACTTTTAGCTGAGCCAGGATTCTATTTGATCAGTGTATGTACCTTCATTACTGATTGGAGCTGGTTGGTGAACTGGGCTAAGATCTTCTCTTGCAACTTAGTTAGCTACATCAAATTCAAAAGAATGTTGAGTTCTCATGTTTTTAGCAGCAGTAGTATCTTTATCTTATTCTGATGATTCTTTCTCATAGATTATACTTTGAGCAAGGAATTCATGTTAAATTTACCCCTCAATCTCTGCCTTGTCTATAGGGACATCAAGGTCTATAGTAGCATCCTTTTCAACATTCTTAGTAGGTAGCTTTGTCTCTAGAAGAATCTGGAATTGCTCACCCTCAGCAAAGACCTCTTCCATAACTTGATCACGAAGATTCTCCCCCTCACTGTGAGGACTGAAGGCACCTTACTGATCTTGTATTAAATGTGCAGGTACATCTTCAGTTAGAGCTGGTGACTTGGAGGCATCCCCTCCATCACAGTAGATATCTTAGTGACTATGTCCTCAGCCACTTATTCAGCAATTTCTACAGAAGGTATCTCCACAGCATCTACTGGAGCCTCTTCAGATTGAGTCCTACTGACCATAGTCCTTACTGCAGGGTCAAAGGATATTGAGACTTGGGCACTCATATCCTTTCTGGTCTCTTCAGTGTACCCTTATTGATTAGGATCATGAGGCTCTTCCTCAACTTTTTCTGAAGAACTGATGTCTGTGCTTTCTTCTGAAACTGTAACTGTCTTTTTCTTCTTCTTTGTAGCTAACTATTGTTGAGGCTGCAGGACTCTTTCCCACCTGTCTAGCATTTTGGAATCCATCCTTTTCATATGATGGATTTTAGTTCCTAACCTTGTGTTGAGGATCCCTCAACACTTCTTAGCAGAAACAGGGATAGAATTCTACCCATGTTAGGTTTAACAATACACTCCACCATAATATCAAACAGTACTCTCCCCTAATCAGTCCTCTTAGAAAGTATAATCTATGCCAGCAACTCAAACATCTTCTTGGAAATCTTGTCGTGTGAGCCGAACTTGCACAACAATGCCTTCCAATCACATCAATAAGGAACTTGCCTTTCAGATTTAATTCCTTTCTTAGAATTGATCCAGTGGTGTGTTTAGATAGTCCACACCACTTCAGTGCTGATTTGATATCAGACTAATCCAGTTCCACTTCCTCATCTGACTCAAAGAACTTCGGCAGTTTTAGTGCCTTGCTTAGACTTTTAGGGTTTATCTTTATCTTGTTGTCACTGATTAAGGTCTTGATCTTATTGGTTGATTAGTCGACCTTTGTATTGGAGAGCATGTCTCCCTTGGAGTGTTTCTTCTCAGCCTTATAGTGTTCCTTCATGTGATGAGAGGAGGAGGAAGGTCTACTCCTCCACTACTTCCTCTTCATCATCTTCTGAAACTGTCTAGAGAAAGTAGTAAACTCTCCATCAGACGTGTTGTTGTCTGATGTGCTTTGCTCTGTGCTGTCTGATTCAACATGTCTCCTTAGAGGAGAGAAATCCTCTCCTTGCTCTTCTTGGTGCTCTCAGCTTCTAAGGCCGCAGTCTTTTCCTTGGCCTGAGATCTGCTGAAAGTCTCCTCCTCCTTCCTTGCAAATATCTACATCTTATAGGAGAGCAGCTTCCCAAACAGAGTGTGAGGGGGAGTATCAGCAAGCTTTGCCACCTCTATGATGGCATATATCTTTGTGTCCCAGTCTCTAGTTAGAGATCTGAGGAACTTGTCATTGAGCTCATAATGGCTGAAGACCCTCCTATAGGTCCTCAGCTCATTCACAATTCTGGAAAAAATTTCATAGCATTATGCAATGTTATCCTTCTTGTTATGTATAAAGTGTAACACCCCCATCTGTCACATGGGATATTGATGGCGTCGATCTGCCAACGAATGAAGATATCAGTCGCTACAACCTCCGCTCGCGGCCGCGTTGCCACAACAATCAAGAGAATAAAGATACCCGCCGCTACGACATTCGTGCACGACCACGTGCAGCCGTATAAGCTCATGGAGGGCCAGTTTTAACGTTGCTGTTGGTTTACTATTTTAATTTAAGTTTAAGGTTTTAAGTTTTAGTTTACTGATTAACTTAGGCTTATGTCTTAAGCTATAGTTTAATTTTTTTAATTTACTTTAATGCTTCATTGTAAACTTATATATTTGGAGATTAGAATGAAAAGGGGCAGATTTTGGCAAACAAAAAAATAGAAACTGTGAAGGTCTCCTCCTAGGGTTCGGTCCAGCCGCCCTTGCTCCGCATCGTGCGAATCGGATGCAAGCTCCTCCCGCCGGCGTGTGATTCGCTTCCCTCCGATTGTGTGACTCCACCCCTCTCTCGCGTGCGAAGTGTGGGTGTCTCTTACTTGTTCTGCCGCTACCCGACTCGATCCAGCCCTGCCATGCATTCCGCTTACAACTCCGACGACCCTCTTGGTTTCGAGTTTCGCTCCATTGCTGGGAGCTCCGTATGGTGACATCGTTGAAGTGTTGTCAAGGACCTAATCCGCTCGGCGTGACTCCAGTAGATCCATGGTAAAGAGCCTCTACACCAAAAACTCCTAGTGATCTTGGGGTAATGAATTTCTTTCCACCCTTCCTGTGTGTTTCATCCCTTAATGTATTTCTTGTGAAGAAAACGGTGGCATTGAATTTGAAATTGAGATTGCATCGTGGTTTTTCTCCGGATTATTCATTGTTGACACTCTTGATTTTTAGGCGTCGTAGGGATTTGGTTTTCCGTTACTTTTCTGTTTGTTGGGAGAGATCAACCACCTTGAGCATTGATTTATTCTTGGTGGGTCTCTTTTGGTATAACACAATCGTCTGGATCGAGTAGGTCCTATTCTCTTGAGCGGATATTGGAATATAGCCCTGGTCCAATCTTAAAAGGCTTTGCGACCCTTCACTTGTGTGGTGATTAATTTTTGTGCAATTAGAATGGTTGTGTTTGGTGTGTTAGCGTAGATCTAAGCGCAAAAGAGCGGAACGCTATCCATTGCATGTCTTCGGGAATGTCATAGGGATATGCTGCATTAAATTGGTATCAGAATTCGGCGCGAAGATTTCTTAATCTTTTCCGGTCCTCCTGCGTCACTTGTGCACCAAAATTATATTTCCCTACAAGACAAAAAAAATTTCTCACCCAGCGTATGCCCACTAGATCCGGTCACGAGTATCACACCAACTCCGGCCACGAGTATCACACATCCTCGTCGAGTATGGCTGAGGAACTACACCCAAATCCAAACCCCACTCCGGTTGATGAACTTCGCTTTGAGATGAATCAACAATTGGGGGAACTTCGGGGAATGATGGCCCAACTTTTGGCCAACCAAACCCCTCACCACCTAGAGGTCATAGGCAACCCAACTGTCACCTCAACCGATGATGACCACGATGATTTGTCTCCTTGTGCACGTCCACCACATCATCGCCCTGAGCGAGACGTCGATCCTACCCGCACCATTAAAATAAATGCCCCCACCTACGACGGTTTAGGTGATCCGCAAATTTTTCTAAATTGGATCATGGATATGGAGTGCTATTTTGAATGGCATCACCTAATGGACCCACAAAAAGTTCAAGTGGATAGGATGAAGTTTACGGGACGAGCCAAAGTATTTTGGTTAAATGAGGTGCGACGTTTCGGAGCTGAGAATGGTGTTCCCCCTGTCGGTTGGCACATTATGAAAAAATTTCTCAAGGATCAATACATTACCGCATATCATCACACCCAAATGTTCGATGAGTTAGCCACCCTTCGGCAAGGCGATAGGTTTGTAGCCGACTATATGGGAGATCTTAAGCATAAGATGGTCCAATGTGAGGTCCAAGAGATGCCAGAGGTTACACTTTATAGATTTCTTAAGGGCCTTAGCTACAATATCCAAAAGAATCTCTTATGCTACGGTTACACTGATTTGAATACCACTTTTAACGCCGCTCTAGATATTTAAAAACACTTAGCCGCAAAGTCCAAACCAAAACACAATTCCTATAAAGGTAAGGCTACGTTTAACTCTTCTGCCTCTACCTTTAAGGACAAAGGAAAATTTAAGACTCAAGATTTCTCTAACATCATTATTATGGCTAGGGACGCTAAGAATCCTCTAGGGGAGTGCATTCCCGTAGGCAAGATTAGAAAGACTAATGCCACTTGTTATGCTTGCGAGGTAACCGACCATTACATCGTAGAGTGCCCAACTAAAACAAAGACCTTGGCCATAGTAGAGCCTACTAGTGAAACCCCCAAGTTTATCTACGAGGCTACGGATTAATTGGAACCGGATGGATTTCCTAGTGATATGGAAGATGACCTCAATCTTATGGTAATGCGTTGTATTTTAACAACCCCGTGTCCGACGGATGATTGGCACCGCACCAACATCTTCTCGTTGATTTTTAAGAGTTGTGAGAAGCTGTGTAAGTTGATTATCGATAGTGGAAGTTATATGAATGTTATTTCAAAGAGTTCCGTCAAGCATATGAAGCTCACTGCCGAGCCCCACCCCCAATCCTACCAAGTAACATGGGTCAACAAAACGTCCCTTCCCGTTACATGTAGATGTCTTGTACCCCTTACCATCAAGTCATATTCGGAAAATATTTGGTGTGGTGTAATTCCCATGGATGCTTGCCATGTGTTGCTTGGACAACCTTGGCTTTTTGATCATGACGTGACACATTTTGGGAGATCTAACACGTATGAATTTAAATTTCATGGAAAGAAAGTGGTTCTCAAACCAACCCCTCCTAAGGACCCCTCCACCCCCTTTAAGGATACCACCCTTCCGGTAGAAAAGAAAATGCTAAGTTTGATGGGACATGAAGAATTCACTCGCGATTACTTTCTTGGTGGAGTTATGTATGCCTTGGTGTGTCTTCAACCTAAGAGCGATGCTCTTACTTTGGAAGATTTGCTGCCAGAATTGAGAGCATTGCTAGAAGAATTTAAGGATGTCTATCCGGATGAGTTACCACCCACTTTACCACCACTACAAACGATCCAACACGCTATATATCTCATCCCAGGTTCGTCTCTACCAAATCTCCCACACTATAGGTTGAACCCCACGGCACACCAAGAACTACAAACAGAAATTTCTGAGATTTTACAAAATGGTTTTATAAGGCATAGCAAGAGCCCATGCGCTGTCCCCGCTTTGCTTGACCCCAAAAAAGACAGATCTTGGCGAATGGGCGTAGATAGCAGTGCAATTAACAAGATTACCATTAAATATTGATTTCTGATCCCCCGCTTAGATGATTTATTAGACATGATAGCCGGTGCCAAAATTTTCTCTAAATTGGATCTTAGGAGTGGCTACCACCAAATACGGATTCGTGAAGGGGATGAATGGAAAACCGCATTTAAATCTAAGGATGGGTTATTTGAATGGCTTGTCATGCCTTTTGGCTTATCAAATGCCCCAAGTACGTTTTCCCGCATGATGACACACGTGTTCCAACCCTTTATGGGTAAGTTCATCGTCGTATACTTTGATGACATTTTAGTTTTAGCACCTACCCGTCGGATCACTACTCCCATTTACAAATTGTTTTCTCTACTTTGCATGCCCAGAAGTTGTTCGTAAATCTTAAGAAAGGTTTGTTCTATGTCCACTCCATAGAGTTCCTTGGCTATATTGTGAGCTCGGATGGTATTAAGGTGGACCAGGGAAAGTTCCAAGTCATTAAGGATTGGCCCGAGCCAAAGTGCATCCGTGATGTGAGAAGCTTTCATGGCTTGGCTACTTTTTTCGCCGTTTCATTAAGGACTTTTGTAGTATTATGGAACCCATCACGGAGTGTATGAAGAAAGGGGATTTTAAATGGACTCCCTCTGCCACCGTTGCATTCCAAACGGTCAAAACTAAAATGATGGAAGCTCTGATTCTTCTCTTGCCCGACTTCACTAAGGTTTTTGAATTATCATGTGATGCATTCAGAATCGGTGTTGGCGGTGTGCTAAGCCAAGAAGGACATCCCATCGGCTATTTTACTGAGAAGCTTGTTGGCCCTAAATTAAATTATTTGAATTATGATAGGGAATTTTACGCTGTAATTCGATGCCTCCAACATTGGCGGCACTATCTCCTTCCCAAGGAGTTTATTCTCCTTTCGGACCATGACGCGTTGAGATTTGTTAACTCACAAAGTAAAATTAGTCAACGTCATTCTAAATGGATTTCCTATCTACAAGAATATACCTTTCTCATTAAACATCTTACGGGGACCCTAAACCACATAGCTGACGCCCTTAGCCGTGTATCCTTACTGTTGTCTATGTTACAAGTGAAGGTTATCGGGTTTGAGAGAATCAAGGATGAGTATGTTCAATGTCCTAATTTAAAAGATATTTATCTATCCGTTCAAAGAAATTAACCCACCACTATTTCAGCATATTATATTAGGGACGGTTATCTGTTTAAGCATGCGAAGTTGTGTATCCCACGCTCTTCTATACGCCACCTTATTGTGTGGGAGTTGCATGGTTGTGGCCTGGGTGGTCACTTCGGTCGTGACAAAAATATCTCACTGGTCGAGGACAAGTTTTATTGGCCCGGTATCAATTCATTAGTTTGTAAAATCGTTAGTAGCTGTCGTGTTTGCCAATTGGCCAAGGTGAATAAGACTAATGCGGGTCTATACACACCTCTCCTGATTCCGTCCATTCCGTGGGAGGACATTAGTATGGATTTTATCTTAGGTATACCAATCACCTTTCAACGTCATGATTCAATCCTAGTGGTGGTAGATCGCTTTTCAAAAATGGCCTATTTTATTCCGTACGATAAAACTAGTGATGCGTCTCATAACGCGAAGTTGTATTTTAAAGAGGTTATCGGACATCGTGGCATTCCTCTTATGTTTGCTAATGTTTTTCCAAGGTTTCCCAAAACCTCCTTTATGCCTGACGGGATTCTGGATGATGAAGTTGTTACCTCCGCGAGCGGTGGCCTCCACCGCTATCTCATTCGTTGGCATGACCGCCCTGCTTCGGATGATTCTTTGATTCTCGAGGCTAATTTTGAATGCTTGGATACTGCACTCCTCCAACACTATCGCCGTGACCACTCACCGGTGATGAGTGCTTTTGACCGGGGGATGATTGATGGCGTCGATCCTCCAATGAATGAAGATATCCGCCGCTACAACCTCCGCTCGCGGCTGCGTCACCGCAACAATCAAGAGAACAAAGATACCTGCCGCTACGACCTTCATGCATGGCCATATGCGGCCGTATAAGCTCGTGGAGGACTAGTTTTAACGTTGCTGTTGGTTTACTGTTTTAATTTAAGTTAAAGGTTTTAAGTTTTAGTTTACTGATTAACTTAGGCTTAATTTCTTAAGCTATAGTTTAATATTTTTTAATTTACTTTAATGCTTCGTTGTAAACTTATATATTTGGAGATTAGAATGAAAAGGGGCAAATTTTTGCAAACAAAAAAATAGAAACTGTGAAGGTCCCCTCCTACGGTTCGGTCTAGCCTCCCTTGCTCCGCTCCGTGCGAATCGGCCGCAAACTCCTCCCGCCGGCGTTCGATTCGCCTCCCTCCGGTGGTGTGACTCCACCCCTCTATCACGTGTGAAGCGTGGGTGTCACTTACTTATTCTGCCGTCGCCCGACTCGATCCAACCCTGCCACGCATTCTGCTTACAACTCCGGTGACCCTCTTGGTTTCGAGTGTCACTCCGTCATTGGGAGCTCCTTAAGACGACACCGTTGAAGTGTTGGCAAGGATCTAATCCGCTCGACGTGACTCCGGTAGATCCGTAGTAGAGAGAATCTTCACCGAAAACTCCTAGTGAGCTTGGGGTAATGAATTTCTTTCCACCCTTCCCGTGTTTTTCATCCCTTAACGTATTTCTTATGAAGAAAATGGTGGCGTTGAATTTGAATTTGAGATTGCATCGTGGTTTTTCTCCGGATTATTCGTCGTTGAAACTCTTGATTTTCAGGCGTCGTAGGGATTTGGTTTTCTGTTGTTTTTCTTTTTGTTGGGAGAGATCAACCACCTTGAGCATCGATTTATTTTTGGTGGGTCTCTTTTTGTACAACACAATCATCCGGAACGAGTAGGTCCTATTGGCTTAAGCGGATATTAGCATATAGCCCTTGTCCAATCTTAAAAGGCTTCGCGACCCTTCGCTTGTGTGGTGATTACTTTTTGTGCAATTAGAATGGTTGTTTGGTGTGTTTGCGTAGATCTAAGCGCAAGAGAGCAGAATGCTAGCGATTGCACGTATTCGGGAATGTCGTAGGTATAGGTTGTATTAGATATAATAGAAGGTCCAGCCAGGGCCCTATGCCATATTCCACGGAAAGTCAGCGGAGTTACATATTAATTCCAAAAATACTATGATACCATATCGAAACCTAACACAGAGCATTCTAGCGGAAGCTTTTAAGTAAGTTAGAAGAACTCATCACAACACATGAATGTCCACTATAACCCAAAGCAGGAATGAAATTTCAAATACACATAGAGTCTTGACCTTATGGCCTTACAACATTCAACTTTAAATAGATTGTTTTACATACTTCGGCACGCAGGCCGGCCATACATGAAACAAGGAAAAGTAAACACTTCTCTTTGGCCTTCAAGGGCCATCACAGCATCAAGGGCTTTAGCCCGCTACTTGGCACTTGGCTCACCTATTCCTGCATAAGAAAAATCTACCGAATGATGGCAAAACAAGGCAATGGTCAGCTAATGATGACCAAATTTTAACGACCCTGCCCCTTACTCGGGGCGGCGGAGCTCCTTCCCTTCAAATTATCAGCAAAACCAAACATAGTAATGAAAGTGCAATTTAAGCACACTTCACCACAGGCTTAGGCATGAACAGACACACACCCTGTGCACTCAGGGCACATTCTTGGTGTCTGTATAAAAAATAGGGCCCACCACCGTTCATAACACGACATTAAACCTGAGCATTCGGTAGTCTTTATGGCCCGTGCAAGGCCTAAGACCCGTAACTATGTCTGCGACATGCATCACTACCCACGGACGCACCACATAGCTACAGGGTAGGTTTATCCCTTTCTCATTGCTCACATCGCCGGGCAAAAACTACCGCAACGTGGGTCTGCCTACCCATTCCCACTCTCCAATCAAAACATAACCCCATTATGCTACAAGGTTGGCTCGGAGGCCACCTAGCTAGGCTCTCAGAGCTCACAGCCCCACATCTCAAGCCCTAGGTCTCCATGATACAGGCCACAAACAAATCAAGGAGCTACCGCCTGCAGTAACACTACCATCTCGTGGTATCTTGTAGAAATGTGATTCTGCCCAGCTTTCCTGGTGCTCCTTGGTGTTAGTCCCCAAGGTTCCCTGCTGCAATCTACAGTGTAGAAACCCGAAAAACAAACATCACAGAGTCTTCTCCAGCCAATACAAGCATAATGAAAACATCACCAATCCAGACCAACCTGTCCATATGGGCTTCACACACTATACCTACGTTCGTACTTTGATTCCGAACTCTATATGCAAAACTACGGGGATATACCGTTTCTACCTGAAGGAAAAACCTCACGTTCATTGCACAATCGCGGGAGAGGGTTTCCTATGCAAAAGGAAGAGGAATTCACATGTCCAAGATGAGAATCGTTACCCTTTGCATTCTCTTTGGTATCATGCTAAAGATCTAGACGGATGAACGTGACCGCAACGATCTTGCCACCACAGATCTGACTTGGCTTGCGAATCGGAACTCCTGAACTTCAACGGCGGCGAGATTTACCCTTCGGAGCCACTGCTCCTCCTTCAGGAAAACCAGGACAACTCCTCACTCCAAAAGAAATGAAGTGAAAACGGCCAAAATCAGGTATATAAATAAAGCTAATGTCGTACGGTAACTAGCTACCACCGCGCGGTACTTAAATTCAACGCCTCGTTACGAGCGCAACTGCCCAAACCCTCCATTCACAGGCCAACACGTGGCCAATGCCATTTTGGTTTCACTACTGCCGAGCGATAGGACGTTAACGCCGCGTGGTAGAGGCATCAGTTATGACACGACACCAGGTACTATCGCCGCGCGTTAACTTCTACCACCGCGCGGTATAATCCTGAGAACCATAGCAAAGAAGTTGACCCTGCTATCACCAGCGGTAGCTTTATCGTCGGGTGATAGCTTCCCGAGAGGTATCCCAGACTAAATCCCCTGCTACCGCCACACGGTAGCAGCTTTCCGCCGCGCAGTAATGTCTTTCTCGAGAGCTCGACGCTTTCTCGAGAGCTCTACGCTCTCGACGCAATCCCTGGAGCTACCGCCATGCGGTAACTAGCTATCGTCGGGCGGTAACCCCGAGAGAAGCATCTCATGCCTCAAGAAATTTGGTGCATTACAAATTTTCCACACTTAATGAAATTTCGTCCCGAAATTTGACGTTACTGGAAAAGATAAAAGTAAATAGTGCATCTGATTACCTTAAAGAAATAGCTCAGGGAATTCCTCCCTAATAGGTTGCTTGCGCTCCCAAGATAGCTCCTATCTTCCATAGTTGTCCCAAAGGACCTTGACCATTCTAATGGACTTATTCCACAGCTGCTTGACCTCTACATCCTCGATCCGAATGGGCTTGACCTTCATCGTCAACCCACTATCGACAAGCACTTGACTCACAGCAATCACTTGAGTAGGCTCTTGAATGGCCTTCTGCAGCACTGAGATGTGGAATACATCGTGCAGACCGTTCAACTCCACCGAAAGAGCCAACGATAGGTAACTTCACCAATCCACTCCAAGATCTCAAAAGGACCAACATACCTCGGACTAAGCTTCTTTAAGCATCAAATTCTTGATAAATCCTTAAATGGTTTTATCTTGAGGTATACCGAATCGCCCACCGCAAACTCCACGTTCTGATGCTTGGCATTGTATTACTTGGTCTGTCTATCTTGAGCAATCAGTAGCCGTTCTCAAATGAACTGTATCGTTGAAGTAGCATCTTCAATGTCCCTTCACTTGTACAGCTTTAATTCTCCCATTTCTACCCAAACGATTGGCGTACGACACCTCCTTCCGTACAGAGCCTCAAAAGTCTCCATCTGAATACTGGCTTAGTAGCTATTATTATATGTGAACTCAATCATAAAATGATGGTCCTCCCACCTTTTCCCGAAATCCAAAGCACTCATACGAAGCATATCTTCCATCGTCCTGTTCACCCTTTCAGTTTGACCATCTGTCTGTGGGTGAAAAGTTGTGCTGAAGTTCAACTTGGTACCCAATAACTGATGAATGAGCCTCCAATAGTTAGATGTGAAATGACCATCTCGGTCACTAACAATGCTCCGGGGTATGCCGTGCAAACGGACTATGTTGTCCACATAAAACTTCATTAGTTTCTCAACTGAATCATCCTTATTATTGGGTATGAAGTGTGACACCTTCATTAAATGATCGATGATCACCCAAATGGCATCGTTCCCCTTGTGCGATCTCGGCAAACTGTGCACAAAATCCATGGAGATGTCATCAAATTTCCACTCTGGTATAGGCAAGGACATCAGGAATCCGCCATGCTTCTGATATTAGGCCTTCACCAAGGACCAGGTTTGACATTTCGCCACATATAATGTTATGTATTTCTTCAGACCCAGCCACCAAAATAGCTTCTTCATATCCTTGACCATCTTGGTGCTCCCGGGGTGAATCGAGTACTTCGTAAAGTGAGCCTCATACATCAATTCTTCTCGCAACTTCCCCATGTTAGGGACGCACAACCAGCTGTCTTTGCATAAGAGGCCATCGTCGATAGAGAACTGGTCGTTAGACCCATCAACGGCATCCGCCTTGTGACGTTTCAAGCTCATGTCCAACTCCAAAGCACACTGAATCCTGTCTGTGAGGTCTTATTGAACCTCCGTCCAACCCAAACATGTGTTTGCACTAATGCCCTTGTCAATACAAGAGATTTCCAAGGCCTCCAGATCCCAAATAAGCCACTTGTCATGCATCTGTAACCAATTGGCTCGAGCAGGGGTCCTATGGATCAAAGCATCCGCCACCACGTTCCCCTTCCCAGGAATATAATGAATCATGTAGGTGTAATCCCCAAGGAACTCCATCCACCTACGTTATCGCATGTTCAGATCCTTCTGATCCATCAGATGCTTCAGGCTCTTGTGATCTGAATAGATATCAACCTTAACCCCATACAGATAATGCCTCCAAAGCTTAAGAGCAAATATCACAGTCGCCAACTCCAAATCATGGACTGGGTAATTCCTCGCATGCACCTTCAACTGACGCGATCCATAGGCTATCACCTTCCCGTGCTGAAGCAGAACACAGCCTAATCCACTCCCAGAGGCATCTTTATAAATCTCAAAGCCCTCTGAACCACAAGGCGAACATAAGACAGGCGCCTTAGTCAGACGACACTTTAGTTTTTTGAAAGCATGTGCGCACTCCAGCGACCAAACAAACTTCTGATACTTCCATGTCAAAGTAGTGAGGGGTAGTGTTATTCCCGAGAAGTTCTCAACGAAGCGCCTGTAATAGCTGGCAAGCCCCAAAAAACTTCGGACTTCTGACACAGAAGACATCACAGGCCATTCTCGTATCGCAGCTACCTTCACCGGATCTACTTCAGTTCCCTCACCACTAACCACGTGACCCAGGAACGCTACTGAGGATAGCCAAAACTCACATTTAGAGAATTTGCCATACAGTTGGTTCCTCCTCAGGGTCTCCAAAACCATATAAAGATACTTGAAATGATCCTCCTCACACTGTGAGTACACCAGTATATCATCGACGAAGACTATCACGAACTGGTCCAAGTATTCTTTGAATGTTCTGTGCATCAAATCCATAAACACGGATGGCGTATTCGTCAGCCCAAATGGCATGACAGTGAATTCATAATGCTCGTAACATGTACTAAAAGCCATCTTAGGAACGTCACTTTCCCTAATTCTCAACTGATAGTACCCGGATTTCAAATCTAGCTTCGAGTACACAGTTGACCCGACCAGCTGATCAAATAGGTCATCAATCCTCGATATCGGATATCTATTCTTATCTGTCAGCTTATTCAACTCTCGGTAATCAATATACAGTCGATCCAAATTAGCTGATCGAACAAATCATCGATCCTCGGAATCGAGTACTTATTCTTATACGTTAGCTTATCCAGTTCCTGTTAATCGATACAAAGCCGCAGACTTCCATCCATCTTTACCACGAAGAGAACAAGGGCATTCCAAGGTGATTAACTTGGACGCACAAACCCCTCCTCTATCTATTCTTGAAGTTGCGCCTTCAATGTCGCCATCTCTCTCGGTGCTAAGCGGTAAGGAGACCGTGACACTGGCTTAGCACCAGAATTCAACTCAATGGTGAACTCGATCTCTCTCGGGTGTGGGGCTCTAGGGACACTTTCGGGGAAGACATCAGCAAGCTCCGACACCAATGAAGCACCGACTAACCCAGGTTTGAGATTAGTAGTCTTTAGTTAAGAACAACTCTGCCCCTCCACAAGAACTGCTAACTTAGTCTCGCTTTCAGTGTTTAGCCCTAGTGTGACAACCTTAGGGTTACACCACCTACAATCTTTAATGACCATGTTTCCATTTGGTTTGTATATACATAATCGATACATCGGAAAGCAATAATACGGACCACAAGGAAACCTTGGACGCTAAGAAGTGAGAAGTCCCACAACGAACAGTACTCTCAACCACCAAGAGTGGGACAAAAGCCCACTTACACAAATCATAAGTCAAAAACTAAACAAGTCGTAGGTATAAAAGCTATAAGCTAAACCGTACCTATCATCTCATCCCTTTGCTTATGGCCTTCTGCCTTTTTCTTTGTCTTCGGAAACCTACCCCAACAGTCACGAGCTATATGTCCCGTCTTGCCATAGTTATAACAATGGATTAGGCCACCTCGCCCAAAGGTTGCTCCAGACTTAGCTTTCTTTGTCTTTGGGGCATCATCATGACAATCGCGGGTAAGGTGTCCTGACTTGCCACAAGTATTGCAAGCATAAGGGGCTTGACCAGTAGAGATTCTAGACCTCTTATGCCAACTCTTTGGTGTTTAGACTTTGTAGAAACTGTAGAGTTTGTTACCCTGCACACTGGCATCTGGTGGACTTTCCCAAAATCTAATTCCAATGATCTAGCTGACTCCACTAATGCTCGGAATCCCAATAACTTCTGTCCTAACAATAGAAGTTGTAAATCATCACGCAGACTGTTATAAAACTTGTTTACCATAGTCTGCTCATCCTCCAACTCAAACTCTAAGTAGCACCTTATCATGACAAATGCATACAAATACTCGTCAATAGAGTGCGTCCCTTACATCAAAAGCATGTTCAACTGCTGATCTGATGATCTTCTAATCTCCACTTGCTCCAGAGCACCAACCGGTATTAAAGCCACCCCAGGGATAGGTGGTTGCACAAGCCTTCCATATTGGGCATTGATCATAGAGAGCACTACTTCCGCTACCATTTGGATGGTTTTAGTAGAAGGAGGGGTCGTAGGAATGTCATTAAGCGCACTTCTCTCCATAGAGTGCTGACATTGTGACTGCAATGCACCACTCCTAATCACCAATAATCGGGAAACACTCAATTAGGTGACAAATAGTTGTCAAAAAGGCAATCATAGGAACACTCAGGTTCCTCAAACATGTGTATTTTCATTCCTAAGTGGACATTCATGGGTTCTTTTTATGTTATAACAATGACGCACATGGCTGTGCTCACCACCCTTTAGAAAGAATTCGTCCACAAATTCTCCAAAGTAAGACCGACACCTTCCGCTAATACCAAATTGTAACACCCTCATCCATCACATAGGATATAACAGAAGGTCCGGCCGGGGCCCCACACCATATTCCACGGACAGTCAGTGGAGTTACATATTAATACCAAAAATACTATGATACCATATTAAAACCTAACACAGAGCATTCTAGCAGAATCTTTTAAGTAAGTAAGAAAAAACCATCACATCACATGAATGGCTACTATAACCCAATGCAGGAATGAAAGTACAAATACACATAGAGTCTTGACCTTATGGCCTTACAATATTTAACTTGAAATAGAATGTTTTACATACTTCGACACGCGGGCCGGCCATACATGAAAATAGTAAAAGTAAACACTTCGATTTGTCCTTCAAGTGCCAGCACAGTATCAAGGGCTTTAGCCCGCTACTTGTCACTTGGCTCACCTATTCCTGCATAAGAACAATCCACCGAATAGTTGCAAAACAAGGTAACGATCAGCTAAAGCTGACCAAATTATAACGACACCGCCCCTTACTCGGTGTGGCAGAGCTCCTTCCCTGCAAATTATAAGCAAAACCAAACATAGTAATGAAAGTGCAATTTAAGCACACTTCACCATAAGAGTAGGCACGAACGACCACACACCCCGTGCAATCAAGTCACATTATGGGTGTATGGATAAAAGCCAGGGCCCACCACTGTTCATAAGACGGCATCAAACCTGAGCATTTGGTAGTCTTTACAGCCCACGCAAGGCCTAAGACCCGTAACTATGTCTGCGACAACCATCACTACCCATGGATGCACCACATAGCTACTTGGTAGGTTCATGATGACTAGTTTTAGTCATCCCTTTTGGGGTAGTTTAGTATTCATAATTCTTAGGTTTTATTATAGTTTTATGTATTTATATGTTTGTTATGTTGTTATTTTATTTTAATGTTTTGTTAAGTTATGATATAAAAATTCATAGTTTTATTTATATGTTTTATGTATTTTCACTTTTATTATTTTATGTTCTATGTTTTATGTTTATTTATGTTATTTTATAAAAAAATTGACTAATGTTATTATGTTTTTTTTTTGCTTTATTTGTAGGTTCAAGTTCAATGCTCAAGACCAATCCAACCATGCTCGGCCAACCCACCTCACAAGCAGCCAGACATTTAGTCCAACTCGAGAGTGTGTTGTTGCCTCTCTCCAAGTCTAGCCTGGCCTATCCACAAGATACAGCCCCCATAGTGTAGCCCGAGCCCCTACAACTACCTCAACCCAAGCAGCCCATGCAGCCCTTGAAGTTTGGAGCAGCCCGTCCCCTCCTCACCAAGCAGCCCGACCCCTCTTCATCAAGCAACCCGAGCCTACAACAAGCCCATGCAGCCCGCCACCTTTGTATGGCTCTTCCTCCATTATTTCTACCCATTTATGGCCCATGCTTGGCCGGCCCTCCCCCCCCCCATCTCTCTCTCTCTCCTCCTCATTAACTTCCACATGCATGTACCTCCACATTCATGCATGGCCTCCCCCCCCCCCTCTATTCCCCCTCTTTATTCTACATTCATCCCCTCTCTCTACTTTATATTTTCCACTTTCATTTCCATAAATTACATGCATTAAACCTCCTCTTTTCTCTCACCTCATTAAATGAAATTCATGCATCCTCTCCCCTTTGCATGGCCGGCCACCTCTTGTGCCCCTTCTTCTCCACTTCATTCTAGAACCTTCCCCCTCATCTATAAAAGGAACCCATGTCTCATGCATTGGAAGGTTGGGTTGGAGAGAGAACAAGTGAGATAGCTAGTTCTAGTGCAAGTACTTTTCTTCATTATTGTTATAGTTCTTTTCTTTGTTGTAATCTCCTTTTGTTTAGTAGAATAACATTGTTTTTTTTATTTATTATTGTGTACTCTTCCCTTTTATCTAATCAATGAATATGTTATTTCTTCATCTTATTTTGGTTTCCTTTTCAATTATGCGTAGCTAATTCCTCTTAGCATTCAATCGTGAGGATCCATGAAATGAGATGAGGATTTCCTTTATTTCTTAGTTTTATTTTTGTCTAAATTATTCTCGATCCTTCTTTGATTTTTATCGTGTCGACTCCGTATTTTCGGTATACGGTAGTAGGCATTTGATCTCATTTCATAGATGTCGAGAGACTCGTTGATTTGAAAGATCACTCAAAGAAGAAGGAGTTGAACGCAACCCTAGAGATAGGATGACGTAAATCCTCCGGATTGGAGTCATATCCAATAGTGCAGGTCACTTCGGTAATGCGACTTTAGGCCATTTTGAATTGTAAAGAGATTTCAGTCAAAACGTCTATAAGTTAAGGGATTTAATGCTCTAGCGAGATTATTTCCTAATATCGGATCTGTCACGGTCGAGTTTAGTTTGCAAATTTAAATCTATATATTTTTATACCTCTCGTCTCATTTCATGGTGAATCATTGATCGAATGCTAGTTTTTTATCATAAGTTTTCATTTCAAAAATTATCTTTAGTTTTAATTTAAAAATTCTCAAAAACCCAACAATCTTTCGGTAGGATAATAGTAGAAGCATGAGTAACAGTACTTGACTGCCCCGAGTTTAAATACGACCTTGGTACTACAATTCTATAGGTACACTTGCCTTTTCGGGTTTGTAGTAATCTTCACAACAAGTTTTTGGCGCCGTTGCCGGGGATTTTTTCTTCAATATTAGGAAAACGCTTTCGCTATTACTTCTGCAAAAAAACAAAAAAAATTTATTATCTTTCTCTTCTTAAAGTTTTTATTTCCTTTCTTTTCTTCCCTCCATTATCCTTTAATTTTTTTAGTTATTGACCCGCACGAATCCGTCGCTACTTGTTGATTTGGACCCAGAAATCGAACGCTCCTTTCGGATACAACTATGATTCGGGGCTTTGATGCGTGGAAAACGGCAAGCGCACCGGTCGCACAAGTAATAAAGTTTGGGAATAAATCCCCGAGTGTCGGTCTCTTGAGGAACACAGTAAGGGATGAGTTAATGTCGAGGAGGACTTGAGATTGAAGTCCTCGGGTCGGCTCAAAAAGGGGTTTTGATTGTTGCGGAAAATAAAGTAAAATCTACAAGCTACTCCTATGCAACGCCGCTATGCGATGCTTCGCCAGGCGGGATGGAAACTACACGGGCCGCTATGCACCGAATCGCTTGGCGGATGGAAGAGTAGGCTAGCGGATGAGGTGGTTAGAACGGCGGAATGAGGGTCGTGAGCACCTCTTCGCAACGCACGCCACTAGCAATTGCTAGTGCGGCAAGGGTGGATGGAATATGGCGCACCTCAAGTAAATATAACACAAACACTAACTCACATAGACATGAATAAGAGTAAATGTTAACTACAAAGAAATATTCTTCATCAATACAAAGAGAATAACTAAGCTAACAACAACAAGAGGAAGAGGTGTGCGAATCGACCGAATCCGAAGCCTTGTTGAGGGTTCACGGTTGGAATCCCGGGTTGTCAATCCGAGTCCAAGCTCGGTCCTCAACTGCGTCCGGGGTAGAGGAGGTGTCACTCACTCCCAATGGACCCGTCTTCTTCGTTGAAATGATCCGTAGATTGCGGCTCCGGCCCTTCCTTGCTTGATGGAGAAAGCTCTGTCAAAACTCCGCTTGAAGCTTGAGGATGAAGGAGGAGGCCGAGAGGATGCTCCGGCGTTGATTTCGCGTTGAAAGCTTGCCCGGAGACCTTCCCTAAGGTGGAGGATGAAGGGGGACGGAGGAAACCCTCGTCCGAGACGAAGAACGGCGGAAAAATGCGGATTGGGATCGTCCTCGAAATTAGGGCGGACCTGCGCTATTTATAGAAAACAGAATTAAACAGCGCGCACGATCACTGGCGCACGACCAATGGTCGTGCGCGATATGGTCAGTGATCGTGCGATATGGAGGCAGAAAAGTGGAAAAAGATGTCATGACTGCGCACGACCGGCAACGCACGAGCAGTGATCGTGCGCGGTATGGCTGATGATCGTGCGATATGCCGGGACAGAACTTTCACAGAAGAGATCACGACTGCGCACGACCGATGATCGTGCGCCAAAGAGGTCGATGGTCGTGCGTGGGTAAAAACGCACGACCATTGACTCCTCTGCCAAAAATGGGGAAAGTTCGATGCCGGACGCCCACACGATCCCAGAACCTGCAGGAAAACTGGACGGGATGTCGACATGGCAGTCACAGACATAAATATTAAGCAAAGCAAAAAGGGAAATACACACACGCACAGAAATAGGCTAATAAAGTGCACAAGACGTGGAATAACCGTAGCGAACCAAAAGGAGTGCAAATGACGCTAAACGGTGTGCAAAGACAAGAAAATAAGCCTAGATGAGTCCGAAAATAGGTATATAAAGAGGACTCATCACACCCCCAGACTTAACCGTTTGCGCGTCCCGAGCAAACAGAACCTAAGCAGACAGGGAAAAATGAACTAGCTAACAAAGAAATTGCAAAACGGAGTACCATGCGAAGTCGCATGCTCGCGTGCATAAAAATAAAGTAGAGGAAATTCTTAAGTATACAAAATATTTTATATTTTTCACAGTGCGTATCAAAAAGTTATTACTACTCAAAAGTAGAATCACGGTGAATCATCCGGTCCTACGCAGGAAGAAAGTAGACAGGCCACTAAGGTGAGCATTGCCGAAGACCGGGGCTCAAGATTACCCCCAAAGGAATCCACCAATGTCGGAAACCATAAGCTTGCCCGTTCGCACTCTCTCCACGGCACTAGTCAACTCAAGCGCAAGTCCGTAGGACTTTAGGATAATAATGGGGCTTGGGTTACGGTGAGGAAAACAAGGGTAAAAATGAAGGGTATGCACCTAACCCAAATGAGCTAACGTACAAAACTAGTACCCGCTGCCCACAAAATAAACACGGGTGCACCACACCCCCAGACTTAACTTTTACTAAATGGGTGTGTGCACCGCCTACTCCAAATCCAAATCATCTCCAATAAAGATTTTCAATCAAACTTTTTCTTTCTCTTTTTTCTTTTCTCTTTTTCTCTTTTTCAAATATTTTTCTTTTCTTTTTTCATCTTTTTATTTTCACAATTTCAGCAGATATAACTTGGAAGCACTTCCACATTTTCACAAATAATAACACCACATCACAACCCAACATGAAAATATAAAACACTAAGCTCGACTTGGGTGTGCGACTAGGATAGGCTATAAGGCTTTGGTGAAATATAGGTGGAGCTGAATCAAAAGAAAGGGTAGGCACAAAGGGGCGTAGCGAGGATATGACGTTAGGAACGGTACAAAGCTCAACCGGGCCAAAGGATGGCCTACATCACTCTCACGCTAGACTAACCGTGTACCAATGCTTCAAGAATAGCTTGGGGCAAGTTCTTAGCAACCGAGAAAGATAATCCTTCCTCCCGACTCAAGCAATACGAGTCTAGTGGCGGCTACACACATTCCTACGCTACCGTTTGATTCACACCGGATTCACCAACTTTTGAGTAGAATAAAAAGAATTTACGCAGATAGAAAAATATAAAGCTATAAGCATACAGAAAAATTAAATCTACTCAAATTTCTATACAAAACGAGAGCAGTTGACTAGAAACACAGCAAGGCCAACATTTTACTCCGTCGCGCAATCCTGAACTAGCACAGAAATTTTCCAAATCGAACAAAGATACAGGTTCAACTCGTGACACGCAAACCGCTAAGCTCGCGCTCATGTGGGTGCAGTGGTGTGCGATGCAATGAACATAAACAAAATAAAATACAAAAAGCTTCTAGCATGCAAAAGAAATGTGTACGTGCAAAAGGTAAACTGACTCTCCCCCAGACTTAAACTAAACAACACATCAAATGATAGAGAAATTTAAATCAAAAAGAGCTAAGGGAAGAGGTTACCCAATGCTCAGCTAGTGAGCATACCAGAAGACGCGTGAAAACTAGGAGCAGGCCCGCCATACGAAGAATCACAACCCCGCCAATGTGTAGTATCCATGAATACCTGCAGGGGTGAGCTCCGCAAAAACAAAAGAAATAGACAAAAACAAATAAAACTAAACTAAGCTAGACATGAAAATAAAATGCAAGAAATTTAAGATAAGTACTGGGGTTATTGTCATCCCAGCACGACTTATTCAACAAAAGAAAAGTTCTAGCTAATGGGCCTATGAAATGAAAAGTGCACAGGCAACTGTCCTAATATCCGTGTCGGTAACGGGTACCGATACGGTGATAGCACAGTTACCCCTCTACCTAGATAATAATACCTGTGACGCACAGGTAGAGGAAATAGGAAGTAAGATGAGGAGGAGCACTGGTCCTCACTCATCTCACCACAAAACAAATCCTTGCCTAGCAAGGTATCGTCCACCACAGGCTCGTTGGGGGCGAAGGTGAAGGCAGAGGCTTCAACTGCAAAAGGAGTAGGAAATTCCTCATGCAAGCTGAGGCACTCGCCGACAACCTGAGCGCAAGGCTCAAAGTCAACCCAACTCACCTGCAGGGAATCAACCCGCACAGGCGCAGAAGGAGAAGGGGGGTCAAGGAATAAAGGAGACGAAGAACATAAGGAACTAATCGGGGGAGTGGTCCCGGTCTCACTCCCAGCAGGCTCCAAACAATGATCATCGTCGGTGTCATGTGAGTCATGGCGAGGGGAAGCTGAGACCATGAGGTCCTCGGTGGTGATTCGGACCTCCTCAACCAACAAGGAAGTAGAAACCTCCTCGCCGGCAAGGATTTCCTCATCACACCTCGGTACGTCACGGTGTTCCAAGACATAGTACTCACCATTGATGAGAATAATGTCCTCGTCACACCATGGCGCATCCTCATATTCCCAATTCCCGCAGGGCACAACATCATCAACCAACTCATTAGAAAGGGGAGTAGGTAATTCATGCAAAGAAAGCGGAGGAGCAACATCATCAGAGATAATATGCGCAGGTTCCTCCGGGGTGAATCAAAAATAGGGGAAGAAGGCACAAGGAGAGACGGCGCCGCAATGTCGTCGCACTGACCAGTAGAAAGTCTGATGGGTGTATCCACAGCAGTCCCCCATAGACAAGGTGGTACTGTGGATACATCCTCAGAATCAGAAGGAGCGGCCATTTGAGAAGTGGATGAGACAATCCGGATATCCGGTTCATCATCCGCCTCCATCTGGCGCTGAAATTCTGCGCAATCTTTCAACACATGGTCGGTGCTATGACAACACAAACACCGTTTTCCATTACCCCTCGGTCCAGAAGGGACCGGGGAGGAATATGAAAAAGGTGAAGGCGGAGAAGAGTAGTGACCATAAGACTGGGGTGCGGTGTATGAAGTACCATAAGACAACGGTGCTCCATACACTGAACCACGAGAATTATGCTCCCATTCTTCAGTGGGGCACTCATCACTGTTATGCCTATAATCCCCGCACCAACGACAACAAATATTCACATAAGAATACATGGTGCAGCAAGAAAGAATTCACCACAAGAATTTTCTAAGCAAGAATTAACTACACACAAGCAGATAAATAAAAAGGAATACCTGCTACTGGAATATAAAAAATTAGAAGAGGAATAAAGAAAAATAAGCAACAAATTATAAAAACTAAAGTAAAGAAAAATAAAACATGGAATGAACAGATGGAAAAGGGCTTCTATCTCAAATCTACCTCTTCAAAAACTCAAACGACTGTGTTCCCCGGCAACGGCGCCAAAAACTTGATGCGTGGAAAACGGCAAGCGCACCGGTCGCACAAGTAATAAAGTTTGGGAATAAATCCCCGAGTGTCGGTCTCTTGAGGAACACAGTAAGGGATGAGTTAATGTCGAGGAGGACTTGAGATTGAAGTCCTCGGGTCGGCTCAAAAAGGGGGGTTTTGATTGTTGCGGAAAATAAAGTAAAATCTACAAGCTACTCCTATGCAATGCCGCTATGCGATGCTTCGCCAGGCGGGATGGAAACTACACGGGCCGCTATGCACCGAATCGCTTGGCGGATGGAAGAGTAGGCTAGCGGATGAGGTGGTTAGAACGGCGGAATGAGGGTCGTGAGCACCTCTTCGCAACGCACGCCACTAGCAATTGCTAGTGCGGCAAGGGTGGATGGAATATGGCGCACCTCAAGTAAATATAACACAAACACTAACTCACATAGACATGAATAAGAGTAAATGTTAACTACAAAGAAATATTCTTCATCAATACAAAGAGAATAACTAAGCTAACAACAACAAGAGGAAGAGGTGTGCGAATCGACCGAATCCGAAGCCTTGTTGAGGGTTCACGGTTGGAATCCCGGGTTGTCAATCCGAGTCCAAGCTCGGTCCTCAACTGCGTCCGGGGTAGAGGAGGTGTCACTCACTCCCAATGGACCCGTCTTCTTCGTTGAAATGATCCGTAGATTGCGGCTCCGGCCCTTCCTTGCTTGATGGAGAAAGCTCTGTCAAAACTCCGCTTGAAGCTTGAGGATGAAGGAGGAGGCCGAGAGGATGCTCCGGCGTTGATTTCGCGTTGAAAGCTTGCCCGGAGACCTTCCCTAAGGTGGAGGATGAAGGGGGACGGAGGAAACCCTCGTCCGAGACGAAGAACGGCGGAAAAATGCGGATTGGGATCGTCCTCGAAATTAGGGCGGACCTGCGCTATTTATAGAAAACAGAATTAAACAGCGCGCACGATCACTGGCGCACGACCAATGGTCGTGCGCGATATGGTCAGTGATCGTGCGATATGGAGGCAGAAAAGTGGAAAAAGATGTCATGACTGCGCACGACCGGCAACGCACGAGCAGTGATCGTGCGCGGTATGGCTGATGATCGTGCGATATGCCGGGACAGAACTTTCACAGAAGAGATCACGACTGCGCACGACCGATGATCGTGCGCCAAAGAGGTCGATGGTCGTGCGTGGGTAAAAACGCACGACCATTGACTCCTCTGCCAAAAATGGGGAAAGTTCGATGCCGGACGCCCACACGATCCCAGAACCTGCAGGAAAACTGGACGGGATGTCGACATGGCAGTCACAGACATAAATATTAAGCAAAGCAAAAAGGGAAATACACACACGCACAGAAATAGGCTAATAAAGTGCACAAGACGTGGAATAACCGTAGCGAACCAAAAGGAGTGCAAATGACGCTAAACGGTGTGCAAAGACAAGAAAATAAGCCTAGATGAGTCCGAAAATAGGTATATAAAGAGGACTCATCAGGCTTCCACTTCTCAAACAACGGTTTAGGATTCCGACGGTGATTGTAATTTTAATTCTGAAATAGGAGATCCCAACCCAGGAATTGCTCAGCAAAGGACCATGTCTGATTATGCTCGAACTAACCTGGAGGGAACTGAAACAAGTATTGTTCGACCTGCGATTATGAACAATAATTTTGAGATTAATCCTAGCATTATACAAATGGTGCAGCAATATGTACAGTTCGACGGATTACAAGATGAAGATCTGAACTTACATATTGCAAGTTTTCTTGAGATCTGTGACACCTTCAAAATAAATGGTGTCTCAGACGATGCTATTAGGCTAAGACTCTTCCCCTTCTCCTTAAGAACCAAAGCCAAACACTGGTTGAGTTCTCTTCCAAGAAGATCAATCACTACTTGGAACATTTTAGTTGATAAATTTCTTGCTAGATATTTCCCTCCCGCTAAAATTGCTAAATTAAGAAATGATATAACTTATCATTCTCAAATAGCTTCTGAGACCCTCTATGACACTTGGGAGAGGTTCAAAGAACTTTTGAGACGATGCCCTCATTATGCTCTGCCTGTATGGTTATAGGTTCAAACATTTTATAATGGGCTAAATCAAGAGACTAAGCAAATGATAAATGTCGCTTCCGCTGGTTCTTTGGACCATAAAACTCTAGAAGCCGGTCTTGAGCTTATAGAGGACATGGCGATGAACACCTATCAGTGGAATTCGTCTAGGACTCGCCCAAATAAACTTGTAGGTATCTATGAAGTGGACTCTGTATCCCAACTAGCGCTGCAAGTGGAGATGCTGAATAAGAATATTTCGGAGATGACTGCTGCATCCGCCCCTCAAGTATATGAAATTGTGAATGCTGCTGATGCTGCTGCCGAGTAGGTGGATTATATGGGGAACATACCCAGGCCTGCTCAAAATAATTTTTCTGCTTTTTCTAATTTTTCTACACCTCCTAGTTTTAATGCTTCTACGAACTCTTATCACCCTGGATGGCATAACCATCCTAATTTTTCTTGGAGTAACCCTGCTAATGTCATACGTCCACAACACGATTTTACACCACCACCACCACAACAACAAAACCAAAATCTTCAAAAACCCCCATCTTTAGAGGAAGTACTTTCTAGATATATAAGCTCGAACGATGCTACCATTAGAAATTTAACAGGCTCAATGAAAAATCTAGAAAATACGGTCGGCCAACTCGCCAAGGTTATCTCTGAGAGGCCACCTGGCTCTCTTCCCTCAAATACTGAACCCAACCCAAGGGAGCACGCGAAAGTGATTTCCCTTCAGAGAGGTAAAGTTATTCACGAGCCCACCATAAGGGAAGAGACGAGGTGATTTCCTCTCTTACTGCTAAAAAAATTATAATTACAAAAATGAAATATGAAAATTTTGAAAAAGAAAAAGAAAAATCTCTTTTTGACAAAGATAAATCTGCTTTTGAAAAAGACAATGATAATTTTCAAAATGATGCCCCAACCATTATAAAGGAATTTCCGCCACCACATTATCCCGCTAGGCTTAGGAAGGAAAAATTAGATGATCAATATTAGCGCTTTCTTGAAATGTTTAAACAAATTCATTTAAATTTGCCATTTCACGAAGCCATTAGCCAAATGCCTAAGTACGCAAAATATCTCAAGGATTTGTTAACGAACAAAAATAAATTGGAAAATCTTTCTCACATAACGTTAAATGAAGAGCGCTCGGCGGTCATTAAAGACTCTAATCTTCCTAAAAAAATAAACGATTCAGGTAGCTTTTTTATTCCTTGCATTTTTGGTGATCTTTTTGTCAAGCATGCGTTAGCGAACTTAGGTGTGAGCATCAACTTGATGCTTTTTCTTTATTCAAGAAGCTAGGATTGGGTGCTCTCAGCCCTACACAAATGAGTATTCAGTTAGCCGATATGTCAATTAAATATCCATTAGGTATCATAGAGGACGTGCTAGTGAAGGTCGACAAATTCATCTTCCCGGTGGATTTTGTCATTCTTGATATTGAAGAGGACGTCGAGGTCCCTCTTATACTTGGTCGTCCCATCCTAGCCACCTCTCGAGTGATCATTGATGTAAGTAACAGAAAACTTTTTCTGCGTGTGGGAGATGATGAGGTCACATTTTCTATCAATCAATCAATGAAAAACTCTTTAAAAAGGGATGATTCTTGTTTTTTTCTGGATGTGTTAAATGAAGATTCCTCTCTTTCTCTTTCAAACGTTTCTTCAAATTTTTTTTCTTCTTCTTTTTCTGAAAATTCCTCAAATGTTTTTGAAAATACAGTTATGTCCTTGCAAGCAAATTTTGAAAATGAATCTGTTTTTAGCAGAAAAAATTATGAAAATCTTATTTTTGAAAAAGAAACAAAATCTGAAAAATTCTTACGATGAAGCACCCCACCTTGAATTAAAACCACTCCCTGAATATCTTAAATATTCCTTTCTTGAAAAAATTTCTAAATTGCCTGTTATAATCTCGGCCTATCTTTCTCAATCTGAAAACGATCAATTTATCGAAGTACTACAAAAGCATCGCCGAGCTATAGCGTGGCAAATTTCCGATATTTCTGGCATAAGCCCTTCTTTTTGTATGCATAAAATATTTTTTGAAAATAATTCTAAGGTCGTAGTCCAACCTCAATGTCATCTTAATCTGAATATGAAGGAGGTAGTGAAGGGAGAGGTGCTAAAATTATTAGATGAGGGGATAATTTATCCTATTTCCGATAGTAAGTGGGTAAGTTCGGTCCAGGTTATACCTAAGAAGGGTGGGATCGCGATAGTGACGACGAAAACAACGATTTAATTCCAACTAGGACGGTAACGGGATGGAGGATGTGCATCGATTACCGTAAGCTAAATGATGCCACTCGTAAAGATCACTTCCCCCTTCCCTTTATCGATCAAATTTTTGAACGCTTATCCGGGCATAGTTTTTATTTCTTTCTCGACAGTCTCTCGGGGTATTTCCAAATCCCTATTGCACCCGAGGACCAAGAAAAGACAACATTCACTTGCACCTTCGAGAACTTTTGCCTATCGTAGGATGCCTTTCGGGTTATGTAACGCACCTGCTACCTTTCAACGGTGTATGATCGCTATTTTTCATAAATACGTAGAAAATATTATGGAAGTATTTATGGACGATTTTTCCATTTTTGGCGACCCTTTTGATCTATGTTTAAAAAATTTGGAAAATGTTTTACAACGCTGCGAAGAAACAAATTTAGTTTTAATTTGAGAAAAGTGCCACTTTATAGTGCGTGAAGGCTTAGTCCTTGGCCATAAGATTTCCGCTAAGGGAATTGAAGTGGACAAGGCAAAAATTAAAGTAATTGAAAAGCTACTGCCGCCCACGAATATCAAAGCGATTAGAAGTTTCCTAGGGCATGCGGGTTTTTACCGACATTTCATTAAGGACTTTTCAAAAATTACTAAGCCACTTTCCCACCTTCTCGAAAAAGAAACTCCTTTTGTTTTTGATGATTCTTGTCTTGCTGCATTTGAATTAATCAAATCTAAACTTATAAATGCGCCAATTATGATTTCCCCAGTTTGGGATTTACCCTTTGAAATAATGTGTGATGCGAGAACTTTTTAGGTAGGTGCAGTTCTAGGACAACGAATTGCTAAGAACTTTCATCTGACTACTATGCAAGTAAAACTCTTACTTTGGCTCAAGAAAACTACACCACAACTGAAAAAGAACTTTCAGCTGTTATTTTCACGTTCGATAAATTCCGACCGTATATTACTCTCTCTAAGGTTATCGTTTTCACGGATCATTCCGCTTTGAAGTACCTTCTTTCTAAACTGGACTCCAAGCCACGCCTTATTCGCTGGATCCTCTTACTTCAAGAATTTGACTTGGAAATTTGGTATAAGAAAGGAGCGGAAAACCTAGCGGCTGATCATCTTTCTCGCCTCAAAAATCCTGAACTTGATATTTTAAATGAAAATTTTATTAATGACTCTTTTCCGGATGAACGAATTTTAAACGTTTCTTATTCTACCCCCCCCCCCCTGGTTTTCCGATCTTGCCAATTATCTCGTGGCCCGGGTCCTTCCAAAAGATTACTCTCCTCACCAAAAGAAGAAATTCTTTTCTGAGTTGAAGTATTATTTTTGGGAGGACCCCTTTCTATTTCGCATTTGTGCGGACCAGGTGGTTAGAAGATGTGTTTCCCGGGAAGAAGGTCAACAAATTTTAAAGCATGTTCATGAAGGTCCGACTGGCGGGCATTTTCAATCGAATCACACCGCCCATAAAGTGCTTAGTGCTGGCTTTTATTGGCCAAGCATATTTAAAGATGCACAAATCTTTGTGAGCGGGTATGATCGGTGCCAGCGGACCGGAAACATATCTAATAAAAATGAGATGGAACAGAATTATTTTCTTGAATGCGAAGTTTTTGATTTGTGGGGCATCGACTTTGTAGGCCCGTTTCCCTCAAGCTTAGGAAATAAATATATTCTAGTCTCCGTAGATTATGTCTCTAGATGGGCGGAGGCCCAAGCTTTACCAAATAATGATGCTCGCATCATAGTTACTTTTCTTAAGAAATTATTTTCTCATTTTTGTTTTCCTCGAGCAATCGTTAGTGATAGCGGAAGTCATTTTTTCAACGCTCAACTCGCTAAAGCTTTAACGAAATATGGCGTTACACATAAGCTATCCACCGCTTATCACCCCCAAACTAATGGTCAGGTCGAGGTAGTCAATCGAGAACTTAAAAGAATTTTGGAAAAAACCGTTTCTAATTCTCGTAAAGATTGGTCTTTAAAGTTAGACGATGCTCTTTGGGCCTATCGGACAACATACAAGACCACTATTGGTTGTACTCCTTTCTGATTAGTCTACGGAAAATCCTGTCATCTCCCGTTAGAAGTAGAGCACCGTGCATATTGGGCGCTAAAGTTTTTTAATTTTGATCCGCACTCAGTTGGCGAGCATAGAAAAAACCAACTAAATGAACTTGACGAATGGCGATCGTACGCTTATGAAAATAATAAAATCTATAAAGAATGCACGAAACTTTATCATGATAAGAACTTGCGCCATCCTAAAATGTTTAAACCAAGCGATCAAGTTCTTCTTTTCAATTCTCTCTTATGTTTTTTTCCTGGCATGCTTAAATCTAGATGTCCTGGACCATTTACGGTCAAGCAAGTCTTTTCTTACGGAACTGTGTTACTCTCGCACCCGGATAAGGGTGACTTTAAAGTAAATGGACATAGACTGAAACTTTATCTTTCTAATGATTCTTTGTCTCCTGCAAAGGAGGATCTTGTTTTGGACTCTTGAATATTTATCTTCATGTGGACTTTTATTTTACTTTATTTTTGACTTCTTAATTATTATGAAACTTTTATTATCATTCAGACTCTCTTTTATATTGTTAAATAAAGAACACTCTTGGGAGCCTGCCCAAGTATTTTTTGCTTTTATTTTTATTTTGCTCTTCCTCCCGGTGGCCCAACAATACAAGTTCGTGATTGCCGCTCCAACATTGTTGATTTCAAGATGGATCAACTCAAACCTGCAGATGATCAAGTGCGTTAAAAAGCAAGCATGAGGGAGCGACATACGCCTTCATCTCACAAACCTGGGGAAGTCCTATTCTTTTTATTTAATTTACTTTACTGCATTTTTCTCTTCTTCTCCGTCCCCTTGTCTTTCTCGTTTTTTTCTCTTTCTCTGTCATTGAGGACAATGAAGAATCTAAGCATGGGGGAGGGTTTAGTTGTTTTTCTTTCTTCTTTCCTTTCAAAATTTTTTTTTATTATTTCTAAAAAATTTTAGTATAGTTTTATTAAGCTTCTTTAGTACTACTTTCTCTTTAACTAATACAAAACCCAAAAAAAATTAAAAAATCAAAATAAAAAAAAATGCTAAAATCTATTTGAAAAACAAAATTAAAAATTATTTTCTATCTTTAGTTTTATGTTTCTTCTAGTGATGTGTAGGCATGTGCGGTTTTGTAGTTCTTTGTAGATTTCCATGAATTGGTTTTCTAAATTTATCATTCTTACATAGCTTTGTTTTACTATTTCCTTTTTCTTAAATATAGGCATCTGTTTTTTACGTTGTAAGTTAGCAAACTGTAGTGTTTTTTTATTTGGTTAGTTGCGTACGAATTTTTGCTAGGTAATGTTATATCCTTTTCATTTGTGGGGTAATACTTTCTTGGTGTCTAGAACTTGTCCCTAGCTACTCTCGAAACATTTGCGTCGTTTTTACGTACTTTAGAAATGATTTAGGCCACCCTTTGACTCGTTTGAACCTTTCTTGCCCACCAAAAAATTTTCACCGTTGCAAAACAATTGGGCCTTTTTCCATGTTTCTTTGTTTTAGTTCCACCTTTCATTTCATTATTTCGCCAAAGCCAAAATGCCTTCCTATTTCGCACTAAACTTTGAGCTTAAATATTTTGTTTGTGAAGGGTTATTATCTTTGAAAATGAAAAGGAAAATTATTAGTTTGCATTTGGAGCTCTCTTTTATGAAAGAAAAAAAAAATCATTATCAAAATGTTATCAAATAAAAAAAAACAAAAAAAAGAGAGAAAAAGTTTATTTGTGGCCAAATTTTGAAAAGGAAAAAAATTTCATGGCCTTGTTTTGTACTTTGAACTGAAGAAATGACTTGCTTGTCATTTCTCATTTTTATCATTTTTATTTTATTTTGAGCTCACCCTTGGTTTAGTGTGATTTACCCACCTCTTTATCCTTGAATTTCTATTCCTAATCATTTACCAAAGCCAAGTCTTTACGCCTAATGAAGTCCTTTTGATCTTTAGACGTGAATTCGTGTAGTGGAGAGAGTGTGAACGGACAATCCTATGGCCATCATTGATGGATTTCTTTGGAGGTTATCTTGAGGTGATTTAGGGTTAATCGTTATTTTAGCAACCTAGTAGTTCGTCAATGCACCGTTTATTTAGATTTTCTACTCTTTTCTTTCTTATTTTCATTTATTTTGGATGCCTTGTTTTAGGGATTTAGAAATGTGTAATTCTTCTTTATGTTCTAATGAAATTTTTAGGTTTCCATTTTCAAATTTTCTATTGTGCACATCTCACCCAACTAGTTGTTAACATAGAAATTAGGATAGTTTAATTTTTCATGTTTTGGTTTTCTTAATCTATGAAACATAAATTTGTTTTGTTTACTTTTAATTCCTCTTCCCTAGTTTTCAATTCCATTTGTTTGAGGGCAAGCAAATACTCTAGCATGGGGGAATTTGAGGACTAGTTTTAGTCATCCCTTTTGGTGTAGTTTAGTATTCATAATTCTTAGGTTTTATTATAGTTTTTTGTATTTATATACGTGTTATGTTGTTATTTTATTTTAATGTTTTGTTATATTATGATATAAAAATTCATAGTATTATTTATATGTTTTATGTATTTTCACTTTTATTATTTTATGTTTTATGTTTTATGTTTATCTATGTTATGTTATAAAAAATTTGACTAATATTATTATGTTTTGTTTTGCTTTATTTGTAGGTTCAAGTTCAATGCTCAAGACCAATCCAACCATGCTCGGCCAGCCCACCTCACAAGCAGCCAGCCATTTAGTCCAACCCAAGAGCGTGTTGTTGCCTCTCTCCAAGTTCAGCCCGGCCTATCCACAAGATGCAGCCCCTATAGTGCAGCCTGAGCCCCTACAATTACCTCAACCCGAGCAGCCCATGCATCCCTTGATGTTTGGAGCATCCCAGCCCCTCCTCACCAAGATGCCCGTCCCCTCCTCATCAAGCAACCCGAGCCTACAGCAGGCCCATGCAGCCTGTCGCCTTTGCATGGTTCTTCCTCCATTATTTCAGCCAGTTTATGGCCCATGCTTGGCCGGCCCTCCCCCACCCCCCATCTCTATCTATCTCCTCATTAACTTCCACATGCATGTACCTCCACATTTATGCATGGTCATCCCCCTCTATTCCCCCTATTTATTCTACATTCATCCACTGTCTCTACTTTATATTTTCCACTTTCATTTCCATAAATTGCATGCATTGAACCTCCTCTTTTCTCTCCCCTCATTAAATGAAATGCATGCATCCTCTCCCCTTTCCATGGTCGGCCACCCCTTGTGCCCCTTCTTCTCCACTTCATTCTAGAACCTTCCCCCTCATCTATAAAAGGAACCCATGTCTCATGCATTGGAAGGTTGGATTGGAGAGAGATCAAGTGAGATAGCTAGTTCTAGTGCAAGTACTTTTCTTTATTATTGTTGTAGTTCTTTTCTTTGTTGTAATCTCTTTTTGCTTAGTAGAATAAAATTGTTTTTTTATTTATTATTGTGTACTCTTCCCTTTTATCTAATCAATGAATATGTTATTTCTTCATCTTATTTTGGTTTCCTTTTCAATTATGCGTAGCTAATTCCCCTTAGCATTCGATCGTGAGGATCCATGAAATGAGATGAGGATTTCCTTTATTTCTTAGTTTTATTTTTGTCTAAATTACTCTCGATCCTTCTTTGATTTTTATTGTGTCGACTCCGTATTTCCGGCATATAGTAGTAGGCATTTGATCTCATTTCTTAGAAGTCGAGAGACTCGTTGATTTCAAAGATCACTCAGAGAAGGAAGGAGTTGAACGCAACCCTCGAGATAGGATGACGTAAATCCTCTGGATTGGAGTCAAATCCAATAGTGCGAGTCACTTCGGTAATGCGACTTTAGGCCATTTTGACTTGTAAAGAGATTTCGGTCAAAACGTCTATAAGTTAGGGGATTTAATGCTCTAGCGAGATTACTTCCTAATATCGGATTCGTCACGGTCGAGTTTAGTTTGCAAATTTAAATCTATATTTTTTTAAACCTCTCGTATAATTTCATGGTGAATCATTGATCGAATGCTAGTTTTTTATCATAAGTTATCATTTCAAAAATTATCTTTAGTTTTAATTTAAAAATTCTCAAAAACCCAACAATCTTTCGGTAGGATAATAGTAGAAGCATGAGTAACAGTACTTGACAGCCCCGAGTTTAAATACAACCTTGGTACTACAATTTGATAGGTACACTTGCCTTTTTGGGTTTGTGGCAATCTTCACACCAGTTCAGCCCTTTCCCGTTGCTCACATCGTTGGGCAAAAACTACCGTGACGCGGGTCAGCCTCCCCATTCCCACTCTCCAATCAAAATATAATCTCATTATGCTACATAGGTGGCTCGTAGGCCACCTAGCTGGGTTCCCAGAGCTCACAGCCCCACATCACAAGCCCCAGGTCTCCACGGCACAGGCCACAAACAAATCAAGGAGCTACCGCCTGCAGTAACACTACCCCCGCGCAGTATCTGGCAGAAATGCGGTTCTGCCCAGTTTTTCGGGTGCTCCTTGGAGTTAGTCCCCAAGGTTCCCTACTGCAATCTACCATGTAGAAACCCGAAAAACAAACATCACGGAGTCTTCTCTGGCCAATACAAGCATAATGGAAACTTCATTGATCCAAACCAACATGTCCAGATGGGCTTCACACACCATGCCTACATTCGAACTTCGATTTCGAACTCTATATGCAAAACTACGGGGATATACCGTATCTACCCGAACGAAAAACCTCACGCTCACCGCACACTCGCGAGAGAGGGTTTCCTATACAAAAGAAAGAGGACTTCACATGTCCAAGTTGAGAATCGTTACCCTTTGCGCTCTCTTTGGTGTCATGCTAAAGATCTAGACAAATGAACGCGACCACAATGATCTTGCCTCCACAGATCCATACTTGGCTTGTAAATCATAACTCCAGAACTTCAACGGCGGCGAGATTTATCCTCCGGCACCGCCGCTCCTCCTCTAGGAAAACCAGACCAACCCCTCACTCAAAAAGAAATGAAGTGAAAATGGCCAAAATCAGGTATATAAATAAAGCTACCGCCGTGCGGTACCTTAATTCAATGCCTTATTTCGAGGACAACCACCCAAACCCTCCAATCACCGGCCGACAAGTGGCCAATACTGTTTCGGTTTCACTACCACCGAGCGATAGGATGGTAACGCCGCGCGGTAGAGGCGTCGGTTACGACACGATACCAGGCGCTATCACTGCGCGCTAACTTATATCGCCGATCGGTATGATTCCGAGAACCATAGCAAAAAAATTTTACCCAGCTATTGCCATCAGTAGCTTTATCGTCGGGCGATAGCTTCCCGAAAGGTCTGTCAGACTAAATCCCCTTCTACCGCCATGCAGTAGCAGCTTTCCGCCATGCGGTAACTTCTTTCTCGAGTGCTCGACGCTTTCTCGAGAGCTCGACACTCTCGATGCAAACCCTAGAGCTACCGCCACACGGTAACTAGCTAACGTCGGGCGATAACCCCCAGAGAATCATCTCATGCCTCAAGAAATTTGGAGTGTTACATAAATGCCTCATACTCTTGGTTGAGTAGGGATTTCATCTCATCCCTGACCTCCTCAGACCCTTCCATATAGACAACCAAGGTATCCCACATTTTCTTGGATGTCTTGCATTGGACAATATTTTGGAAGGTTGAATCATCAATAGAACTCACTATGATGTTCTGAGCTCTCTTCCATAGTGGCCAGTATGACCTTGTTTGAGTTGGTGACCGGGCGGTCTGGCAGTCTGTCTTGGCGGGTTGAAGACCGTGCAGTCTTGTGGTTTCCCTTCAGCAGTTTGGTTGCTGGTTTGTTGCTATCTGGAGTCCGAGTGGTCAAGCGGTTTGTCTCAAGCAACTTGGAGACTAGGCGGTCTAGCGGTCTCCCATGGCGACTTCTCTCTCTCTCTCTGGTGGTAGCCGAGCGGTTAGCCATTCTCATCTAACCACGTGGCTTGTGCGGGTTGTTTTTTGTATAAGCCTCTTAGTCCTGTAATATCTTAGTCCCACATCTCAAATTTGTATTCTCTCATTTCTCCTCCATTCTATAAAAGGGAGTCCATACCTTTGTAATAGATGCATTTTTGGATAATAAAATTTCTGTTAATCCACTTCCGGTTTGTTCTTGTTCGTTTCTAACAGGGTATCAGAGGACTCGATCTTTTCTGCCTGATTTGGTTCCTCTTTCTGTCCACGCAGCTTGTTCCTCTCTGGCTACCTGTTCATGCGGTCTCTTTTCTCTTCTTCTTATCGCTGCCCTCTGTGTGTGCGGCCTCTTTGTGCGACCTCTGTTAAGCTCGCATGCCCTGTTCGTTTTCCTGCAGACTCCTTTCTATTCGTGCGGTCTTCTCTTCCTTCTGTTCGTGTGGGCTACTTTCTAGCCACTCGTCTTCTTTCCCTCTGCTTGGTTCTGCGGCTTGGTCGTGGTTTTTCTTTCCACTGGTATCTAACACCGTGACCGCTGTAGTTATCTTTCTCCTAGCCGCCACGATTTCTCCATGTGTGTGTGGCTTGTCTCCTAACCGCGCAGCTTCCTTGATTTTCTCATATGGCTCTTTCTGATGCTTCTACTGCCACCACTCCTATTGCCAATCCGTCTCTGCCTCTTCCTCCTACTCCTTCCGGGAACCTTGGCACCGTTTCCAAGCTTGTCGGCTCTAACTACCCGGATTAGAGTTTCTCCTTCACCTTTCTTCTTCGTTCACAATGCAAATGCCACCATCTCGTTGATGACCCTCCTCCTTCCACTTCCCCTCTGTTTGATGATTGGGATGCGAGCGACGCGCTTGTGTGTACTTGGCTCGCTAACAGCCTATCCGATGAATGCCTTCCCGTCATCCGTCATGATGAGACAGTCAAGGCAGTTTGGCTTCATCTTGGTGCTCTGTACTCTAAGGGGGCTCAGACGTCCCGCATCTATACGTTCTATGCAGACCTCTTTGGTCATTCTACCTTGTCTCCTGCTGCTGCCTACCAACAGGTTCAGGCTCTTAGGGCTGAGATTCTTAAAAATTGCCCCTTTTCTGTGGATTTGGCTCAACAACACAAGCACTTCCAGGAGCTTCTGGTTATGTGCTATCTTCTGCGGCTTCCTGATACTTATGATATGATCCTCCAAAAAATTCTGGGTGAGGAGGAATCTCCTACCTTAGATGCCACCGCTGCCTGCATCGCTGCTATCACCTCTCTCCTTCAGCGCCATCTTCTACCCGCTCCTCCTCCACCAGACAACTATGCTCACCAAACTCAGCGGAGTGGCTCTGGTAGCCGCAGTCACCAGTCTGGCAGACGTGCTCCTTCCTGCTATCTCTACTCTTACTATGGCCACACCAGCCATACTGTGGATCGTTGCTAGATGAAGCATCCCCATCTTCGCCCCTCAAGTGACACTTCTGTCTCCTCTTCCAAGCCGTCTGCCTCCTTAGTCACATCATCAGGTAGTCCCCACGTGGTGACTCAAGGTAAATGGCTTATCGACTCTGGTGCGACTAATCACATGACGGGCAATCCTCAGTGCTTCTCTCTCCTCGAACATCATGATCGGTTGCGCCCGGTCCTCATTGCAGACAGTTCTCCCTCCCCGGTTCATGGGTCCGGAGTGGTTCATATTACTCCCTCTCTTTGCCTAGCAGACACTCTCTACGTGCCCAAGTTTCCGTGCAATTTATTGTCGGTTACCTCTTTATGTAAGCAGCTTCAGTGCTCTGTGACGTTTACTTCAACTTCTTGTTCTTTTCAGGATCCAAGCACCCAACGGATGATTGCTACTAGGACTAAGAGTGGCGGCCTCTACTTCCTCGACAACGTTTCTGCCTTGTCTGCCTTGTCCTATTCTTGTACGGATCTTCTCCAATGGCATCTCTGCCTCGGTCATCCTCCTCCACGGCTTCTACGTCAGCTTCTGCCCCACCTCCCTCCTTCTAGTACTCCTCTCAACTGCGATGCTTGTCAGCTTGGAAAGCATCACCATTCCTCCTTCCCGCCGAAGAAAGGTCAGGGTTCTACCCGTTCGTTTGATCTAGTCCACTCCAATGTCTAGGGACCTGCTCCTACCCTCACCATTGGTCGGGGTATTTTTTATTTTGTTACCTTTATTGATGATTTTACTAGATGTACTTGGGTGTATCTCTTACGAGATCACTCTGAACTTTTGGATGTATGGCTCTCTTATTATCAATTAATTAAAACTAAATTTGGTGTTTGTATTAAAACCTTTCGCTCAGATAATGCTAAAGAATATCTGAGTCATTCTTTTACCTCTTTATTTGTGCAGCATGGCATTATTCATCAGACTAGCTGTGTTTATACCTCCCAACAAAATAGGGTGGCTGAACGCAAAAACTGTCACCTCCTCTTTGTCGCTCTCACCTTGATGACCCAGATGCATGTTCCTTGCTCCTATTGGGGCTATGTTGTTCTCCTTATCTGCTACCTCATCAATCGCATTCCCTCCACGGTTCCCCACGGGCATACCCCATTCTCCATTTTGTATCCGGGCAAGGAGCCTTTTCCTCTCCCTCTCTAAATCTTTGGGTGCACTGCCTTTGTGTATGCTCAATCTGCCACCCGTGATAAGCTCTCCCCTCGCTCCACCAAATGTGTCTTTCTGGGGTACTCCACCACTCAGAAAGGCTATTATTTCTTTGACCCCATTCTTCATAAGCAGCTCGTCTCCGCTGACGTCACCTTCTTCGAGAATGCCTCCTATTTCTCGGATGACTCCTCTCTTCTTCCTCCGACTTCTGATAGTCCTGTTGTCCCCTTCGTCCCCTCGCCTTCTACTGCGATCTCACCTCCTACACCATCTTCGTCCACTCCTCTCCCTCCACCTCTCTCTCCCTCTTCTTCGCCACCATCTCCCTCCTCTCTGACTCTGTCGCTCTCTACTCCCAAGACAGCTCTCTCCTCCACGGATGCTCCGGATGCCGAGGGACCCGCTGACCTGGATCTTCCTGTTGCTCTTCGCAAAGGGGTGTGGACGTGTACCATACACCTCCTTGCTGCTGTTGTTTCATATGATCGTATTACCTCTTCTCGCAGGGCCTTTGCACTGGCTATCTCTTCCACTGCCACACCTTGTTCCTACCAGGAGGCTCTTGCTATTCCTCATTGGAAGATGGCCATGGATGAGGAAATGGCAACCCTCACTGAGCGGGGTACTTGGATTCTTGTTCCTCCTCCCTTCGGCACTGATTTTGTAGGCTGTCGCTGGGTCTTTGTGGTCAAATTTGGCTCGGATGGCCATGTGGATCGTTATAAGGCCCGCCTTGTTGTTAAGGGCTTTACTCAGACCTCTGGGGTTGATTACTTTGACACCTTCTCTCCCGTGGATCGTCTAAGCACTATCCGGGTTCTCCTCTCTATGGCGATCAATAGAGATTGGACTATTTACCAGCTGGATGTCAAGAACGCCTTCTTTTATGGTGATCTTTAGGAGGCCGTCTAGATGGAGCAACCTCCAGGGTATGTTGCTCAGGGGGAGACACGAGTATGCTGGTTGAAGAAGGCAATCTATGGCCTCAAGTAGAGCCCCCGAGCATAGTTTGACAAGTTCAGCGGCATCGTGGCGGCCATGGGTTTTGCGCGAAGCTCTGCCGATCACTCGCTATTCATTCGCAAAAACTCCTCAGGATTGGTTTTCTTGTTGTGTACGTCGATGATATTCTTCTCACTGGCGATGATCAGGAAGGGGTAGCCTTGACAAAGCGGCATCTTCCTCAACATCTAGTCACGAAAGATATGGGCCCTCCGAAGTACTTTCTGGGGATCGAAATCTCTCGGAAGCCCAACTCCTTAGTCCTCCCCCCAACATAAGTATGCTCTTGATCTATTAAAAGAGGCTGGGTTGACTGGAGAAAAACCTGCCCGGTGCCCCATGGCAACTGGAGAAGACAAAACCTGGACAGATCTTTCGCCTCCTCTTTCAGATATTATGCGATACAGGCATCTAGTTGGTAAGCTCATATATCTTACAGTGACCAGACCTGACATTTCCTATACGGTGGGAAAGGTGAGCCAATTCATGCAAGCTCCTAGGGAGTGCCATCTACAGTCTGCCTTACGGATCTTGGAGTATGTCAAAACAGCGCCTGGGAAAGGATTACTCTTTCAGAAGAATGGTCATCTGAGTGTTGAAGCATACTCAGATGCGAGTTATGTCGATGACAAAGGGGATCGCATGGCAACCTTGGGTTTTTGCACCTTTGTTGGGGGAAATCTGGTGAGCTGGAAGAGAAAGAAGTAGTCTGTTATTTCCAGGTCCAGTGTAGAAGCGGAGTATCGTAGTATGGCATCGACCACTTGTGAGTGAAAGTGGTTACGAGATCTCATGCTGGATTTAGGAGAGGTCTACAACCATCCTCTACCTATGTTCTGTGATAACAAGGCTGTCATATACATCTCCAAAAATCCAGTCTTCCATGAAAGAACCAAGCACATTGAGGTCGACTGACATTTCATTCGTGAAGAGATTTTGAAGGAATAAATTTGCACTCCCTTCGTCACTTCTGATAAAGAGCTAGCTGACATCTTCACAAAGCCAGTATCCGCCTCGTTTCTTCATATTTGCGACAAGCTGGGCATGATCGATATATATGCTCCAGCTTGAGGAGGAGTGTTGGAGTTGGTGACCGGGCGGTCTGGCGGTCTGACTTGGCGGGTTGAAGACCGCGTGGTCTGGCAGTTTCCCTTCAGTGGTTTGGTAGTTGGGCTATTGCTGTCTGGAGTCCGAGCAGTCTAGCGGTTTGTCTCAGGCGACTTAGAGACCGGGCAGTCTAGCAGTCTCCCATGGCGACTTCTCTCTCTGGTGGTAGCCGAGTGGTTAGCCCTTCTCATCTAACCGCGCGACTTGTGAGGGTTGTTTTTTGTATAAGCTGCTTAGTCCTGTAATTTTTTAGTCTCACATCTCTAATTTGTATTCTCTCATTTCTCCTCCATTCAATATAATGGAGGCCATACCATTGTAATAGATACATTTTTTGGATAATAAAATTTCTGTTAATCCACTTCCGGTTTGTTCTTGTTCGTTTCTAACAGACCTCATCCTTGGTCATTTCAGATACTTCTTGGGAGTATTGAAACTAGGATCTAGGGTTGATACCTTCAAGGGAATGAAGGGTCCCTTTTGAACAATTATAAAAATTCTCGGGTCAGATGCTTCCATGAAAAGCATGACCCTCTCCTTCAAGATCCCAAAGCATTCCTTCCTGAAGATTGGAAGCTTCATGGAATCCAGCTCCTTATGGTTCTCTTCTGAACCCATAAGTACAATTCTTTTAGCTTCCCTTGGAGATCAACTCAGGCTGTTAAGTTCTTTTTGATCAACCTCCGTATGATACCACTTGAAAGTCTTTAGTTTCAAGGATAGCTAAACACCTATAGGGAGGTGAATATATTTTAAGTCTTTAAATACTATTTTTATTTTAGGTGTGTTGTGATTTAGTTATACTTAGATTTCAAGACAATCACCAATAGCATGCACAAGATTTATAGTGGTTCCTAAGATTATAGGTACATCTAATGTCCCTCCCACCTTTCTAACGGTGTGTTAGACAAGGCACTTCTCCAAAACTCGGCTATAAAGAGCTTACAACTCGGATCCCTCATGATCTCTTAGTCTCCTCAAAGACCTACAGCTCAAGCACAAAGCCCTACCACTCAGAGATGTTATCTCCTACAACTCAGGCACACAGGCCCTACCTCAAACATGAGCACAAGTCCTACAACTCAGGCTAGTAGGATAGTCCTACAACTCAGAGATGTAATCTCCTTCCTCAGATCTGAACCAGATCCTACCTCAGACAAACTGCCCTACAACTCAGATCCAATCTAGGATCCTATTCACCTCTGAATCCTACCACCTAGATATACAAAAGACCCTACACTCAGCCTTTATAAAATTAAGCTTACACTCAAATCCAAAGGATCCTACATGAAGAGTAAAGTGTGTTGATGATGACTAGACACCAGAGAGATTTTCTCTGTGTCTACCTTCTTCTGAACTAAAGTGGCTCAGTCCAGCCTTCTTCTTCACAGCTCCAAAAAAATGTTCTTTAGGAAAAATCTGCTTGAACTGTGAAGTAGCTACAACTAGGGTTAGCCCTTGTTGCTCCTTCTTTCTCAGAGAATTTCTATATGCTTGTTTTTGAAGGTGAGAATGACAACAGCTTTCTTCTTTGCTTGAACTTTCAGATCTGCAGTTTGAATAACCTTTCCTTGCTCTACAATAATGTCGAGAGGAGGAAGATGAAGTCCAGTGCTATTCAAAAAGTTCCAAGATTCTTTTTCTTTCCACTGATCTATAGATTTTTATCCTGATGTCCAATGGCTCTTTGAGCCATGGGTCCACTCAGATTTGGTAGCTGAAATCTTGCTTTTGCATTAAATGCAGTACAGGAGGCATGCAGTGTTGTTTGTCGCATACTATAGACCTCCCGCAACATTTTGAATTTCTGCTGACGTCAGCACCTGTGGACTTAGTCGATTTCAGACAATTCATCATAGGAGTTGACTGAAGGTATGTCACTCAGCACCAAAACACTTAGCCAAATATTCTGCAGCACCAGGCATTGAGTGGGTTGACAATACTTAATGAATATAGACTTTGGCCATCTTAATTGAGTAGGCGTTGAGTGAACCTTCATCACTCAACGCATTTGGACTTTGCCGCTTCTCTGAATGGAGGAGTTGAGTGAGTTGTCTTCCTCAACGCTTCCCGCCTTAGCCTGTCATCTTACTGAGGCGTTAAGTGAGCAGCCTTCACTCAACACTTCTATACTTAGTAGAATTTCATGTTGTGCTGCCTTTGAGTGAACTACCTTCACTCAATGGTTATGGACTTCGATGGATTTTCTGTCTACTTCTTCGTAAGCTTTGACATCACTCTGTTCTATCGACGCTTTCTTCTTTAGGCGTTGAGTGAACTGTCTTCACTCAAAGCTTATGGACTTGGCCAAAATCCTGCTCTGATTCTCAGTTGCTTTGACTGTTTGAGCCTGACTCAAGGCTTCTTATCATCTAGTATTGAGTGAACTACCTTCACTCATTGCTTTTGGACTTAACCAAAATTATTCCTTGGAAATAGTTAGGCTTTGACAACTTGAGCCTTAGCCTGCCATCTTGCTGAGACGTTGAGTGAACAGCCTTCACTCAACTCTTCTATACTTGGTAGAATTTCATGTTGAGCCAGCGTTTAGTGATCGGCCTTCACTCAACGCTTCTGGACTTAGACGGATTTTCTGTCTACTTCTTCTTAATCTTTGACATCACTCTGTTTTGTCCACACTTTCTTCTTTAGGCTTTGAGTGAACTGTCTTCACTTAATGCTTCTGGACTTGGCCAGAATCCTGCTCTGATTCTCATATGCTTTGACTGCTTGAGCTTGACTAAATGCTTCTTGTCATCTGGCGTTGAGTGAACTGTCTTCACTCAACATTTTTTGACTTAACCAAAATTCTACCTTGGAAATAGTTAGGCTTTGATTGTCTATGCTTTACTCAAAGCTTTTGGCTTTTTGGCATTGAGTGAACCACCATCACTCAATGACTATGGACTTAGACAGATTTTTTTCTTTCCAATATCCTGCCTTAAGTCCACCTATCACAGTCACTCTGACAACCTATCTAATCATTGTTTGAAGAACATCATGCACATATAGAACTTGTGGCAACTGTTAGATTACACATATGTATACCATTGTCCTATAGACCTTCTTCAAATATGGGATATTGGGATCAATGGACCTAATAATAAAGTCTATATATTAGTCATTATTGATGATTACTCTCATTTTACTTGGGTGTTCTTTCTAAAACAAAGTCAGACGCCTTTAAGGCCTTCACTAATTTTATCAAGCAAATTCAGAATGAATTAAACAGCTCGGTGGTCAAAATCAGAAGTGATCACAGAACAGAATTTGAGTCTGGTGCCATGAAAAAATTATGTGGAAGTCAAGGTATATTTCATGAGTTTTCCTCTCCGTGTACTCCACAATAAAATGGATCTGCTGAGAGAAGGAATAGAACCCTCATTGAAGAATGTAGAACTATGTTGAATGAGGCTTCACTACCCGAGTACTTCTGGGCCAAAGTAATCAACACAGCTTGTCACGTGCAAAACTGAGCTTTAATCAACAAAAGCCATCGTAAGATTCCCTATGAACTGTTGAAGGGCAGATAACCGACTATGTCCTACTTTAAGATCTTTGGAAATAAATGCTTTGTACTTAGCAATGGGAAGTATTATCGCACGAAGTTAAGTGAAAAATATTTTGAAGGTATTTTTGTCGGGTATAGTAGCCATAGTAAGACTTATAAAATTTTTAACAAGAGTGATAGAAGAGCCTATAAATGTTGTATTTGAGGAGACAAGCATGCTTCATAGCAGCTCGTCTAGTGTTGTTAGTATAGATATAGGTAATATTTAAAGCAACTAAGCTTGGAAGAAGCGGTCAAGGAAGATGCTTCAAGCTCAGTCAAGGTCATCGATCCAAGTGTGGTGGATAAAGAACGACTAGATGAAGATCTACCTCAACCTACAAGATAAGCAATAGATGTGGCAGAACATGATGGTGGGAGAGGAGGAAATCTAGTGTTCAGACATCTACGAGATCACCAGGTTGATCTGATCATTGTAGGGCTAGGTGACGGTGTTAGAACAAGAAGAGGTACAGCTAACGAAGTTCTACATCTTAGCTTTCTGTATCAGGTTAAGCCAAAGAAGTTTGAAAAAGCAAACAAGGATGACTCTTGGATTATGGTTATGCAAGAGGAGCTCAACCAATTTAAAATATGCAAGGTTTGGGAGTTGGTGCCCAAGCCCAAAGGACAGAAAGTAATCGGTATTAAATGGGTATTCATAAACAAGCTGGATGAAAATTGAGTGATTATAAAGAATAAAGTCAAGCTTGTAGCTTAAGGGTATAGATAAGAAGAAGGGATTGACTTCGATCAGACCTTTGCTCCAATGGCCCGACTCCGGTTGTATCTTGTGTACGCTGCTCATAAAGGCTTCAAGGTGTATCAGATGGATGTGAAGTCAGCATTCCTCAATGGATATCTAAAAGAGGAAGTATACGTAGCACAACCCCTAGGATTTATCAACTCAATTTTCCCTGATTATGTATATTTTCTTAATAAAGCTCTATGCGGCTTAAAATAAGCTCCCCGAGCTTGGTATGAGATGATGTCTAGCTTTCTTCTTGAGAACAAGTTCATAAGAGAAATGATAGACAAGACATTATTTCTTAGGGAAGTAAAAGGCAAGATTTTGTTAGTGTAAATCTATGTAGACGACATTATTTTTGGCTCAACGGAAGACAACCTTTGCAAGAAGTTTTCTAAACTCATGCAAGGGAAGTTTGAAAATGAGCAGTATGGGAGAGCTAAAATATATATTAGGACTTCGGGTGAAACAATCTGACGATGGAATTTTCACTTATCAGACGAAGTTCACCAAAAAATTACTTAATAAATTTGGAATAGAGAATGCAATCTCGATGAGGACTCCAATTGGTTCAACTCTAAGGAATCTCATTACGTCGATGCAAAGAGGATTTTGAGATACCTCAAGGGTACACCAAATATTGGCTTATGGTACCCAAGAAGTAATGATGTCGTGCTAATTGGATTTTCAGATGAAGATTTTGTAGGTAGTAGGGATGACAGGAAAATCACTTTCGGGGCGTGCCAATTCCTTGGAAGATGGCTTATTTCATGGAGCAGTAAGAAGCAAAATTGTGTGACAACCTCCACTACTGAGTCAGAGTATATCTCCACTGGTAGTTGTTGCGCACAGCTTCTCTGGATCAGGAATTAGCTAGAAGATTATAACTTGAAATTCATGGAGATTCTGATGTTTTGCCACTTCTCCAGTGCAATAGCGATTACAAATAATCCAGCCTCTCACAGCCGGATAAAGCACATTAAAATCATATATCATTTCATCAGGTAGCATGTGGAGAACAGGAACATAACTCTCAGCTATGTCTCGTTGGATAAGCAGGTCGTAGACATTTTCACAAAGTCGTTGGACGAGGCCAAGTTCTCATTTTTCAAAATAGAACTGGGCATGCTAAATAAGGACTCGTGAAGATGGCTAAGAAGATAAAAATTCTCTCGGGAAGCACATCTCTCAGCAGACAACATTTATAAGGTAAATTCGTCGAGATGAACTCGTAGAAACTCGTCGATTCGTCGAGATAATACAAGTTTTCACGACGTTACTCGTCGATTTTCGACAAATTCTGCTTGGCTTTCATGGCATTTTGACGAATCGTACTTAGGTCAATTTTTCTATTGGATTAGAAGAGACTCCGGTTTCAGGTATGCGTCATTTTCCCTTCTCCAAACTTTTATATATATATATATATATATATATGTATATATATATATATACATATATATATATATATATATATATATACATATATATATATATAAAGTTCTCGTGGTACAAGATATTCACTTCATCGAAAGAGCCTTCTGATTCCGTCGCTTGTCTCCCTCCCAACAATTTGTATTCCACAACAGCAACTTGTCATCGTCTTCCCCGATGATTCATCTCCAACAGTAGTTCCTATCAGTCTCCAATAGTCATTGATTCCTCCAAGTTCTTCGCTTCTCAATTTCAATCCCCGCATCTGAAGTTCTTCCCAAGACAATTATTTCATTTCTCAAATCTCTGCTCTCTGTCTATGGCTCCTCAAAGTTCTAATGGATTGCTCGTAGGGGGAGAGCTAGTTCAAACAGGTTTCGCTACGGCCGTGGATGAATTCAGGAATGTCATGCTCATGTTGGAATTGGTTGGTCTCTCATTCGTCCTAGAACACCCATGCAAGGTGTTGGACAAGGAGGTTCTAGAGTTCTTTGAAAGTCTTTGTTTTCAAGGGTAGCTAAACCACCTAGAGGGGGTGAATAGGTATCTATGTCTTTAGTATGTCTTTTAACTTTTATAAGTTTAGGTTGTGTGTTGTGATTTACTTTTTATTGCTTTCATTACATTAACCCAGATGACACAGCAATTTATAGCGGTTCCCCAGATTATGGGTACGTCCACTTTCCCTCCCCCTTTTCTAACAGTGTGTTAGACAATGCACTTCTCCAATATCTCGACTCCTAAGAACTTATAACGCAATCCCGCATGACCACTCAGTCTCCTCCAAGACTTACAACTTGGGCGCAAAGCCCTACAACTCAGTGGTCAGAAGATCACCTACCTCAAGCCAAATGCCCTACCACTCTGGCTGGGAGGACAGCCCTTCCTCAGATCTAAAGGATCCTATAACTCAGACCAAAGCCCTACACTCAGATTCTCAGCAAAATCCTACTACTCAGATTCACTCTTAAATCCTACCTCAAATCTATAACGGATCCTACAATCCCAGCCTTTATAACACAGGCTTGTAGCTCAAATCTAAAAGGATCATATAGAGAGAATAAGGTTTGATGTTGATTTGACACCAGAGAAATTATCTATGTGTCTTTCTCCTTCTGTCCTGAGAAAGACCAGTCCAGATTTCTTCTTCATAGCTCCAGAAGATAATCTTCAGGATTTGCTCAGCTTGGGCTATGAAGTGGCTACTGCTAGGGTTAGCCTTTGTTGATCCTTATTTCTTATTGTTTATGATGAAGACGATAACAGCTAACAAGAATAACTTTCAGGTCGATCGATTTTAACTTCTGCTTCTTGTCTCAGCAACAATAGTGAGGAATACAATAAAGATCTTCCGCTTATCGAAAAGACAAAACCCTAAAAGTTAGAAGTTTCATCTCTCGGTCTTCTTCCTTTTATCTTCCGCCAATTAACGGCTATTTGACCCGTAGGCCCAGCTTTAATTGTTGTGAAAGAAATGGGGACTAGACTCTGATTAACTCTAGAAGGGGGGTGAATAGAGTTTAATCCAATCTTTTTAAACTTTTGCGAAATTAAAATATCTTTTTAAAATGGGTGAATAGGATATATGTGTACAAGTGGAGCAAACTAACAGAAGAGATAAATCTAAGCTACACAGCACAAATATCACAGCATAAGCACAAAAGAAAATACAGCCACACAGACAACACAAGAACTTTATAGTGGTTCCCCAACTGGGTATATCCACTCTTCTACCACCCTCGGTAGGAATTCACTACAGGGTTTGATCAGGTGCCTGTACACCACAATATCTATTTTTCAAGGGAGATATAGCAACCCTTTTGAGCTTTTGACCAGGTGCTCAAAAACCAAATCACTTTTGAAGGGAGAGATAACCCTGTACAGAGAGGGGAGAGAGGTTGATGATGACTTCTCTATTCTCAAAGCAAATTGAGAGAAGCCTTGTGGATTCTACTGATTGTATCAATGCTCCCCCTGAGATTAGTATATGTTCAGGCAGGGAAACTTTGTTAGGGATGGTAGGTCTTCTGCTACAAGATCAAATCAGGGATTCTCTTGACTGATTGAAATTGTTTGTCACTGAAGATCCTAGAATCAGAGATAGAAGGAAGAAAAAGACTCTTGATATATGATTGGTGTTCTTTTCTTCTTCTTCTTAAGAGAGCAATGAGATCCTGCACAGAAAGAGTATTAGAAAGACCGGAAGCTTTTTCTCTAAAAACTTTTTCTGTCACTGTGTTGTTTTTCTTGAGAGCTGTAAGCACAAAATATTTTTCTCGTGTTTGTTCTCTGTGTCTCTTTGTTGATTCTATATTTTTTCTTTGAGTGATTGATTTCTTTTCTTGTCTTGCCGAGAGTATACTATAATAACAACTATTCCACAATTCCAATTCAAATTCCTGCCATTAAAGCTAAGCAGAAAATCTTGGAATAGAAAACGTCAAGAATGTTAATTAAAATATTCCATTCCCCAACTGTCCCGGGATATTTGTCAATTTCATTTACTGATGAAAATCATAATCAATGCTGCCAAATAACGGCTTTAAAATAACCATAAATTACTCAGTAAAATCATGACTTATAATAGAAATAAATCGGAATAGATAAGGAAAGAATAAGTCAAAAACATCTTATAGTTTTAGTCGACCAGAGATCAGAGATCGTCGACCTCAGAAAACACATTCTTCGACCTTGGCTCTGCGAATAAACTTTTCAAAAATTTGGCTGAGTCTGAGCTAGAAGATCGTTGAGCTTAGAGCTGCACTGTACTGGAAGATCGTCGACCTTAGAACAGATAACTTCTTTGCCAAGTTCGCAGACCACAGAACTCTTGTCTTGCACTTAGAGTAAGTCGACCTGAGCTCTAAGAATGTCGAGCTCAGAAATTATATGAACTCTTCTGAGTTCTCTGAACTGAGCTTGCCAAACGTCGAACTTAGGTCAACAAACGTCGACCTGAGAAATGACTTCAACACATAACTTCTAGGGCTGATATCTGATACTATCTTCAGGTAGGTCCTTGATGCTGCAAGCTGTAGGACTGACCTAAGACTAGGAAGATAAAATACTTGACCCAACTATACAATATGGGTCACACCCTAAGAAGTGAACCTAGACCAAATCACCTAGGGGTTCCAACAATCTCCCCTTATTTGGGTGAGGTTACTTCAGAAGATAAGAAAAAAATAATCATAGCAAGAAAAAATAGATAACTGATAGAATAAATAAGCTATCAGCATCTTTATAAAGCAATGCATTAAATTGTTCATAAGCAAAACAGACAGAAAAAAAATAAGCTATTTGTCCTTGGAAGAATCAAAAGATTTAGCAAATTTTATTACTCTATTTGGATCCAGTGCTTGTCTGAGAGTCATGGTCATGTCTGCATCACCCAATGTCTTTTGAGATGTGGCTCTGGGAACTATAGCTTCAGGATGCAGATTCATTTACTCTTCAGCATTAAATAGATTTCCAACTTGATATCTTTCTAGCTCTTTCTTCCTGTAGGATGACATTGTAGAATACTGAGAGGTGTCCTGACCCTTTTCTCTTGCTTTTATGATCTGAGATAGAGCAATAGATTCTTTAAATCTGTCCATTCTGGTATTAGGATCTGTCTCAGGATCATATGCTTGAATTGGAGGTTTTTCATATCTAACTTCAGGACTAACTTCACTGGAAGGGGAAGGAGAGAATGTTGGCTTGGAAGGATATTACTGAGAACTGAGAGAGCTTCTGGAGAATGAGTGATATTGCTTTTGATACTGACTAACTCTTGAAGCTTCAGAGGATCTACCATGCCTTTGGTAAGTCTGAGTAGTGTTTGAAAATCTCTGATGGCCACTACCTGAAGAGCAACCACTGGGAGGAGGAGGAGGAGGAGGAGGATCTCTTCTATTCATCCTTGGAGAAGAGGGAGGGGAGTACTTCCTTTTCTTCCTTGCTTTAAGCTCATTCTTTGACAACTTCATCCAATGAGGCATGTTAGGATATGGATCAATATTGTGCCTGATATAGTAGGGAGTGTCATTATGGGGATTTGGAGCTAGAGCTGTAGTCTTCTTTCACAATTTCCTTTTCTTTGTCTTGGGGGAATCATCACTATAGATTTCTTCACTACTTTCACTATCAAAGTTGTACAAAGCATCAATTGCTTTTATCTGCTCGGGAGTTACCTTGGTAGGAGGAGAAGGAGCCTTGGGAGCTGGGATAGGAGTAGGAGCATAGACTGGAGGGATGGGGTCAGTCATATACTCAGACTTTGATTTAACAGACTCTTCAACTGCCTCTTTGGTATCAGCTACTGAAGCTTTCTCAGTAATCATAGCTTTAGTCTTAGAGCTTTCTTCAAAACTATCCCTTATTATGGCTATCACCTCTGAGGAAGCAGGTGGAGTATAGCACACAATGGCCTTAGATGATGATTCAACAGAAGGTAAAGGATTAAAGAATGATGGGTAAGGATAAAGGAATTTCCCTGAAAGCTGATGGAGAATACTTTCCATATCTACTGATGGAGGAATAAAGTAAAAGTAATTTACACCAGTCAGAACTTCTGGCATAGCTACAACCATCTTATCATCTGCTGTTGCTGCTTGAGCTACTGCTGTTGTTGAGACTGCTGCTGCTGCAAGGGCTTCTTCACAGAACATCTCCCCCTGCATGGTTTCAGAAGGTTCTGAAGCCATGCCCTTGGCTAAAGAAGGGGAAGGGAAGGAGGAGGCAGCAAAGAGAGATGTAAGGGAATTTATTGATTTTAAAAGGGGGGATATCTCAGCTGCAATAAGCTCCTTGAGGATGGGAGTCAATTGAGATATGAGGGTAGCAATGAAAGCATTGTCAGGGGTTAGAGGAGGAATAACTGGGGGGATGCTATCAAGCATGATATCATCTTGGTTAGTAGGTTAGGATGGGGTCTGAGGAGAGGGAGTATAAACAGGGGATTGGAGGGGAGAGGCTTGAGAAGAAATTTCAGCTGTTATCAACTCAAAGTTTGGAAAGAGGAGGGTGGTTGAGAGAATGGTTGTAAGGTGAGAGGGAAGAGGTGAGTCGGGAGGTGTGAGGTTATGAGCAGGAGAGGGCTGATGATCTGGAGTAGGAGAGGCAGGAGGGGTAAGGGGAGGGGTTTCTTCAGCCAAGAGAGGAGTGGTTGTTACCACCCTTATGTTCTCTGAAGCACCTGCAGAGGGCTTTTCCTTAGAGGGCTTAGTAATTGTCCTCTCCCATCTGCCAAATAGGCCAGAGGTTAGTCTCTTGGAGACATTGATGAACGTAGTCTGGGGAACTAACAGTTCATCAGCCTTTGCCTTCAAGAACAGGCCCAAAACCCTAACAAAACAAACTTCTTTTTTGTTGTTCCTCTTCCTGATCAAATCTAACAAAATATGTCTCCAATTGACTTTCCTCTTATTCACTAGCGTAGCCATCACCAGAAACTGCTGTCTGGATATGTTGTCGTGGGCAGTGTGCTTTGCAAACAACACTTTCCCCACTATATCTGCAAGAAACTTGTACACAGGAGACAAGTTCTTTTTCCATAATTTGTTAGAGTTTTCACCGGAGTGACCCATAATAACTAACAAATTCTCAAAGTCATCATCATCCATATCCAAATCTTCTATACCATTCTCAAGTTCAAAAATTTCTGTAAGAACTGCGGGAGAGAGAGTAACATGAGTCCCACTAATGAATCCTGTCATCTCTTCCTCACTAGAGGACGATGAGAATACCCACTCCTTGATTGCGGCGGCTAGAAGCATGATGTGGTTGGTCATAAATAATTTCAGCTTTTGATCTTCACATAGTTGTAGAATATCCTAAAATATTTGATTAGATTGCTGGAATGAATAAAAATCAATGTCAAAGCCCGTGTCGAACTTCATTTCTGTTGAACAAGATACAGCCATTTCTGAATACTTTTGTGAAATGAGAGTACTGGAGGTTGTTCTGCATAAACCTCTTCTTTGAGTTCTCCATTTAGAAAAGCACTCTTCACATCCATCTGGTAGACTTTGAACTTTTTATATGCTGCATAAGCTAAGAAAATTCTTATTGCCTCTAGCCTGGCAACTGGAGCAAAGGTTTGATCATAATTAATACCTTTCTCTTGCCTATATCCTTGAGAACCAAGCCTTGCCTTGTTCCTCACTATCACACCTTGGGAATCAAGTTTATTCCTGAACACCCAAGTAGTCCCAATTACTGGATAGCCCTTAGGCCTTGGAACTAAGTCCCAAACTCTACACCTCTCAAATTGATTGAGCTCATCTTGCATTGCAATAATCCAGTGTGGATCTTGTTCTGCATTAGTTATGGATTGAGGCTCAACTTGAGAGAGAAAACAGGCAAGCATCACATCAGGGTTGAGTTGATTCCTTGTCTACACACCCACTGATATGTCTCCAATCACTTGAGATCTAGGGTGATCTCTAAGTGTGACAAGATCATTAGGTGGAGTTGGTTCAGCAACAGTTATTGGATTTAATTCCTCTTGTGGAGTTGCATCAACTGTTGAAGGAGGTTGAACTATTTCCACAGTTTCTTCATCACTATCAGCTTCTGCTTCTGATTGTGGAGGAGGATGTGATACACCCTTTGGGGTAAGGTCTAGATCATCCAAATTCTCACACAAATTTGATACCTGCAAAGTGTTATTGGTAGAAATGTTTTTCTCCTTGTAAAACATGTTAGTCTCATCAAAATTTACATACATAGACTCTTCAATCTTCAAAGATGATTTATTAAACACCCTATAAGCTTTGCAAACTTGGGAATATCCTAGAAAAATTCCCATTTCAGCCTTTGCTTCAAATTTTCTAAAATACTTCTTGTCATTGTTATGAATATAGCATACACACCCAAATACTTTAAAATAGGTGATTATTGGTTTCTTCCCTTTGAGTATTTCATAGGGAGTCTTAAGCTTTAGTTTATGTATTAAACTCCTGTTCAAGACATAGTTTGTCGTGCTTACTGTCTCTGCCCAATAGGACAGAGACATGTAAGCATCTGCAAGCAATGTACCTGCAGCTTCAATGAGTATTCTATTTTTCCTTTCAACTACCCCATTTTGTTGAGGAGTTCTAGGAGCTGAGAAACAGTGCCTGATACCTTCCTTCTCACAGAACTCATGCATAAGAAGAGATTCAAACTCAATGCCATGATCACTTCTAATCAATACAACTTGAGTAGAGTATTCAATCTGTATGGTCTTGAGAAAATTTGTAAGAACCTTAAAGGTATCTGACTTAGATCTCAGAAAGAATACCTAAGTGAATCTGGAAAAGTCATCTACAATAACTAAGGTATAAGATTTCCCTCCTAGGCTTTGTACAACAATGGGGCCAAAAAAGTCTGTATGTAGCAAGTATAATATCCTAGGTGAATCACTCTTATTAATAGATTTGAAACTAGATTTAGTTTGCTTGCCTAGTTGACAAGCTCTGCAGAGGCCTTCCTTCCTGTAGGGGCCAAAAGGTAAACCTATAAAAAGGTTGTCCTTAGATAACCTAGCTATATTCTTATGATTTACATGACCTAATCTTTTATGTCATAAGCTAGTTTGACTACTAACATAATTAAATAAACAAATTTCAGAAATAGCAGATTCAAAATTGATTAAATAAATGTTGCCTTGTCTAATTCATGTTAAAATAGTTTTGTTGTTTAAGGAGATAGTGCATAAGGAGTTAGTGGAGCTTACTTGATAACCTGTATCACACAGTTGGCTTACTGATATCAGGTTATGCTTGAGACCATTGATATAGGTCACCTTCTTGAATATAATATCTCCACATCTGAAATCTTCATAGCCTTCTGTCAATCCAAAGCCTGAGTCCCCAAAAATTACTTCAGGGCCAGCCTTGGCTTTATAGTTGATAAGGCATTCCTTGCAACCTGTCATATGTTTAGAGCAACCACTATCCAGGTACCACTTGATTTGAATGACAGGGTTCTCTTCTTCCTGTAAAGAAAAAGATTAGAGGTTTCTGACCAAGGATATCTTGGGTCCTTGCTGTTTGACAAAACCATAACTTGAAATAAAGGAACATTCAGGCTGATCTTTATATCCTAGGGGATGATACCTTCTAGGGGGTATAATCCACTAACTAAAAGGATTAAAATTTTTATCAGCTTTTATGTTTCTCTGATTATGAACTGGGTTCGGCGAAGTCAAGTGAGTTCGTCGAGCTGAGTTCGACAATTTGGGTTGAGTTCTTCAATCTCTGCTCGAAGAATGAAAGTATCCATTCTCAGAGCCCCTGAAACGTCGATCTCCAGTGGACGACCCAAACTGATTTCGTCAATCGTAGTTCTAAGAATAATTTGGGCTATTATTTGTGTTCAGAGTTCGTCGTTCTGAGTTCGACAAACCGTGCCCATTTCGTCGTTCTAAGTTCGACGAAAATTGTTGAACATAGTTATTTCTATGATTTCTCTTTCTCTCCTTATTAAGGTTGGTTTTCTTAAGTTCTAGTTGCTTAAGAATGTAACACCCCAAAAAGACTCAAAAATGGTTTTGAGGTGCAGGTCATGTTACACGGCCTGGGACACGGGCGTGTCCCAGGGCGTGTCGGGGGTACACGGCCTGGGACACAGGCGTGTCCCAGGGCGTGTCACGCAAATAAAATGCGATTTGAGTCAGAAAGTTACACGGCCTTGAACCAAGCCTTGAACACGGGCGTGTCAGGTTGGACACGGGCGTGTCCAATGCCGTGTGCCAACCCGTGTACTGCTTGCAGCTCGATGAGGCAGGTGTGACACGGGCGTGTCTCAGGGGTGACACGGGCGTGTCAGGTTCGACACGGGCGTGTCGATGCCCGTGTTCTGGTAAATCTCAGTCGGTACGAATACCGCGTGTGCCGCTTAAGGGTACACGGCCTGTGACACGGGCGTGTCACAGGCCTTGTCAGCCAAAAAAATGAGCTTTTGGGCAAATCGTGGCCGTTCAGATTTCTCTCTTTGGATCCAAGGGCTCGGGTGATTTCCTGGCTGGATTTAATCCGTGAAGGCTGATGAAGACTTCATTCTTCATTTGCTTAAGGAAGAGAGAAAGAGAGAGGAGGAAGAAGAAGGAGGAGGAGATTAAGCCACGGGCGGAGTTCCCATGGTCCGATTCGTGATCCGAAGCCGGCATTGTGAAGGCAAGGCTGCTGCGGTTCTTTCTCACCGGCTAGTTTTCGATGGCTCCCAAGAGATCGACAAGGGTAACGATCTCCCTTCTTGGACATATGAAGTCCTTCTTTTCTGCATTGCATAGGGAAAACCCTTCCCCGCGAGTGTGCGGTGGGTTGTGGTGTCCCTTGGGGTAGATATGTGAAGTCCCCCTTGTTAGAGGCCGTAATTGGAGTACGGCTCTAGGCATGCTGTGTGAAGCCCATCTGGACATGGTCTGGATTGGTGATGCTTGTTTGCATATCGGAGAAGGCTCCGTGATTATGGCTTGTGTTGCCTTGTGCCTACCTGTTGCTTGGTGCAGCAGGAAGTACTGGATGATGTCCAGGAAATGAAGAGGGTTGGATGCAACTCTTGTGGCCGTGCGTTGCCACTTTATGAGCGGTTGAGCCGTTGGGCTGCAACTCGATGAAAAGGCAGATTGCCGAACAGGAAAGGTGAAACCGACCCGCGCCTATAAATAGCCATGGATACTTCCGTATTCGAGGTGGCACGACGACTTGAGCAACGGGGGGTGGCTGATCCGTACCTGCGTTAGGTCCGTCCGACTTGGAAGCCTGGTTATAGGTTTTGTTGGAGCGCCTAATGAGAGTCTTAAGCCCGCGCGCCGGAAAGACTAGAATGCTCAAATAATACCGTATAGATGGTGGTGTTGACCCTGGTATTCCGGTACACCAAGAATGTGCCCTGAGTGCACGGACTGTTGGGCCGTGTGGTCGATGGTTGTGATGGCTTGAATGTGCCTGCGCGCACATAGTTGTTATATGATGATGCCATGCTATGCAGGGAAAGAATGCTCATGCCCCGAGAAAGGGGTAGGATTGTTATAATTGGGTCAGCTGAATGCTGACCGTTGCATTGTTTGCCACCGGTTGGGTGGATTGTTCCCATGCAGGTGCTGGAGAGCCAAGTGGTAAGTGAAGGGCTGAAGCCCTACTGCTGTTGTTGCTGCTGCTGCGGCAAGCCCTTGAAGGCTAAGCGAATGTTTTTGCTTGTTTTCTTTTACTCATGTATGGCCGGCCTGCGCGCCGAGGTTTGTAAACCATACGGTGTGACAAGAGGAACTGTAAGGCCTGAAGGCCAAACTTCATGTATTTGTTGTACATTCCGTGGTTATATATAAAGGTGGTTTATATATTGGACATTCCTGGTTAGAGTTCAAATTACAACTTAAAGCTTCCGCTAGAATGCTCTGAGTTAGGATTCGTGTTTGGTTTGGTATTATCCTGTGACCTCACCGTCTGTTTGTGGCATATAGTGTGGGGCCCCGGCCGGACCTTCTACTATACGTCATTTAACGGATGGGGTCGTTACATTTTGGTATCAGCTTCGTTCGGTCTTCCTCTCTCGAATTCGTGGACGAATTCTTTTATGGGGTGGCGAGCGCGTGTTTATGCGCCCTGCTGTAATGCTAATGAACTCTGGAATGTCCACTAAGGAATGTACAAAATCTTGTTTGAGGAATCTGTGCGTTCCTTTTTTTGTTGTTTTGCTTGCATACGTTCGCTAATGTGTGTCTTGTCCACCTATAGGTGACGCGTAGTGGTGCTGGGCAGTCTGAGCCCCAGCGCTCTGATGAGAGTGCGGCACCAGCTGAGGTGCCAACACCTCCTCCATCTGCGGAAACTGTTCGCTTAGTTGCTGAGGCTCTATTTGCCATGATTCAGCCGACCGGGTAAGCGCAGCCGGCAGTAGTGCCAGTTCGTGTTGTTGTAAGACCCGAGCCGGTTGAGGCTGTAGATCCACGAGCAGCTGACCGACAGTTGAAGCAATTCATGAGCTTCAGTCCTCCTACGTTTACGGGAATGGGATCCCCAACGCAGGCAGAAGATTGGTTATCGCGTGTCAAGCGGATAATGACAGCGATCAGGGCGGAGGAAACTCTAAAGGTCACCTTGGCCACCTTCATGCTTGAAGGAGAGGCGCGGTTGTGGTGGGACGAGGTTGAGGTACACCATTTGGCGGGCAGGCAATTAACGCAAGTGTCGATTGAGGAGTTCTCTCGGATATTTCTGGCGAAACATGTCCCAGCGGCGCAACGCATTGCTATGGAAAATGAGTTCCAACGGTTAAAGCAAGGGGAAGATAGCGTGGATATCTACTTGCATGAGTTTACCAGGTTGGGACGGTATGCGGGAACAATCTTCGCGGATGACCAAAGGAAGACGAATCGGTTCTATGAAGGATTGCGGGATGAGTTGAGATTCTTGCTTTCGAGTTCAGTAAACCAAGGGTTTCAGGCGTTGGTTGATACTGCGTGTGCGTTGGAGAAGGACATGCGGCGGGTGCAAGGGAACAAGGGCTTGGTTGTGTCAAAGCCAGAGGTTCAAGCACCTCGCCCGAGCAAATCGTTTTACCAGAAGAAAGGGGGCAAGAGGTCCAAGCCGTCTAGGCAAGTGACTACGACCGTTGTGTCGGGGGCGACATCAAGGCCGGATTCTCGTACATGCTATAACTGTGACCGGGTGGGGCATATAGCTCGTGACTGTCGGGTTGTTCAGCCCAAAGGGGAAAAGAAGACGGGTGCGTCTTATGCTGAGAAGGGCAAAGCGGTGGTTGATTCCTCTGCGTCCCAGGCACAGCCCCGAATCTATCAGCTTGGCCAACAGGAAGCGATTAAGCAAAGTGACGTCGTCACAGGTACGAGTTGATTTCGCTTACTTGCTTAGGTGCTATTATTTTTGGTTATGTATAGCTTGTGCATGATGTGTGTGCTGCAGGCTTTGTCCTGATTCGGAACAATTTGGCGAGAGCCCTGTTTGATACGGGTGCTTCGCATTCTTTTCTGTCTGAGGATTTCGTATCTCGCATTGGGGTACCAAGTCATGTGACGGTGGATAGTACAAGGGTGCTATTGCCGAATGGCTGTGTGATGCTTGCGGATAGGCCTTGCGATGTGGATGTGCAAATAGGAAGTCGGGATTTCGGTTTGAGTGCAGTTGTGCTACCGTTATCGGAGTTTGATGTGATCTTTGGTATGGACTGGCTCTCGGAGCAGTGTGCCTTTATTGATTGCAACTCCAAGGAGATTACACTAGGCCAGAATACCGGACTTGTGACGAAGTTCGCTGGTATGCGAGGAGTTGGCGGGACTCTGTTGTCTGCACTCCAAGTCGTCAATGCTGTTCGGAAGGGCGCAGAGTTATTCTTCACGCTAATTCAGGCTGTTGAGCCAAAGGCCAGTGTCGGTGAGGTACTGGTTGTGTCAGAGTTTGCCGATGTGTTTCCTAAAGATCTTCCTGGGTTACCACCCCAGCGGGAGATTGACTTCTCTATTGAGTTGGTGCCAGGTGCGAAACCTGTGGCCCGCTCTCCATATCACGTCGCGCCAAAAGAGATGGCTGAGTTGAAAGTCCAATTGCAAGAGTGTTGGAGCAGGGATATATACGCCCAAGTATGTCACCTTGGAGCGCGCCTGTTCTATTTGTGAAAAAGAAAGACGGTAGCTTACGATTATGTATTGACTACCGCGAATTGAATAAGCTGACGGAGAAAAAAAAATATCCGATCCCACGGATTGATGACCTCTTTGATCAGCTGGCAGGATCAACGGTCTATTCCTAATTGGATTTGAAATTGGGATATTATCAGCTGAGGATTAGGGAAGGTGACATTCCCAAGACGGCGTTTGGAACACGCTACGGTCATTATGAGTTCACGGTAATGCCGTTTGGCATATGTAATGCGCCTTCGGTATTTATGGACCTAATGCATCGAACGTTCCGAGAGTACTTGGATTTGTTCGTTATTGTGTTTATCGATGACATCTTAGTATACTCTCAGTCGGAAGAGGGTCATGCAAACCATTTGCGGTTGGTCTTGCATACCCTGCGGAGGAATAAGCTTTATGCCAAGTTCTCAAAGTGTGAGTTCTGGCTCTCTTCAGTAGCCTTTTTAGGCCATGTGGTAAGTGGAGAAGGTATCGCGGTGGATCCGTTGAAGATAAGTGCCATTCGAGATTGGCCAGTGATGTCTTCAGTGGCCGAGGTCAGGAGCTTCCTTGGACTTGCGGGCTACTATAGACGGTTTGTGGAAAACTTCTCACGGATTGCTTTACCTCTGACCACGCTGACGAGAAAAGATCAAAAGTTCATTTGGACGCCGGAGTGCGCGCGAGCTTTTGAAGACTTGAAGAGTCGTTTGACCACGGCGCCTGTGTTGACATCGCCATGTGGTACAGATGGGTATGAGATCTATAGTGATGCTTCCGGGAGCGGCTTAGGCTGCGTTCTTCTGCAGTTTGGTAAAGTGATTGCTTATGGCTCGCGCCAGTTGAAAGTGCATGAGCGGAATTACCCCGTCCATGATTTGGAGTTGGCGGCGGTAATCTTTGCGCTCAAGTTGTGGCGGCACTATCTATATGGCGTTAAAGTGGATATCTATACAGATCATAAAAGCCTAAAGTATTTGTTGGATCAGAAGGATCTGAATATGCGACAACGAAGATGGATGGAGTTCCTTGGGGACTACACCTTCGAGATTCACTATACTCCCGGGAAGGGAAATGTGGTCGCTGATGCTTTGAGTCGAAAGACTCCGGTACGGGCAAGCTGGTTGCAGAGGCATGATCAGCGTTTAATCCAGGAATTGGAAGCATTGGAGATATCTTGTGTTGACAAGGGTTCGTCGACCGATGCATGCTTGAACTGGATGGAGGTGCAATATGACCTTACGGACAGAGTTCGGCGAGCAACGGAGCTTGATGAAAGTCTCCAGCACTATGCAAAAGATGGGCTGGATGACCAATTCTCTTGGGATAACGGTTTGTTACGAAGAAATGGTCGAGTGTGCGTCCCGAGTGTGGGTAAATTGAGGGAAGAGTTGATGTACGAAGCTCACTTTGCAAAGTACTCAGTTCACCCAGGGAGCACAAAGATGTACAGAGATCTGAAAAAGCTGTTCTGGTGGCCCGGATTAAAGAAAGATGTCGCACGTTATGTGGCTGAATGCAATACCTATGTGTTGGTGAAAGCAGAATGCCAGAAGCCTGGCGGTTTCCTGAAGTCGTTACCTATTCCGGAGTGGAAGTTCGATGATATTTCGATGGATTTCGTGCACGGGTTGCCGAGATCTCAACGCGGTCATGATTCCATCTGGGTGATTGTGGACCGGTTGACGAAAGTGGCGCACTTCCTTCCAAACAGAAGAGACGATTCAGTGGAAACCTTGGCCAAGCTTTATGTGGAGCAGGTTGTTCGACTGCACGGTGTTCCTCAGAGCATCGTTAGTGACCGTGATGGGCGGTTCACATCGAATGATTGGTGGCTCGTTCATCAAATGTTGGGTACAAAGTTAACGTTTAGTACGGCCTTTCATCCCCAAACGGATGGCCAGACTGAACGAACCAACAAGACGATGGAGGATATGCTCCGCATGTGTGCCCTAAACTTTGGTAAGAGATGGGAAGGTTATATATTTCTTGTCGAATTTGCCTATAATAATAGCTACCAAGCGAGTATTGGTATGGCGCCATTTGAGGCTTTATATGGTCGTAAATGCCGTACACCGTTAGCTTGGGCAGAAGCAGGCGAATCTAAGCTGAGTGGGAAAAAGGAAGTCGAAGAAGCTACCTCGCTCATACGCTCTATTCGGGAGAGGCTATTGATAGCCCAAGATCGTCAAGCAAAGTATTACAATGCCAAACACCGGAACGTGGAGTTCGCGGTGGGTGATTGGGTATATTTGAAGATCAAACCCTTCAAAGGCGTGTCCAGGATTCGGCGTTTGAAAAAGCTAAGTCCGAGGTATCTTGGTCCGTTTGAGGTGGTGGAGCGAGTTGGGGAAGCTGCTTATCGACTAGCACTTTCAGCAGACTTGGGTGGATTACATGATGTATTTCACATCTCAGTCCTTCGTAAGGCGGTGAAGGATCCAGCTCAAGTAGTGGAGAATGATCGGGTACCGGTCGAGTATGGGCTAACGACGAGGGTTAGACCCATTCGGATCGAGGATCGAGCCGAGAAACAGTTGCGAAACAAAGTGATCGGGATGGTCAAGGTCCGATGGGACTATTGTGGCCGTAAAGAGCTACCATGGGAGTGAGAGCAGACCATGCGAGCTGAATTTCCCGAGCTGTTTGTATAAATTGTAGACCGTGTACTTTTGTTTTATCAGAGTTATCAAATTCTAGCATTGTTGGTTCGTGTTTCCTTACCGTGCAAATTTCGGGACGAAATTTTGTTAAGGGGGGAGGATTGTAACACCCCAAAAAGACTCAAAAATGGTTTTGAGGTGCAGGTCATGTTACACGGCCTGGGACACGGGCGTGTCCCAGGGCGTGTCGGGGGTACAAGGCCTGGGACACGGGCGTGTCCCAGGGCGTGTCGGGGGTACACGGCCTGGGACACGGGCGTGTCCCAGGGCGTGTCACGCAAATAAAATGCGATTTGAGTCAGAAAGTTACACGGCCTTGAACCAAGCCTTGAACACGGGCGTGTCAGGTTGGACACGGGCGTGTCCGATGCCGTGTGCCTACCCGTGTACTGCTTGCAGCTCGATGAGGCAGGGGTGACACGGGCGTGTCTCATGGGTGACACGGGCGTGTCAGGTTCAACACGGGCGTGTCGATGCCCGTGTTCTGGAAAATCTCAGTCGGTACGAATACCGCGTGTGCCGCTTAAGGGTACATGGCCTGTGACACGGGCGTGTCACAGGCCGTGTCAGCCAAAAAAATTAGCTTTTGGGCAAATCGTGGCCGTTCAGATTTCTCTCTTTGGATCCAAGGGCTCAGGTGATTTCCTGGCTGGATTTAATCCGTGAAGGCTGATGAAGACTTCATTCTTCATTTGCTTAAGGAAGAGAGAAAGAGAGAGGAGGAAGAAGAAGGAGGAGGAGATTAAGCCACGGGCGGAGTTCCCATGGTCCGATTCGTGATCCGAAGCCGGCGTTGTGAAGGCAAGGTTGCTGCGGTTCTTTCTCACCGGCTAGTTTTCGATGGCTCCTAAGAGATCGACAAGGGTAACGATCTCCCTTCTTGGACATGTGAAGTCCTTCTTTTCTGCATTGCATAGGGAAAACCCTTCTCCGCGAGTGTGCGGTGGGTTGTGGTGTCCCTTGGGGTAGATATGTGAAGTCCCCCTTGTTAGAGGCCGTAATTGGAGTACGGCTCTAGGCATGCTGTGTGAAGCCCATCTGTACATGGTCTGGATTGGTGATGCTTGTTTGCATATCGGAGAAGGCTCCGTGATTATGGCTTGTGTTGTCTTGTGCCTACCTGTTGCTTGGTGCAGCAGGAAGTACTGGATGATGTCCAGGAAATGAAGAGGGTTGGATGCAACTCTTGTGGCCGTGCGTTGCCACTTTATGAGCGGTTGAGCCATTGGGCTGCAACTCGATGAAAAGGCAGATTGCCGAACAGGAAAGGTGAAACCGACCCGCGCCTATAAATAGCCATGGATACTTCCGTATTCGAGGTGGCACGGCGACTTGAGCAACGGGGGGTGGCTGATCCGTACCTGCGTTAGGTCCGTCCGACTTGGAAGCCTGGTTATAGGTTTTGTTGGAGCGCCTAATGAGAGTCTTAAGCTCGCGCGCCGGAAAGACTAGAATGCTCAAATAATACCGTATAGATGGTGGTGTTGACCCTGGTATTCCGGTACACCAAGAATGTGCCATGAGTGCACGGACTGTCGGGCCGTGTGGTCGATGGTTGTGATGGCTTGAATGTGCCTGCGCGCACATAGTTGCTATATGATGATGCCATGCTATGCAGGGAAAGAATGCTCATGCCCCGAGAAAGGGGTAGGATTGTTATAATTGGGTCAGCTGAATGCTGACCGTTGCATTGTTTGCCACCAGTTGGATGGATTGTTCCCATGCAGGTGCTGGAGAGCCAAGTGGTAAGTGAAGGGCTGAAGCCCTACTGCTGTTGCTTCTGCTGCTGCGGCAAGCCCTTGAAGGCTAAGCGAATGTTTTTGCTTGTTTTCTTTTACTCATGTATGGCCGGCCTGCGCGCCGAGGTTTGTAAACCATACGGTGTGACAAGAGGAACTGTAAGGCCTGAAGGCCAAACTTCATGTATTTGTTGTACATTCCGTGGTTATATATAAAGGTGGTTTATATATTGGACATTCCTGGTTAGAGTTCAAATTACAACTTAAAGCTTCCGCTAGAATGCTCTGAGTTAGGATTCGTGTTTGGTTTGGTATTATCCTGTGACCTCACCGTCTGTTTGTGGCATATAGTGTGGGGCCCCGGCCGGACCTTCTACTATACGTCATTTAATGGATGGGGTCGTTACAAAGAATTTCATTAACCTTGTTAACCTGTTCAGTATTTTTCTTGCCTTTATCAGATATAAAATTTACTGGTTTTGACAGGTGATTCTTCTGAATTAGAATTGGATCACTGGAGGAAGCACCTAATCCTAGCTTACTATTGTTTATTCTAGCATTTACAGTGCTAGTTATGTCTAAAAATTTTAAGCTTCTTCCTTTAAGAGTTTCTTCTAATTCTTTAGCATTACTTAATTCAGATTTTAGAAAGGTTATTTGATGGTTAGAAGATTTTAGTTCTTCAAACAGTTTGACATTTTCAGCAATGATTTTATCTTGCTCTAACAGCTTTTCCTTGAGGAGTTTGATTTCCTTATCAGATACTATTAGGTCTAAACACAAACTTTTGAAATCTACTTTAAATTCTTCTGATTGAAAATCATAAGAAGCAAATACTTGATCCTCTTCAGAGAGGAGTTCTTCATCATCTGATTCTTCTGAATCAGATCTACTGCTTCCATCTTCTATAGCATGAGACAAACTTCCTTTGCCTTCTTCCCCTCTTCATCTTCACTAGAGCTGGAGGAAGTTGATTCCTCTTTAGTGTAAATCCATGTTTCAGCAACAAAGCCCTTTTCCTTCTTCTTGTAATTGTATTTGCTAGAGGAGGCTTTGCTGTGATGACTTCTTCTAGAGTCCTTTTCTTTTCTCCTATCCTTCTTTTGGACTTTTGTACATTTAGAGATGAACTGTCCTGGTTTCCTGTAACCAAAACAGATAGCCTCTTTAGTAGGGGTCTTGTCATACCTGGGTTTATCTTCACTTCTAGATGGCCTTATCTTGAAATCCTTTCTAGCCATCTTGTATAATCTCTTAGCAAAGAGACTCATAAGTTCATCATTCACTGGAAGACTTGGTGATTCTTTTGCAGCTTTGAATGCTAGGCTATGCTTTTTTTATTGGTGTTGGAGCTTTTGGTTCTGCAGCTGCTTCTCTGTATTTCACCAACTGCTCATAGGACTTGAGCTTACCCAATAGAGATTCAGTTGATATCTCTGCCATGCTCTTGCTTCTTTGATGGGTCATATTCTGGAATCCAATGTACTGGGGAAGCACATCAGAATTTTTTCATTGACCTCTGTCAGAGTAATCTCCTTGTCCAAGGTTCTTAGTTCACTGATGATGGAGCTAAGCCTATTGTACAATGCTTCAACTGTCTCTGCTTCATCCTTCTTGAAATTTTCATACTGAGTAAGGAGGTTTGATCTTCTATCTTTCCTCTCATCTGCTGATCCAGCCATTATTTGGTTCAAGGAGTCCCAAATGGCCTTAGCTGATGGGCACTCAGCAACCTTTTGAAAGATTTCATCAGACATTGTTTGAGCCAATATGTTCATGGCTCTAGCATCAGCTATCTTTGCCTTTTTCTGTGCATCTGTCCATCCAGGGGGTTGGACTGCACTCATGTCAGTTGATATAGATGGAGTTGAAACCACTGGAGTTGGTGGTCCTGTTAAAATAGAGTTAAAAATATCTTCATCAATAGAGTTCATGTATAACTTGATTCTTGCCTTCCAGATTGTGAACTTAGACAAGTTGAACACTATAGGTATTGTGCTAGCATAATCCTTGTTTTGTGCCATGATATCAAAAAAACAAAAAAACAATTAAAAACCACTGAGTTATTCAGAGTTTATCTTGAGGTTCTTGGTTTGTCAAGGTGTAAGCATGTGAGTGTGACAAACATGCCTCTGATACCAATTGAAAGAAATGGGGACTAGACTCTTATTTACTCTAGAGGGGGGTGAATAGAGTTTAATCCAATTTTTTTAACTTTTGCCGAATTAAAATATCTTTTGTAAAATAGGTGAATAGGATATATGTGTACAAGTGTACAAGTGTAGCAAACTAACAGAAGAGATAAATCTAAGCTACACAGCACAAATATCACAGCATAAGCACAAAATAAAATACAGCCACACAGACAACATAAGAACTTTATAGTGGTTCCCCAACTGGGTACATCCACTCTTCTACCACCCTAGGTAGGAATCCACTATAGGGTTTGATCAGGTACTTGTACACCACAATATCTATTTTTTCAAGGGAGATATAGCAACCCTTTTGAGCTTTTGACCAGGTGCTCAAAAACCAAATCACTTTTGAAGGGAGAGATAACCCTGTACAGAGAGGGGAGAGAGAGGTTGATGATGACTTCTCTATTCTCAAAGCAAATTGAGAGAAGCCTTGTGGATTCTACTGATTGTATCAAAGCTCCCCCTGAGATTAGTATATGTTCAGGCAGGGAAACTTTGTTAGGGATGGTAGGTCTTCTGCTGTAAGATCAAATCCAGGATTCTCTTGACTGATTGAAATGGTTTGTCACTGAAGATCTTGGAATCAGAGATAGAAGGAAGAAAAAGACTCTTGATATATGATTGGTGTTCTTTTCTTCTTCTTCTTAAGAGAGCAATGAGATCCTGCACAGAAAGAGTATTAGAAAGTCTGGAAGCTTTTTCTCTAAAAACTTTTCCTGTCACTGTGTTGTTTTTCTTGAGAGCTGTAAGCACAAAATATTTTTCTTGTGTCTGTTCTCTGTGTCTCTTTGTTGTTTCTATATTTTTTCTTTGAGTAATTGATTTCTTTTCTTGTCCTGCCAAGAGTATACTATAATAACAACTATTCCACAATTCCAATTCAAATTCCTGCCATTAAAGCTAAGCAGAAAATCTTGGAATAGAAAATGTCAAGAATGTTAATTAAAATATTCCATTCCCCAACTGTCCCGGGATATTTGTCAATTTCATTTACTGATGAAAACCATAATCAATGCTGCCAAATAACGGCTATAAAATAAGCATTAATTACTCAGTAAAATCATGACTTATAATAGAAATAAATCGGAATAGATAAGGAAAGAATAAGTCAAAAACATCTTACAGTTTTCGTCGACCGGAGATCAGAGATCGTCGACCTCAGAAAACACATTCTTCGACTTTGGCTCTGCGAATAAACTTTTCAAAACTTTGGCTGAGTCTGAGCTAGAAGATCGTTGAGCTTAGAGCTGCACTGCACTGGAAGATCGTCGACCTTAGTACAGATAACTTCTTTGCAAGGTTCGCAGACCACAGAACTCTTGTATTGCACTTAGAGTAAGTCGACCTGAGCTCTAAGAACATCGAGCTCAGAAATTATATGAAGTCTTCTGAGTTCTCTAAACTGAGCTTGCCAAACGTCGAGCTTAGGTCAACAAATGTCGACCTGAGAAATGACTTCAACACAACTTCTAGGGCTGATATCTGATACTGTCTTCAGGCAGGTCCTTGATGCTGCAAGCTGTAGGACTGACCTAAGACTAGGAAGATAAAATACTTGACCCAACTATACAATATGGGTCACACCCTAAGAAGTGAACCTAGCCCAAATCACCTAGGGGTTCCAACATGTTGATTTACAGTATTCCATTTACAGAATAAACAATACAACAGGCTGTCGGCACCATTAGCGGTGGATTCCAGCTTTCCCGCAAACGAATTTGAATTCTGTTGACTTTTGTTGACTTGTGCTGACGTCAGCATCTGTGGACTTAGCCAATTTCTCAATTCCAACTCAGGTGTTGAGTGCATTGAGTGAACTGGCTTCACACAATGCCTCTAGACTTAGTTAAATTTTCTGCCTTGCTTAGGCATTGAGTGTGTTGAGTGAACTAGCTTCACTCAATGCCTCTGAACTTAGTCAATTCTTCAGCCTTGCTTAGGCGTTGAGTGTGTTAAGTGAACTGGCTTCACTCAATGCCTCTGGACTTAGTTAACTTTCTGAACCTTTTTGCATCTTAGGAATTTAGAGCGTTGAGTGAGCCTTCATGTTGGGTCCATTGCCCACAATGTTCCCTAGATTGGATTTGAAGAGGCATCTCCATCAACACTAAGAGCATTGTTGTATTTGATGTTGTTTAAGCTCATCATGTGCAGGATGTTCCAAGGAACAAGTATAGACAGGTTGTCTAAGTGATGTGATAGGTGGTCATAAAGTGAAGATGTTGGAAAGGTAGGAAGTAGCCTAAGTGACCAAGTCAGGATGTTCCAAGGAACAAGCCTAGACAGGTAGTCCATGATTGGACAGGTCAACAAGAAGAATATGCTAGAGAATTCAAATTTTGTCAAGCTCAGTTCAAAGTGTAGGTCTCAGATTTCGTCAAGCTCAGCTCGCAGTTCGTCGAGCTCAGCTCATAGATCGTCAAGCTCAGCTCACCATTCCTTGAGCTAAAACTCAGAAGCTTGAGGTTCAGAATTCGTCTAGCTCAGCTCACAGTTCGTCGAGCTCAGCTCATAGATCGTCGATCTCAGCTCACCATTCCTTGAGCTAAAACTCAGAAGCTTGAGGATCAGAATTCGTCGAGCTCAACTCGCAGTTCGTTGAGCTCATATCGCAGTTCATCGAGCTCAGATCGCGGTTCGTCGAGCTTAGTATATAGTTCGTCGAGCTCAGCACACATATCGTCGAGCTCAGCTCTCCACTCAATTAGCTAAATTCAAAATCTTGAGGTTCAGAATTCGTCGAGCACAGCCCACCGATCGTCAAACGCTGTTCAACATTCATCGACCTAAAGTCTGACAAATTGACTATGGAAAAACCGCTGAGACAGTTGAGAAGCTCAACACAAAATGTTGAGAGAAGTGTTGGTCTCAGCTAAACTGCTGAGACAGAAGACAGTCTCAGCTGTGAATAAGAAACCACTGAGATAGTAGAGAAGGAACCGCTGAGACAGAAGAGTCTCAGCTATGAAAAAGAAACCGCTGAGACAGTTGAGATGGAACCCCTAAGACAAAGCCAGTAGAAATTTTCTAAATCCAAAAAGTGGAGTTCGTCGAACTGAGTTCAGTGTTCGTCGAGCTGAGCTCACCTTTCGTCGAGCTCAAGTTAAAGGTTGAAGATTCGGATTTCAACGAGCTGAGCTCACCTTTCGTTGAGCTCAGGTTAAAGTTTGAAGATTCAAAGTTTGTCGAGCTGAGCCCGCTTTTTGTCGAGCTCAAGTTAAAGGTTGAAGATTCAGAGTTCATCGAGCTGAGCTCACCTTTCGTTGAGCTCAAGTTAAAGTTTAAAGATTGAAAATTTGTCCAGCTGAGCCCACCTTTCATCGAGCTCAAGTTAAAGTTTGAAGATTCAGAGTTCGTCGAGCAGAGCACACATTTCGTCGAGCTAAATGTAAAGTTGGAGATTATGAAGTTCGTCGAGCTCAGCACAGAGTTCGTCGATCTCAGCTCGACGATCTTCGAGCTTAGTCAAAGTACTTCATATCGTTGCGGGAAAGCTACAGTAGCGCCGGAAGCTACTATTTGTCCTCTTCTGAGGAAGATGGTGCTCACCATCCTTGGTTGGGCCCACATTCAAATTGTTTCATTGGTTCAACAGATATAAAAGGAAGAGAAGAAAAGAATATTAGGGTTAACGAAAACGAATATAGAAAAATGAAAAAGGGGCGGCTGGACTTCAGCTTCTCCGACTAGCTTGAAAGCAAAGTCCAGCAGTGCAAGTCAGAAGGCAAAGAGAAAGATAGTTGAAGCTTCTTCCAGTTCAGCAAGATTATTCTTTGAAGAACAAGGTGGCCGATTCATCCAATCAGTAAGAAGTGATAGTTGTGTGAAAGGACGACAGCCTTCAACAGCAGATAGATGTTCATTAGTGTAGCAGAAAAGTGTTAGTTGTAGAAGAAGGCTAATTCCTTCTATAGCAAGAAGGCTGGACTAATATCTGCTCAGTCCAGCAAGATAGACTCAGAGATTTATCTCTGAGTCAGTATTTCAATCTTCCCGATTACTTTCCTGTAGGATTCAGTTTATCTGAATCTGAGTGTAGGGAACTTTGTGTCTGAGTGGTAGGTGACTAATTAGTCACTGAGGTAGGTACCTGTTGGGGTACTGAGGTAGGATCCAAGTGTGCATCTGAGCTGTAGGGCTTAATTTCCTGAGGTAGGAGAGTGTTGCTCTCCGAGGTAGGATCCAAGTGTGGATCTGAGGTAGGAATGTCCTCCCAGCCTTAGTGTTGGGCCTAGTGCCTAAGTTAGGTGACTGTTGGGTCACTGAGCTATAGGTGATAAGTGTGTCACTGAGTTGTAGGCCTTGGAGGAGGCTGAGTTGTAGATGCCTGGAAGGGCACTGAGGTAGGTACCTGGAAGGGTACTGAGCTGTGGGAGTGCTACAGAACTCTGAGAGTAGGGCCTTATGCCTGAATTTGTAGGGTTGAAAAGCCTGAGCTGTAAGCCTTAGAGATAAGGTTGAGGTAGGTGGTTTGAGGACCATTGAGCTGTAGGAGCACTACAGGGCTCTGAGGTTGGAACCCTTGTGGTTTTGAGGTAGGGTTTTGAAGATAACCTGAGTATAAGGCTGGGGGCCTGAGGTGTAAGCTTTGAGGAGCATTTTTGAGGAGTTTGTGCCTTATCTAACATAAGTTAGAAAGGTGGGAGGGAAAGTGGATGTACCTAGTTAGGGAACCACTATATATACTTGTGTGTTGTACTGTGTTGCTTGCTCTTATTTTTATATTGCAAGTAGTTAGGACAAGCTCTAGATCACTAAATTTATAAAGAGAAAAAAGACTTAAGTAATTTCAAAGACCTATTCACCCCCCCCCCTCTAGGTGACCAGCTAACCTTGAAGTAATAACTTTCAAGTGGTATTAGAGTGAGGTTACTCAAAAAGGACTTAACAGTCTGAATAAACCTCAAAGGATAGCTAAAAGGGTTATACTTGTGGGTTCAAAAGAGAACCTCAAGGAATGGATCTTCAAGTCTATAGTAAGGAGAACTTTAGGACATGGAAAGAAAGGATCAAACAGATTATGGAAGCCAGTGATCCTAGAGTTTTGGCTTCAATTCAAGTAGGACCCTTCATTCTCATGAGGGTCTCTAAATCAGATGCAAGTATCCATACCCTAAAGAGTTATGCAGAGATGTCTGAAGATGAAATCAACTTGGCATCAATGGATAAGAGGGCACAACACATCATAGTAAGTGCCATAGATGACTCCACCTTCCAGATGGATGTCCACCGCAAGACAGCCAAAGATATGTGGGATTTTCTCGATGGCTACATGGAAGGGATAGAGAGAGTCAGTGTTTTTGACAGTGGTTCAGAGTCTGAAGAAGAAGAAGAAGCCTTCATTGGGCTACTTGCTGCTATTGTAGATGAAGATAAAGACCATCAAGATACTAGGATAGAGATCAGGGCCCCTCTATCACACTCAGAAAGTGATACTGAGGTGGGTGAAGATATCAGTAGTTGATGTGAGGGGATAGCTTTGACATAAAATGTATCCTGCCAGGATCAGTCTGGTCAATATCAGGTATAATCTCTGTCTAGCTGCTCATGTCATGAGACCAGTCTAGATTCTAATGCATCCTCACCTAGTAATGAAGATGACTCTGAATTTGTGGTAGATGTAAATCAATTGATTGACAAGTATGGTCAAATTTTGGATGCTTTAAGAAAAAGCAAGAAGTTGGCCAAGATGCAGGCTAAGGAGATTATTTCTCTATAGCTAATTACTACTCAACAGTCTGAGACAGCATCCTTGCTAGATCAGAAAGTGAGGGAAGTCAGCCAAGTGAAGGTCATCTCAATCATCCAAATTGAGTCCATAAGGCAGAAGGACAAGATCATTTTGGATCTTGAAGAGAAACTCCTAAAGGAGAGAAGGGCTGTGGCTGAATTCAGCAAGCCTAAAGCTATGCTGCCCTTGATAAATTACTTCTCCTCCCAAAAGGCTAAGAAGGAGTTAGCATTCAAGGGAAGCACAAGAGTTGACCTTTCCAAAAGGAAAGGCAAATCCCATGTAGTGCCACCGTCAACCTTTCATAAGGTAATTCTCCCTTCTCATAGGTATGTACATGTATGGTCACTATAAGAATGGGATTTCTTCTTATAAGAATACAAGTGTATCTTTCAATGGGAGAAGAAAGGGTAGGGGAATGAATGCATTTATGGCTCCCCATGAAGAAGTACAAATGGCCCATTCTGGACCATTTATATTTGGTGCCTCAGCCCTAACTCACAAGGATAAGGAAGTGGCTTTCACTCAAGCCCATCCAGCATGGACTCAGACCAAGGGTCAGTCTACTAGTAAGCCTAAATTGGCTAGCTCTGATGATATAAACATCTTCTCTCCTACAAAGAGGATAGCTGTAAATACCATTCAGGGCAAGCAAAGGAAGCCTGCTAGAAGAATAACCTTCAGTCAGATCCTTGCTGAAAGAAACCTAAAGAAAGTTGTTGCTCCTATTCCTTCTGTTCAGTCAGCAGTTAACCACACTACAAGACCTTCTCAGAAAAGAAGATATAATATCCATGAGTGTTGGTGTTGTGGCAAGGTGGGGCATTTTGCCCTAGATTGCTAGCACAATCCTTCTGTGTCTAGAGAAAGAGTAAGCCTACCTGTCAGAAATGTTGTAGGTAGGCAAGTCAGATTTCAGAAAAATCAGAACCTAGGACCCAATACCTATTGGGGTCCTATGGTAAGGTAATTCTGTTTTGTAGGTTAGTCTTAGTGCCCATCCCCCATGTTGCACTTGGATAGAAGATGTTCCAGAACTTAGACTGGAACAAGAAAGTTGTCTTATAGTTCATACTCCAGTGAGGAAGAGACATAAGATCAACTGGTTGTGATGGATATTGACCATCTAGGATATTCCTCTTACTTCCCAAGAGGAAGAGACTGTTGAGTGAAATCCTAAAGAAGGACAAGTGCACACTCATGGATGAAAGCCAGCTGGATCCATCCAACAGGTCTGTCTGGTTGGACAAAGCTTTGCTTGCACACCAGCAAACTAGGAGAAGAACAAGTAGGTTGTACTCATCTTTGAGGAAAGCATAGGTAGCTCTTCTGAGAGCAGCAAGGAAGGAGCACATAATGCTCAGCTGAAAAGTTTCTCAAGTGGTATCATCAGCTGTTAGACTCTTCAGAGGAAACTTGAAGAGAAATATATGCTCAGGATTCAATATCATCTGAACCAGCAGCAATGCATATCCAAGTAAGTGGGCTTTATGGACAGGATCTGTGAAAATGCTGATGGGGAGCAGGTTCAGTCAAGGTTACTGGACAAGCTTAAATCTTACCCAAAGTTCCCCAGCACAGAATAGATCAGTATTACTGCTAAGGATCAGCTTTCCCCCCTGGACATTGCTGAAGATGAGAGGGAAACTACCCAAGTGATGGCACCTGCTAGAAGAAGGCAAGCCAATCAGTTAACTAGAATAGCTGGATTGCTCCAGCTATTGTTGATACAAGTTAACTCATTCCTATTGGAATAGCAGTATAAAGAAATACCCGGTATCAGGATGAAAGGATGGCTCATGGAAAGATCATTCAAGGTTCAAGTGGTCTTAAAGTCCAGCAGCTGCAAGAGAAAATTCGGCCTCATGAGAAGAGAAAGCTGGCAGCTGCACAAATGTTATCATCTGCAATCAGCTAGGGGGAGAAGAGAATCATAGTAGACCATCTCCTCCCTGTTTATTCAGAAACCAAAGAGGGATTGATCAAGTGGTGATCAGGTGTGCAGATCAATGTGATGATCAAGATTGAACTCAGTTGGCTGAACACACTTGTACGCTAATCAGAAAGATGAAGCCAAAGGCAAGTCTATTGCTAAAGAAGTGGAGAAGATTTGGCTCAGTAAAAAGAGATTGTACAAGGTGTAAGAGAATTGCTAAGCATCAGCATGGATAGAGCTCGACGAAATCAGAAGAATTCGTTGAATGGAGCTCGATGAAATCTGAATAATTCGTCGAACTCAAGATTGTCAAACAGAAATCTTATGGCATCAAAACCATAACCTCCAATAAGTAGAATTTCTTTTATATTGATATTCTACTAGTGTAATCTAAGTTGCTAGGAATCCTGACTGTCATAGCAAGACTATGAATATATTGATTAAGTATCAATAATTTTGGGAGCATAAGTAAGAACTCAATCCTTAGTTTGTCCTGACTGGCAAGTGGTTGTCATGTTTTTCATGCCACTAGATGAAGTCAAGTTCAACACCCTCTTGGTTGAGTTAGGTATGTGGAACTTAGGATAACTTCAGAAGCTCCAAACTCTAGTTTGTGTTGCATGATTTGCTTTTCTTGTAGGTAGATAAGTCCATGATGTGACATCAAGACTATAAAGACCATCAAGTGGTATCAAGACTGGCATTGACTGGAATGTCTACCAGGAATCTGACAAAGAATGCCTCAGTTAAGGGGGAGCAGGAAGCTGCTACAGTAGATCAGCTGTTACAACTACTGATCGGTTTTTCTTAAGGACAATACACAGACTAAGAAGGAGATCATGAGAAAAGAGACAGCTACCAGCCAGCTCAAGTGGATCCATGGGTCACTCAAGTGCCAAAGGGCTGCAGTGATGTGGTGTATCAATGATATCACCACAGGTGGATGCAGATTCTATAAATACAACATCAGCAAGTGGAACTATGTGTGCAGCAAGCTTAAATGTGGTTGTGTTGTGTTATATCAATGTATCAACATAGAAGGTATGACTCCTAATCAAGTAGACTGATCACTAGGATGATTTCCTTAGCAGTATCAACATAGGAATTTGTCTAGGATCAAGAGATAATCTCTCTCATGATATTTTCTACTCCCTCAATAGATATTCCTATTGAAGAAGACAGAAAGGGGGAGATGTGTGGCGATATACAAGAGGGAGATATAGAAGCAATACTTGACATGACTAGGTCATGTTGAGTCAGTGCATATTACTTAAAAAGATTCAAGTAGTATGAGAAATGCAATGACTGACCACATGTCAAGCCATGAATTAATGTAGCAGTATATATTTTGAGGCAAGTGCTTCTAGTGGTGCTCCATTTAAATATTAAGTGGTATAAAGGAGAGTTCATATTACTTGAGCAATTGCTCAAGTAGTATGAGGATGCATTGACTAAACCTATTGATTCAATATAATTAATGGAGCACATTGAATTAATGTAGCATAAGTTAGTAGGTGTAGCAGATTATAATTTGCAGCTACATGAAATTATTCTGCCTATTTTGGTAATGCCTCTTAGTATTGCTGGGTGTTCTGTCTTCTTCAAATAGGGGGAGATTGTTGGGTCCATTACCCACAATATTCCCTAGATTGGATTTGAAGAGGCATCTCCATCAACACTAAGAGCACAGTTGTATTTGATGTTGTTTAAGCTCATCATGTGCAGGATGTTCCAAAGAACAAGTCTAGATAGGTTGTTTAAGTGATGTGACAGGTGGTCAAAAAGTGATGATGCTAGAAAGGTAGGAAGTAGCCTAAGTGACCAAGTCAGGATGTTCCAAGGAATAAGTCTAGACAGGTAGTCCATGATTAGACAGGTCAACAAGAAGAATATGCTGGAGAATTCAAATTTTGTCAAGCTCAGTTCAAAGTATGGGTCTCAGATATCATCGAGCTCAGCTCGCAGTTCGTCAAGCTCAGCTCACCATTCCTTGAGCGAAAACTCAGAAGCTTGAGGTTGAGAATTTGTTGAGCTCAGCTCGCAGTTCGTCAAACTCAGCTCACAGATCGTCAAGCTCAGCTCACCATTCCTTGAGCTAAAACTCATAAGCTTGAGGTTCAGAATTCGTCGAGCTCAGCTCGCAGTTCATCGAGAGCAGCACACAGTTCGTCGAGCTCAGCACACAGTTCGTTGAGCTCAGCTCTCCACTCATTGAGCTAAATTCAGAAGCTTGAGGTTCAGAATTCATTGAGCTCAGCCCACCGATCATCGAACGCTGTTCAACATTCATTGACCTTAAGTCAGACAAATTGACTAAGGTAAAACCGCTGAGACAGTTGAGAAGCTTAACACAAAACATTGAGAGAAGTGTTGGTCTCAACTAAACCGTAGAGACAGAAGACAGTCTCAGCTGTGAAGAAGAAACCGCTAAGACAGTTGAGAAGGAACCGCTGAGACAGAAGAGTCTCAGCTGTGAAGAAGAAACTGCTGAGACAGTTGAGTGCAATAAGGTTGTTGATTCATCCAATCAGTAAGAAGTGATAGCTGTGTGAAGGGTCGACAGCCTTCAACAGCAGATAGTTGTTCATTAGTGCAGCAGAAAAGTGTTAGTTGTAGAAGAAGGCTAATTCCTTCGACAGCAAGAAGGATGGACTGATATGTAATCAGTCCAGCAAGGTAGACTCAGGGATTTATCTCTGAGACATTATTTCAATCTTCCTGATTACATTCCTGTAGGATTCAGTTTATCTGAATCTAAGTGTAGGGAACTTTGTGCATGAGTGGTAGGTGACTAATTAGTCACTGAGTTAGGTGCCCTGCTAGGGTACTAAGGTAGAATCCAAGTCTAGATCTGAGCTGTAGGGCTTAATTGCCTTAGGTTGGAGAGTGCTTCTCTCTGAGGTAGGATCCAAGTGTGGATCTAAGGTAGGGCTATCCTCCCAGCCTGAGTGTAGGACCTAGTGCCTGAGGTAGGTGACTATTGGGTCACATAGTTGTAGGTGACAAGTGTGTCACTGAGTTGTAGGCCTTGGAGGAGGCTGAGCTATAGGTGCCTGGAAGGGAACTGAGGTAGGTACCTAGAAGGGTACTGAGCTATAAGAGTGTTGTAGCACTCTGAGAGTAGGGCCTTGTGCCTGAAGTTGTAGGGATGAAAAGTCTGAGCTATAGGCCTTAGAGATAAGGCTGAGGTTGGTTGTTTGAGGACCACTGAGTTGTAGGAGCACTGCAGGGCTCTGAGGTAGAAACCCTTGTGGTTCTGAGGTAGGGTTTTGAATAGAACCTGAGTACAAGGCTGAGGGCCTGAGGTGTAAGCTCTGAGGAGCATTTTGGAGGAGTTTGTGCCTTTTCTAACATAAGTTAGAAAGGTGGGAGGGAAAGTGGATGTACCCAATTGGGGAACCACTATAAATACTTGTGTGGTTTGTTGTGTTGCTTTCTCTTGTATTTTTATTACAGGTAGTTAGGACAAGCTCTAGATCACTAAATTTATAAACAGCAAAAAGACGTAAGTAATTTCAAAGACCTATTCACTCCCCCCCCCCCACTCTAGGTGACCAGCTAACCTTGAAGTAATAACTTTCACTTCATCACTCAACGTCTCTGTACTTAGCCGCTTCTCTGAATGTCTGCCATCTTGCTGAGGCATTGAGTGAACTGGCTTCACTTAACGCTTCTGTACTTAGTAAATTTCTCTACACTGCTAAGTTTTGAGTGTGTTAAGTGAAGCATCATCACTCAACGCTTTTGTACTTAGACAAATTTTTTTTCTATCTCTTCTTGAGCTTTATCATCATACGATGCTTTCTTCCCTAACGTTGAGTGAGCTGACCTCACTCAACGCTTCTGGACTTAGTTAATTTTTTTGTCTTCTTCTTCTTTGGCTTTGATAGAATTAGCTTGATTCAACGCTTCCTTCTTAAGGCATCGAGAGCTGTGTTCACTCGATGCTTCTATACTTAGTAAATTTTATGCTTCCCACTGATAAAGCTTTGACAGACTAAGCTAAACGCGCCGCTTCTTGATATATGGTGTTGAGTGAACTGCCTTCACTCTACGCATATGGACTTAGCCGTAGAATTGTCTTTACAACCTGCTAGGCTTTGACTGTCCTATCTTTACTCAGCGCTTTTGTTGGCTGGCGTTGAGTGAACTAGATCCACTCAACACCTATGGACTATGTCATTTTTCTATCTTTGTCAGCATTCTTCCTTGACAACTGGCATTGAGTAAGCTTGCTTCACTCAACTCTTGTTGACTTTGTCGAATATCGATACCTGGCATTTGAGTGATCTTGCTTCACTCAACGCCTGTAGACTTAGGCAAATTCCTGCCTTTCTAGCCAGCTTCTTTGTGTCCACCTATCATTATCACTTGATCCACCTATCCAATCAATGTGACAAAGAGAAACCTGTATGCATGAACTTGAACATACATTAATTACAACTATGTGTATATCATTGACTTGTTTGACTTCTTACAAATCTGGTACATTGGGATCAATGGACCCAACAATCTCCCTCTATTTGAAGAAGTCAAAATCGTTCATCAAAACTCTTTGTCAATGATACACACCAACATATGAAGCAATAGATTGGAAAAATTTTACATGTTAAAAAAGTTATAGGTTACAACATTGTCCTTGCCTGCAAGGTGATCATCATCACTTTTTGTTCCCCCTATTTTGCTGCATAGCCTTGATCATTTCATTGATCATATTGTCCTTGCCTACAAGGTGATCATCATCACTTACTGCTCCCCCTATTTTGTTGCATAGTCTTCCTCCCAAGAACTAACAGGTTGCTGATGTGCTCTTCCTTACCTCTCTATAACCTGAAAAGTTTGCATCTGAATAGCCTGTTAGATCAAAATGCCCATTTCTAGGGTACCATAGGCCAAGATCTGGTGTGACCTTAAGATACCTCAAAATTCTCTTAGCAGAAGAGTAGTGAGATTCTTTAGGGCTAGCCTGATACCTAGCACAAACACATGTAGCATACGTGATGTCTGGCCTACTTATAGTAAGGTATAGAAGGGATCCAATTATCCCTCTGTACAAAGTTTCATCAACAAGTTTTCCTGCCTCATCTTTTTCTATAGGCATACTTGACCCCATGGGAGTTTTCATGGTGGAGGCATTCTCCATTCCAAACTTTTAATCAACTCCTGGTGGAACTTAGGCTGGGATATGGACAAGCCATCATCATTCTATATAACTTGGAGGCCCAAGAAGAACTTGAGCTCACCCATACTGCTTATCTCAAACTTCCCTTGCATAATTTTAGCAAACATCCTACAAAGGTTATCATCAGTATATCCAAAGATTATGTCATCTACATAAATCTGGACTAGGATGATCTTGCCCTTAGATTCTCTTAGGAATAGGGTCTTGTCTATCTTCCCCTTGAGAATTTGTTTTCAATAAGGAAGCTAGACAATGTCTCATACCATACTCTAGGGGCTTGCTTCAACCCATATAAATCTTTCATAAGTCTATAAACAAATTCATGTGAGTTAAAGTCAATAAAACTTGGATGCTGTTCAATATAAACCACTTCATTTAAGTCACCATTCAGAAAGGCCGACTTCTCATCCATCTGGTAGACTTTGAATCCCTTGTGTGCAGCATATATAAGGAACAGTCTGATGGCTTCCAATCTGGCAACTAGGGAAAAGGTTTGATAAAAATCAATACCTTCTTCTTGCGTGTATCCTTTAGCCACCAGTCTAGCCTTGTACTTAACTATAATGCCATTTTCATCAATTTTGTTCCTATAGATCCACTTGACTCCAATGACATTATGTCCTTGTGGTCTGGGAACCAACTTCTAGACCTTACACGTCTTAAATTGGTTCAGTTCCTCTTGCATAGCTACAATCTAGAACTGATCTGTGTTGGCCTCTTCAAATCTCTTGGGCTAAACCTGTGACAGGAAACTAGAATACAAAGCTATATTCAGACTTTTACTTCTTGTCATTACACCTTGGCTGGCAATACTAATGATTTGGTGTCTTGGATGATCCCTTAGATTCCTGACTGCTGGAGACAATCTTGCTTCAGCTTCCTTATCTTCATTGTCTTCACTTTGTTGATCATCATCCACAACCTGTGTGCCTGGTATTTCCTCTAGAATGCAAATTCTGTCAGATTCATCTTCAACTAATGGAGCAGCCTCCTTAATAGTCAGCTTGTCCATCATTAGTTCAGTACCTATAGGACTAGAAGGGGAGCTTGGTAGCTCACTGTTAATCATTGTATATGCATCAAAAACTAAATGAATAGACTCTTCTACAACTTGATTTTTCAAGTTGTAGATCTTATAGGCCTTGCTATGATTGTTGTACCCAACAAAAATCCCTTCATAGGACTTGGTAGCAAACTTAGTAACATAGGACTTTCTATTATTTGGCACATAGCACTTACTACTAGAGATCCTTAAATAGCTCAGGTTTGGTTTTCTGCCCTTAAAGATCTCATAGGGAGTCTTCTTGTGGCTCTTGGTGATAGAAGCCCTATTAAGGACATAACATGCAGTATTAATTGCCTCAGCCCAAAAGTATTCTAGGAGAGATGTGTCACTCAACAAAATCCTTCCAGCCTTTATGAGAGTCCTATTCTTACTCTCAGCAATCCCATTTTTTGGGGGTGTTTTAGGAGAGGAAAATTCTTGGTGAATCCCTTACACTTCACAGAACCTTGTCATGCATTCAGACTGAAATTCTGCCATATGGTCAATTCTAATTTTGACCACAGTACTGTCAAATTCATTTTGAATTTGCTTGACAAATGTCTTAAAGGCATCAGGGGTTTCATACTTCTTCCTAAGAAAAAAAAACCCAAGCAAATCTGGAAAAGTCATCAACAACCACAAGGGTGTAGACTTTCCTACCTAGACTATGAACCGGCATTGGACAAAACAAGTCCATATGCGGGAGGTATAAGAACCTCACTGAGTCTTTGGTCCCAATTCCCTTGAAGGAGGTCTTGGTATGTTTGCCCTTTCTGCATGCACAGCATATATCCTCCTTAAAGCACTTCATCTTAGGAACATTCCGAACTAGCTCTAGAGCTTTCCTATGGTTTTGTAATTCAGATGAGCTAGCCACTTGTGCCACTAGACACAGTATGAGGGTTTCCCATCTACAGAATGCAGCCTGATGTTAAGGAAGAGGAGGAAGTTCTAGAGGAAAGACTTCCTACCCCCGTGGAATTCCTGAAAGCTCAAGTGCATGAATGGAGGGGGAGTCTGGTGAACCCCAAGTGGCTACTGATACACAAGTGCCCATGGTGGTTGATTCTTCTGCAGTTTCAGATACTCCAGAGGTAGTGGTTCAGCCAATTGAGGTTCATGTTCCTACAGTTTAAGATGTTCTAGAGACATATGATCTTCATTCAGAAATTACTAAAATTAATAGTGTTGCTGCTGCTGAAGTTGAATCTGTTGAGGTTGTGGATGAGGCAGTTGCTGATACTGAGTTAGATGTTGTTGATTATGATGTTGCTGATGAGGATGAGCTCGCTGCTAATAATTCAAATGATTCTACTGCACTTGTTTCCATAGTGAATCTGATTGCAAGTCTCCCATATGTTCTACCTGTAAGGACTGAGGGGGAGCAGAGTCATCCTTCAATCTCCATTCACACCGAGTTGGACAGATTTGTGTGAAATCTTCAGAAACGAATTGCAAAAATTCATGGTGGACCTCCAGTGCAGGAAGTAGAGATTGTTGATCTTCTTGATGAGGAAGAAGATGTAGAGGCGCATCCTCCTGTCCTAGAGGCTCCAGATACTAGACTACTGTCTAAAGCTCATATTTCTTCTATGGCAGAGTCTTCCAGTGACTCTGAGCCCAGTCCAGATATTCCATCTCCTCTATATGTTCCTGCTTCAGATCTTCCAAGTACTAGTTCAGATTTTTCTCTCCTGAAGTCCATAGAAGCCCTGATGGCAAAACAACAAGCAAGTTAAATCACTCTCTAAAAAAGTACTAAAGAAAGTGAAAGAAATTGAAAAAGATATGAACAATGGCCTGTCAGAGATCAAGGTATGTTTTGATAAGCTAGATTCAAGGCTGGATTCTTGGTTTGTGCAAGGTGGTTAGGCCATTGTTCACACGATGGCTGGGCTGAAGAGCAACCTAACTGTCCTCTAGAATGTTGATAAGAATGCAAAGATAGTTATCAATGCCTAGAATGCAGGAATGGATCATTTTGATACTTTGATTGTCTACTACAGTAATGTGATTGCTTTAGAGGTACTTAAAGAAGTCAGAAAGGGGGAAGAAGAATTGAAAACTAAGGTTAATGCGCTGGAAGCTTCAATGAAAGATCAGTTCAAGGCTGCTAACACCTACTCCTATGATAGCTTCCTTTGGCTTCATAGAGAGCTATTTCCTAGGTCGACTGAAGTCAGAATGTAAGAACAGGTGATACCAGATCCTATTAATGACTTTGTTCAGCATGTTCAGGAGTACACTAAGTTTTGGATAGAATCTGAAGATCAATCTGTTGTTGCTAGTATTGAACTAGATATTCAGATATTTGAAGACTTACCGCTACCAGATCATAAAAGAAGAAGATATGGTGAAGGCCTATCTGTTGTAAGGTCTGAGCAAAATAGAGAAATGGTTGAAGTGTGGAGTCCTGTCTCCAAAAGCATTATCCTAGACACCTTCAAACTGGTAGACTTGGGCCATGAGAATAAATGGGATTACTATAGTAGGGAGGAGTGGTAGAAGCATGAGGTTGCAAATGTTAAAAGAAGGCTACATTTCAGGAAGTATAGATTTGATGATCAAAATGCTCCTCCAGATCCGCAAAAGTATTATCCAAAGCCAAAAGCATATTTTGACAGACAATATCGGAAAAGCCAGGGCAAACATACTTGATTTGTTTTTCAGTTCATGATTGTGGATATTGTTTGCCCCATATAGAACTTTTTTATACATATAATTTAATATTTTGACTGGGAATGGTATTATTTCTTAATTTTATATGTTCTTTCCTTTTCATGTTTTAAGATTATTTTATGTACAATTCATCTTAGTTTGTAGGGTTCTGACTTCTTCAAATACGGGGAGATTGTTAGGTATTGTATCCACAATAACTCTAATTTGAAGAAGTGTCCCTTGAACTAAGATGAATTGAGTTTGTATTTGATGTTTTTTCTAGTTATGTGTTTGTAGTATGATATTGTTAAGTACAGCCCAATGTCAGGTTATAGTGGGTCTTGAAACACGGGACTATACAATGTAATCCTTCATTGTGCAGGCCAAGGTGTTGACTCACGTGTAATCTCTCTATTGGGGTGTACTTCTACTTTAAGTACATTTGAAGAATCCAAAAAGATCAAGTTGTAGCTTTCAGAAGAGCAGATTTTCTCTAAGTAAAATTCATCGAGTATAGTAACAAATACTCGTCGAATTCGTCGAGTATACTCATGAATACTCGTCAAATTCATCATGTATGCTTACTGTCACTCGTCGAATTCATCATATTTACTTATAGAATAATCTCTGAAGTCCTGGAAATCAATTAAGTAAAATTCGTCGAGTATCATCCTGCATACACGTCGAATTCGTAGAGTGTATATATCGATACTCATCGAATTCGTCAAATATACATATCAATACACGACGAATTCGTCGAGTCATTTCAACTTTACTTCTCTGGATTTATCTAGATGATATTCGTCGAATATCACTTAAACAAGCGTCCAGTCAGTTAGCCGATACTCGTCAAATTCGTCAATTATACTAGCCGATACTCGTCGAATTCGTCGCGTATCTCTTCTGTCAAGCGTTGAGTTACATGATCGATCTGGCTGGAATTTTCCAAGTAAATTTTGTCAAGTTTCCAAGTGTTTCGACAAGTATACTTGTATATACTCGACGATACTCGACGAATTTTACTTAGGGTTATTTCTTCTATTTTCAAATTTCCGACTCGGTTTGTCCAAATCACCATGTATAGTAATTTATGGATTTCTCAGTAAGGAAGGATGTTTATAGTCGTAACAGAAGAAGGTTTCACATATATATGCAGGGTGAATTTCAATCAACCCTAATCGTGCTTATTGTTAAAGAAATGAGAAATATCAAGAACGAAGATTCCCCGTCGGCACAAGATGCGTTCTTCACAACTTGCACGGCCGACGACCTTTATTGTATGATTCGTTCTTCCTTAAGCAAGTCGACTAGATCATTGATCTCTGAAGATTCTGATTCTACTCAGATCTAGTTGATTCGTGTGTTCAGATCAAGTCTTTAAAGCCTTCGGTTTCTCTTGTTCTTCAAGACATTCAAGATCAACCTTTCAAAGGAACGAGGGATCGAAAATTTCAGGTCTATAGAAGATTATTTTTAATCTTTTCTTGTGTAAATGTTTTTTCAATTGTATGAGATTTTTCCCTCCGAGTTATAGATCCTTATTTTAGGATCGAGTTGTAGGAGAGGTTATTCTCCGAGTTATAGGAGAGGTTGTTTTCCTAGTTGTAGAAGAGTTCATTCTCCGAGTGGTAGGAGCGTTGTCTCTGAGTTGTAGGAGTTGAGGCTCTGAGGTGTAAGATTATTTGCAATCTGAGATAAAGGTAAAGTAGCCGAATTTATCCCTTTGTGGTAGATAGGTGAGGCAGGACAGTGGACGTACCCAACTCGGGGAACCACTATAAATCTCTGTGTTTTTGTGTGTATATTTATCAGTAATTTTTATTCCGCAAAAAGACGCAGAACTCACCTATTCACCCCCCTCTAAGTGATTTAGGTTGACACTAGATACTTTCAGAGGCACGCAAGGAGAAGAAGGTTTAGGTATAGTCTAACCGATCATAGGGTTTGGTACCCTAGGTTGTTGCCCTAAAGAGGTAGTCAACAATATCTGAATTTAGGCCTGCATTGTGACTATTTGCCTCGACAAAGTCTCATTACTTTGACGTAATTCCTTGATCATTGCCTTGCTGTGAGCACCTGAAGACTCACCTTCTGACTGGGGAGTCGACCTCAATGGATAACACTTTGGAACCATCTCCTATGAATTTGAACAAGTATCTCATCGATACCTAGCTTAATATACCTCAGCTAGAACACTAGAATTACTCAACTCAAACCAAATCAGAAATGTGTAGCTACTTGCTCTTATTGGTACCTTTCTCTTGGAATTCATGAAATGATGTTATGTCTAAACTTAGGATGATGCGCCATCATCCTCTTGACTCTAGTGCATATAATATGAATGCATGAATGCTTTAATCTTCATTTTAAATCATGTGTGTACAAGTGTCATCATATAAATATTAACTTGGCATGTGTGCTCATACTATGTTATGTTATGTTATGATATGCATATTGTGCGATGCATTCAAAAATTCCTTAGTGCATGTCATGAGCGGTCATACACATGAAATATTATGCATCTCACACTACATAATATCGCATGTAAAGTAAAAATAAATCCAATGAGCGCCCATGTGATGTTAAGTTGACCATTTTAACTTAACAGTCACATATTGTTTTCCATTTAAGGATCCATATATAGACACATACTATGCATCTCATACAACATAATATGTCTTGTATACTTCTATCATGCTTATGAGTGTAGTGATCATGCTTCAGCCAAGACATACTGATGACACTCTCATGTGTGTATGCAAATAAAAAGAATTATAACCTAACATATCCCAAAACTCCCTATAATGCCAACTGTCACAGCCCGCATTTTCTAAACATTTAATATGTTATCTGAGTAAAAGAAAATACGTGTCATGATATCACACCGTGTAGAGGACAACTGCAGACACTCAAGAAAAAACCACACTCTCAATTATTCTTATATAAAAAAAATGTTTTAAGAATCATAGTTTTAAATTTAGAGCTTAATAAACCATGCACCTTGGTTCAGTGGATCAACTAGTCCACAAGTAATAAAATATATTCGCTGCGGAAAGAAATACATTGCTTACTTCATTTTATCCTACGTGTGCATGAGGACCCGACAAACATGTTAATGATGTGCAAGTTTCTAAATTTAGTATAGGTATAAAAAGAGTTTTATAATCTGCAAAATAGGATGACTTTTTGTTGAATGAGATGCAATAAGTTTAAGCTTGAATGTAGCTTTTAAATTTAAAATTCCTAGCATGCATTCTAACATAAAACATTTCCAGAGAGCAAGTAATGGAGATAACCAGCAAGTAAAGCAAGAAAAGCTAGCAAGTAGTCCAACATCTGAAAAAAAAGCAATAGGCATCAACAACATGACATGAACCCATTGAATCTAAACAAAAGTCTATATTGAGACGAAACCAGCAACTACCTCATACGGTGAGAGAAAAAACAAGAACTGTAACATCGAGCATGGAATCACCAACTCAAATCACTCGGACTGTTACTTCTAAGAGCCTGAGGCATTCAAAAGAAAAGAACTGCTCAGCAAATAATAATTAAGTGACAATGAAAAAACAATGAATCAAATATGATTACCATCACAACAAAAAAATAGTTAGTAAAACTAGCTCAGCAGTGATTAATTATAGTAAAAAAAACTTACTCTATGAGCATTAAGGATCTATCTTATAATTATATAGATATATATAAATAACTGAGATTGATCAGCTCGAGAAAGTGTCGTTGGTGTTTCCAAGGTGATTTGGAAGTAGTCAAGCAGTTAGTCTACTATCAATGTGATATGAGTCTGTGGGGTCACACATAAGAGTGTTTGGAGAAGTTGGATGAAGAATTATGTTGGCCTTATTCATATTGTACATGAGTGAAGGTTCAATCATGTGACCTATTTGAATAGTTTGTGCTGATAGTAATATTTTTGTGTACGACATGAAGGTCACGCGATACCGTCATGTTGTGGCTTATGTCACGACGATATTGTTGAGATTATCTCAACAATACCATCATGATCATTGAGATTGTTTCAATAGCACCATGGTGTGTCTTAGGTCACGACGATATTGTTAAGATCGTATCAATGATATCGTCGTGATCATTGAGATCATCTCAACAATACTTGTTGTTTGCTCTTTTTGGTCTCGGGTCTGCTAATAGCGACGACGCGTGTCTATTTTATACTCTTGGGTGAGAATTGATAAAACCCAAGGGTTTTATATATACCTCTTTGGGAGATCAAGATGGAAGTGTTCCTAAGATTTCGTCGCTGCACATTCCGCTCAGACCCACCCCCAAACTTATTGTTGTTGCTTATCCTGAAGCAAACCTAGTATTTTGTGGACATGTAAAGGGCACTCCATTCTTGATGAGTCCCTATTTTATTCCTTATTTTGGACTCATCTAGGCCTTTTTCCTCAGCTTTGCACTATCTTTAAGCGCCATTAGTACTCCTTTTGGTTAGCTACGGCATTCCACGCCCTGTGCACCTTTTTAGCCCATTTCTGTGCTTGTGTGCATTTACATTCTTGTTATGATTATTATTGTTTGCTGTGGCAGCCACGATCGATGTCCCGTGCAGTTTTCCTACAGGTTTGGGGATCGTGAGGGCATTCGGGATAGGCGTTTCACTATTTTTGGCAAAGGAGTCAGTGGTCGTGCGTTTTTACCCACGCACGACCATCGACCTCCTGGCGCACGATCACTGATCGTGCGCAGCCCGGACACATTTGTGAAATCCCTGTCTTGAACCTTCCGCACGATCACTTGCCATACCGCGCACGACCACTGCTCGTGCGCCGCCGATCGTGCGCAGTCATACCCATTTTACAAAGTTCTGCCTGGCTATTTCCGCACGATCATCAGCATTGCCTCGCACGATCACTGATCGTGCGCTGCTGATCGTGCGCGACCATTGATTTTTTATGCAGGTCTACAGGTTGCTCGCACACGGGCGCTGACCTTGGTCGCGCACGACCACTGGTCGTGCGCCAGTGGTCGTGCGCCCTATTTATTCTGCAAGCTATAAAACGCCCTGTTCCGCGAATTAGGGCAATGGACGTTGTTACGAAACCTCCGCCAGTCCGCCGTTTCGCCCTCCAGCAGTTCCATTCGCCTCCACCTTCATTCCTACCATCGGGAGGACCTTCTCCGGCGATTCTGAAGCACTCGGCATCCTCCGGTGATCCTCCCGGCCATTAAAGCATTCTTCTCCGAGATTTCCACCAAGGAAGAAGACGAAGCATACCTAGAGAACGGAATTACAGGCCCTCGAGGTGACAGCTTGGTGGTACCGGAAGCCCTCCTCGGACTGCGCTTGGAAGCGGATTGACAACCCGCACCTCCGGCCAACAACCGCGGTGGATCTTCAATCTCGTGGTTTTGCATTTTCTATCTTTTCTTGTTGCATGGAATGTTTATGCATGTAATGAACATAAATTTCTAGTGTTAATTTGATCATTTGTGCTTCATCCTGCTTATGAGAATTATTCTTTTATGCGCCTCGCTCCATCTCGCTCCACTCCACACGTTCGTTTCACTCAATTTCACTCCGCACTAATCACCTCACTCGCTAAACTTCCGTCCACTCACCAACCAAAGTACGGCATCGCGGCCGCTACATCCATCTCGCCTTGAGAAGCGGTGATTGCGACCCGCATAGTTTACATTATTGTAATCGATCGTAAGACCACCAACCAAAGCCCCTTCTTTTTCTGTTTATTTCAATTAACTCTCATAACAATAGTTTTAGAGTCTAAATCGTTCGACGCTAATTGCATTCCTCAAGAGACCGACATCCGGGGATTTATTCCCAACTTTATTACTTGTGCGACCGGTACGCTTGCCGTATTTCACGCGCATCAAGTTTTTGGCGCCGTTGCCGGGGACTGCAACTGTTCAACGATTATGATTTCTGGAAGTATTGGTATAAGAGTTAGTGCTTTTTGATTTTTGTTTCTTTGTTTTGTTGCTTCAGTGGATGCAGGGACGTGCTGCAAAAGATCTCGTTACTTACAATCCTGAGATCGAGCGAACTCTTCGTGCGCAAAGGCGTGCCGCTGCTATCAATCCAATCACAATGGGAGATCAGTTGAACAATGACAACGGAGTTCGTGTTGGAGGGAACCTCCATGATTACCGGAACGGGGATGAGAATGAGGTGAATCCGCCGCATGTCCGAACCATGTGAGACTACACCACTCCCACTGTAGGGAGCATTTACCCTGGGTTCGGACCGACGATCGCAAACCAGCAGTACGAGATCAAACCAGCAAAACTTAACATCATCTGGAACAACGCACAGTTCTTCGGAGTGGCCACGGAGGATGCCCATCTTCACTTGGCAGACTTTTCGGAAATCTGCGCTACTTTCCGCTATGCTGGGATTCCTGATGATACGGTCAAGCTCCGTCTCTTCCCCTTCTCTCTACATGACAAACCCAAGTCATGGATTCATGCCCTTCCTCCTGGAACTGCCACAACCTGGGAGGCTCTTACCACAAAGTTTCTAGCCAAATTCCATCCGGTCGACCGTATCATGAGCTTGAGACGGGCCATCGCTAATTTCAGGCAAAACGACTAAGAGAGCTTAGCGGAAGTTTGGGAGCGCTTCAATGAGTTGCTGCGGAAGTGCCCCAACCACGGATTCCAAACGTGGAATCTCGTGGAAAGCTTCTACTTCTCCATCGAACCTCAACACCGCGCCATGATTGATGACGCCTCTGGTGGAACAATTATGAACCTTGCTCCTGAGGATGCTTTGAGAGTTTTGCAGGACACTGCCACACACAGCGCCTTTTGGACCGCAGGAAGGAATACCTCCCGTGGGACAAGTGGAGTCTTTGATGTGGAAGCATCAAGGCCCACTGCTGCTGCTCCGGTGTTGACCATTTCATGTCAAGGATGCGGAGGAGCCGATCATCATAGCTATGAGTGCCCTGGAGCAGAGGTAACGTATGACCCCGCCTTTTCCAATGAAACTGTTAATTTTATCGCGAATCAAAACAGGGGCGTGCCTTATGGAAATGCATATAATCCGGGTGCGAGAAATTACCCGAACTTCTCGTGGAATCAAAACGCACCGGGCCAACGATGGCAACTGGGGCAGCATCAAAATGATGCCTCCACCTCCGGAAGCCAACCGCGGCTGCCTCACCCGAATTATCCCCAAGGGCCCCCCGCCGTAAAAACCAATTCATTGGCTGAAATGTTTGAAAAATTTGTTGAAGTTTCCCAGACGAACATGACAAACCAAGCAGCTTCAATGCGTAAGCTTGAGGCACAGTTGGGCCAATTGGCTCAAATGGTCTCCGAGCGCACTCATGGTACTCTCCCAAGCAACACCGAAAAAATCCCCACGAACAAGGGAAAAGCCTTGGGGAGGAAAGGCTGGGGAATAACAACGAGCTCGTGATTAGCTGTATGATCAACAATGTTGAAACCACTGCTTTATGTGATTCCGGAGCATCTAGCAACATCCTTATTTTAGCTAATGGAAATGTGGTTGATACTGAAGGTGGTGTGAGGGAAGTTGAGATTGAGGTTAACGGCAAACATTTTACCACTGATTTTCAGTTCATGGGACCAAAAGAAAATGACTCCATTCCGATACTTGGTGTCCCATTCCTGACGGCCAGTGGCGCATCCCTGGATTTTTTCCAAAGCACGCGTCACCTGGCCGACCGATGATTTCGCCCTCGATGATACTTCCGTACACCCCTCTCTTGTTCAAAACGACGTTTTTCTGAGTAGTACAGATTTCAAGGAAGATTCTGGAATCCAAGCTTTGAAGGCAACCCTACGGATGAGAAAACAAAGGGAGGATTGGCCGAGACGACTGATGAGAAGAATGACTTATTGACCATGAAGATGTTCGAGTGCACCAAAGACACGGCGACCGTGCCATTTCCCACCGATGCTGTTGTTGAGCATGACATTCCTAGTTCCATGCGGGAGAAATCCCTAGACATTTATTCTTGTAAAAATATTCATGACTGTGCTAAGCGTTCTGTCGCTTGGGCTGATCCGATCGCTGTCGCGGTGCCGGAAATGACGCCATCGATCATAAAATCTGGGAAAACTGTGGAATCCACTCCTTGGAAGTCTCCATCGGTTGAGAAGCTGAAGGAGGCCAAGCGCTTGCGCGAAAAGCGTTATTCTTCCTTCCGGCGCGAAGACACGCACCATCTGAGCAAGGGGAAATCCCCTTCTCAAGATGCTATGAAAAATTCTGCTTCTCCTTCGCTCTCCACCGGAAAGACTTACCACAAATCGGCATATAGCTGATTGCTTCTTTGCCTCTCTGCCTCGCTTTGCCTGCTTATTTTCCTAGTTGCTTTGGGACCTTATTTCGCTCTCTATTTCGTAGCTTTTATTTTGCTGCAAAAACACTATATACAACTGTTAATACAGGTATTTGGTCCACCTTAAGGACGTTAAACAAAAGGTCTATTTGGGAGACAACCCAAGCTTGGACCTTTTGGTCCCCTCATTTATGCTTTTTATTTTATGTTTTCTATTTTTGTATTTTCTGTTGTTCGGCCTAATTCGCAGGTTCAGCTTATCTTTTGTGCGAAGCAGCAACTCCCGCGAATCATCACGCAATCTTCTGGCATGCTCCCCTCTTTGGAGCATAGGTACTCTCTCTCGCTTCAAATTTCATTCCTTCGTTGAATGTCTATTTTCTTGCTTATGTTTTCATTCAAGTCTGGGGGGAAGAGCCGCTTGTGCACTCCACAAGCACATTTACTTTCGCATGCCAGTAGTTTTCCTTTTTGCTTCATTGTTTTCGTCTCCTGCTGCACACACTTTGGCACCCACATGAGCGCGCACTTGACCACGCGTGCAGCTCGAGTTGATATATTATTTCGTGTAAACTTTAAGATGGTGGTGCTGACATAGGATTTTGATTTAGAGTAGTTCAAAACTCGTGCAGTGCTCCTAATCGAGTGCTCACGTTATGTAGAAATTGTATAGATTTAGTTTTTCTTTATGCTTGCAATTTATATTTTTTCTGCACTCGTAAATACTGTCTGTCCTACTCAAATCTATGAATCCGGAGTAATCACTCGGTAGTGTAGGAATGTGTGTAGGCGTCGCTAGCTTTGTATTGCTCGTGTCGGGAGGACGGATCACTTTTCTAGGTGACTAAGAACTTGCCCCTGGCTACTTTCGAAGCATTCGTGCACGGTTAGTCGAGCGTGAGCGTGACGTAGTCCATCACTTTGGCCTGGTTGAGCCTTGCACCCGTCCTAACATAGCCCTCGCTAGCCCCGTTGAGCCTACCTTCCTTTTGTTTCAGCTCCACACTCAATTCACCAATTCCTCAAGCCAATCCTAGTCGCACACCCGCGTCGAGCTCTAGTTCCAAGCATTTTCTCGTTGGGTTGTTGATGTGGGAAGTGGTTTTGTGAAAAGCGTGGATTTGCCATCTTGTTATATTTGCTGAAATTCAAGAATTTGAAAAAGAAAAATTTATAAAAGCAAAAATTGTGAAAAAGAAATGAAAAAGAGAAAATAAAAAGTATAAATGAAAATCTTTTTTTGAGAAATCTGTTTTGGGGTAGGCGGTGCACACACCCATGTTGTAAAAACCAAGTCTGGGGGTGTGGTGCACTCGCATTCATTTTGCTAGTGGGAAATCTGTAATTGTGCGAGCTCCGTTGGGTTGTGCGTAGCCTTCGTTTTCATTTTTTTATCCATACCTACATCTACACCCAAGCCCCAACTCTTCACCTAAAGTCCTACGGATTTATGCTCGAGTCGAACTAGCATCGTGGAGAAAGTGTGAACGGGCAAGCATATGGTCCCCGACATTGGTGGATTCCTTTGGAGGTGATCACGAGCCCCGCTCTTTGGCAATGCTCCACCATCCGACTTGCCTATTTTCTTTCTACACATGACCGCGCGATTCTCCGGAAATTCAACCTTTGAGTAGTGACAGTATTTATTTACGTTTATCGAAAATTATAAATTGCATAGCATGATTAAAAACTCCTTCTATTATATTTTCTATGCACTTGTGTTTCTCGATTTCTCGTCCTACTGTATTTTTAAATTACTACATCAGCTAGCCATTTTTGAGTCCACAAGGTGATTATTTGCCCGGGACGTGCAAATGGTTAAGTCTGGGGGTGTGATGAGTCCCTATTTTATACCTTATTTTGGACTCATCTAGGCCTTTTTCCTCAGCTTTGCACTATCTTTAAGCGCCATTAGTACTCCTTTTGGTTAGCTACGGCATTCCACGCCCTGTGCACCTTTTTAGCCCATTTTTGTGCTTGTGTGCATTTACATTCTTGTTATGATTATTATTGTTTGTTGTGGCTGCCACGATCGATGTCCCGTGCAGTTTTCCTGCAGGTTTGGGGATCGTGAGGGCATTCGGGATAGGCGTTTCACTATTTTTGGCAAAGGAGTCAGTGGTCGTGCGTTTTTACCCACGCACGACCATCGACCTCCTGGCGCACGATCACTGATCGTGCGCAGCCCGGACTCATTTGTGAAATCCCTGTCTTGAACCTTCCGCACGATCACTTGCCATACCGCGCACGACCACTACTCGTGCGCCGCCGATCGTGCGCAGTCATACCCATTTTACAAAGTTCTGCCTGGCTATTTCCGCACGATCATCAGCATTGCCTCGCACGATCACTGATCGTGCGCTGCTGATCGTACGCGACCATCGATTTTCTGATGCAGGTCTACAGGTTGCTTGCGCACGGGCGCTGACCTTGGTCGCGCACGACCACTGGTCGTGCGCCAGTGGTCGTGCGCCCTATTTATTCTGCAAGCTATAAAACGCCCTGTTCCGCAAATTAGGGCAACGGACGTTGTTACGAAACCTCCGCCAGTCTGTCGTTTCGCCCTCCAGCAGTTCCATTCGCCTCCACCTTCATTCCTACCATCAGGAGGACCTTCTCCGGCGATTCCGAAGCACTCCGCATCCTCCAGTGATCCTCCCGGCCATTGAAGCATTCTTCTCTGAGCTTTCCACCAAGGAAGAAGACGAATCATACCTAGAGAATGGAATTACAGGCCCTCGAGGTGACAGCTCAGTGGTACCGGAAGCCCTCCTCGGACTGCGCTTGGAAGCAGATTGACAACCCGCACCTCCGGCCAATAACCACGGTGGATCTTCAATCTCGTGGTTTTGCATTTTCTATCTTTTCTTGTTGCATGGAATGTTTATGCATGTAATGAACATAAATTTCTAGTGTTAATTTGATCATTTGTTCTTCATCCTGCTTATAAGAATTATTCTTTGATGCGCCTCGCTCCATCTCGCTCCACTCCACACGTTCGTTTCACTCAATTTCACTCTGCACTAATCACCTCACTCGCTAGACTTCCGTCCACTCACCAACCGAAGTATGGCATCGCGGCCGCTACATCCATCTCGCCTTGAGAAGCGGTGATTGTGACCCGCATAGTTTACATTATTATAATCGGTCGTAAGACAACCAACCAAAGCCCCTTCTTTTTCTGTTTATTTCAATTAACTCTCATAACAATAGTTTTAGAGTCTAAATCGTTCGACACTAATTGCATTCCTCAAGAGACCGACATCCGGGGATTTATTCCCAACTTTATTACTTGTGCGACCGGTACGCTTGTCGTATTTCACGCGCATCAATTCTCCATCCCTGATCTTATTGGACAAGTTCCTTGTGTTCTCCTCCGTTTGTGTGGATACCTGCAAAGCCGCAGATCTATTCCTGTGTGGACTCAACCGCCTATTACTTTGATAATTTTTTTGGAGCATATTAATTGAGTATTACCTCAATCCCTCTCAGGTATATATCATATTTCACATTTATACTTCTTGATCAATGTTTCATCGCAAGATCCAGTTTCTATTTAGAGTTTTCTTGAACTCTATTTTGATGTGCACATATGATGTGTTATTACACTCATGCGTAGAAAACCCAACAGTGGTATCAGATGGAGGTTTATAATGATCATTATTTCAAAAGTTTGATGGATCCAGCGCGTGTAAATTTGGAGATTTAGAAGTGTTCTAAATGCCCAGAATTATTCCTGTAGCATTAAATATTGATGTTTTTTTATAGAAATTAGTGGTGGTTTTTCAAAAAAATTGGTCGGGGCTCCGCCCCACACCATACAAGGGCTCTACCCCTTGACACTGCTTGTTGATTGGTCAGAGAGACTACTGCCAGGGGTGCTACCCCATAGACCTCATTAGGGGCTCTGCCCCTAAGACCCTGCCAGAAGTACGGCCCTTTGGAACCCCCAGTAGGAATGCATGTGATTGCGTTTTGTTTTTCCTATTTCAGAAATTATTTTTCCTTAGTAGTAATTGTCCCTCTGATTGGTTTGTAAAACCAAGTGTCTTAGATTTTGAATCTGACATTGATAGACGAGCTTGTCTACTGTAAAAGTGGAGTTATTTTCGATTTCGTCCAATTCATATAAATTTGAAGATTTAGAAGGCTTCTAAATTTTCAGAGATAGCCCTTTTATCAAATGTTGATAGTTTTATTTTGTACACATCTGGGATGTATTTGTACTGTGAATGTTGTAATTCTCTATTTTATAAATGTGCACGATGATTAAATGTTAATCGATTATAATTAAATCTCTTATCTAATATTAAGTAAACGGATACCTTCTGATGGATGACACTCTTCCTGCCTCAATCAATGAAGTGTGGGCATGCAAAAGCAAGGTGCATTAATCTTTATGGGTAAGGGTGGGAGTTGATAATAGTCATATCCCACTGTTTACAATGAGTCCAATAAAACTAGGTGACCTCAAAGGTTGAGTTTCTAGAGGCATAGGTTTGGCATACACCATATGATGGATGTAAATAAAGAGTTGTTCACCAACCATACAAGAGTTGCATGATGTTGCAATTGGCAAAGGTTGCAAACCTAAATAACCACACTATGGGTGATCAGCCAAAACTTACTTATTGTGTTGGTGATATACGGATCTTTAAAACTAGAGAGTAGCTCACATAAACTCTCTGAATTGATATTGAGGGTTATCGATTTGATTAAAATAGTGGGAGTTTTTATTTAATTAAAGTTTGTATTAAAATAAAATGTATTTTGAAATATATTACTAAATTTTAATTTGAATAATTTTGCAAAATTCCATGGCAAATGGATCTCACTCCACCTTGTCCCTAAGAGCCATCCTTGAGAAGGACAAGCTCAACGGGACTAACTTCCTAGACTGGTATAGAAACTTGAGTTCTTAGGTAAGAGTGCAAGCTCTATGTCTTAAAAGAGGATCTCCCTAAAGAGTTGACTAGGAATTCGTCCCATGCCGACAAAGGTACTTATAAGAAATATCAAGACGATTCCTTAGGTGTCATGTAATGCCCCAAAGTTCCTGAAAAAGGGAAGGAATTGAGTTCTAGGAGTTACCGTCGGGCGGTAGTGTTAACATCGGCGGTATCCCACTGAATTAAATCAACCTTCATTTCAGGTAGGTACCGTGGAGTGGTAGAAAGGTATCGTGCGGTGAAACAACTAGATGAACTTAATGCACCCGACGAATCATTGAGAGCCTACCGTGGGGTGGTAGTGAGCTATCACATGGAGATAGTTGGATTAAATCAATGACTCATTTCTGGACGGTATCTCTCAGTGGTAGTGAGGTAACACCGGCGGTAGCAGGCCACATGTCAGTAAGGCAGAGGCAGTTTTGAGCGACAAAGTAATGTTGATTGGGCTAAGTGGCTATCGTCTATGATACCGCATAGCGATAGCTTTCAAATAAAGGTTATGGATGAGATTGTTTTCTCATTTTTCCATTCTCTTATTCTCTTTCATCCTTCTCATCAAGTTCTTGAAAGAAAGGAAGAAGAGGGGCTGGAGTCTAAGCTTTGGAAGCTTAGTGAAGGAGATCTTGTGGTCTATTTTACGAGCTGAAGCAAGATTTGCGAAGAGGAAAGCATGACGATCCTTTCTATCTTGATAAAATTCTTGATCATTTCTCTGAAATGATCTATAAGGGTAACAATCTTCCTTCTTTGACAAGTGAAGTCCTAATTTTGCATATGCATGGAATCCCCCACCAAAAAGGTGGAGACTGAAGGGAATTATGATGGGTTGATACGTGATATCCCTGGGTAGTCTTGCATATAGAATCAAGAAATCGTAGTACAAAATAGACATACTGTGTGAAGCCCATCCGGACAGGTTGGTCTAGATTGGTGATATTTTAATTTGCGTACAGGCAAAGACTCTGAGTATAAACATGTAGTTCACGGAGTCTGAGTGGTTGTGCCTGTGAATTGGAGTAGCAGGAAGTACTGGAGATGAGCTCCAGGAAATTACCCAAAAATACCATAGTTTTGATAACTATTTGGTTTCACAAGGTGATAGTGGCTATCACTAGCGATAGCTCTTGGTGAGCTATATATGTTGTGAAAGTCAAGTTTTTGTCACTACAGGGTGATGCATGTTTTTTTTGGAAAGACGTTCCAGATATTGTTGAGTCTGGAGACAGAAAGAGATGTTTTGTTGTTAATGCCAGGCGATAGTGGTTATTACTGGCGATAGCTCCCGGATAGTATTGTGCTTGCAAAGCCTGTCTCATGGAGACCGTGTGGCTAGCAGGTGAGCTATGAGCCTGGGTGCCCAGCTTTTATGTCCTTGAAATCCATTGTACATAACATTGGTTAGTTTTTGAATTACGAGAAAGGGGACGTGACTCGTGTATGTCCATTAGCCACGAATGCTCGGCTTTCGGCGATGGCATGACAATATGAGAAACGGTAAAAGGCTGAATTGTACCTGCTCTATGTGGTTCGGTTAAATAGATCGGTAATTTTGTTGGGTCCATTGATCACAATTTCCCATATCTGAAGAAGGCCTATAGTACAGTGGTATACACATATTTGTATCTGATGCATGCTATAAGTTCTTTGTATGCAAGTGGTTACTTGTTACACTGATTAGACAGGTTGTCTAAGTAACAATGACAAGTGGACACATGGAAGATTGCTGAAAAAGAGAGGAATCTGTCTAAGTCCACAGGCGTTGAGTGAAGACAGTTCACTCAATTCCAGATAGCCTTAAGCATTGAGTAAAGACTAGACAGTCAAAGCCTCAGCATTGCAAAGGCAGAATTTTGGCTAAGTCCAGAAGCGTTGAGTGAAAGCAGTTCACTCAACGCCCAGAGCCAAAAGTATTGAGTAAAGCTCAAGCAGTCAAAGCCACAGAAGAATCTGCCAAGAATTCTTGCTAAGTCCAGAAGCATCGAGTGAGGACAGCTTAGTCGACACCAGATGAGAAAAGTGTTGTGTGGAGATTATGATATTAAAGCCATAAAAGATGTAGACAGAAAATCTGTCTAAGTCCAGAAGCGTTGAGTGAAGGCAGTTCACTCAAATCCAACTCGAGAGAAAAATCAACCATGTACAGAAGCGTTGAGTGATGGTTGTTCACTCAACGCCTCAGCAAGATGGCAGGCTAATATAGAAAGCATTGAGTGAAGACAACTCACTCAAGGCCTCCATATAGAGAAAATCAGCTAAGTCCAAATGCGTTGAGTGGTGAAGATTCACTCAACGTCTAATCAGTTAGACCACAAAAGTCGATATTTGTTGAGTAATGTCAACTCACTCGATGTCTAGTGTTTGCAGAAAACTGACTAAGTGTTTTAGCATTGAGTGGCATGCCTTCACTCAACTCCTATGATGAATTGTCTGAATTTGACTAAGTCCACGGGTACTGACATCATCAGAAATTCAAATGTTGTAGGAAGTCTACAGTACACGACAAATAGCGATGTTTTCCTGTTGTACAGCCTTTAATGCAAAAGTGGACCTACCGCTACCAACTCCAGGTGGGCCTAATGCTCAAAGAGCCATTGGACGGCGGGATAGAAAAAGAACAGATCAGTAAGAAGAAATCAACTTTTGTAAAAAATAGCAGAACTTCATCTTCTTCCTCACGACTGAGTTGCAGAGCTTGAAGGAGGAGTTCATTCTTCTATTCTGAAAGTTCAAGCAAGATAGTTGTTGATCTACTCATCTTCAACATCAAAGTTCAGAGAGGATTCTCTCTGAGTTAAAAATTACAGCAAAAGCAATCCATAGTTGTAGAGTCTTCACATCCCAAGCTGAACTACTCCTGAAGATACTTTCCTGGAGCTGTGAAGAAAGGAGGACAGAGTTAATCACTGCTAAGAAGGAGAAATACACAGAGACTCTAGATCTGGTGTCAAACATCATCAACCAACTACTATTCTTTTGTATGATCATTTTGATCTGAGTGTAAGCCTAACTTATAAAGGCTGAGTGTAGGATCTTTAAGTAGATCTGAGTTGTAGGATTCAGTTGTGAATCCGAGTGGTAGGGCATTTGGCTGTAATAATTTGGTATCAGATTCTTGTCTAGGTCTTCCTTCTGCGAATTCGTGGTCAAATTCTTTTGAGGGGTGGCGAGCTCATGTATGTGCTTACCATTTTAACAAAAATGAACTCAAGAATGTCCACTTAGGAATTAAAATACACATATTTGAGGAACCTGTGTGTTCCTATTGGTCGTTGTTTGCCTTTTGTGTAGTTGCTGAATTGTGTATTTTACACTTATATGTGACTCGAAGTGGTGCGGGGCAGTCTAAACCCAAACGTTCTGTGGAGAGTACAGCACCAATTGATGTGCCCACACCTCCCCCTTCTGCAGAAACGATACGCTTAGTTACTGAGGTAGTGTTTGCTATGATAAATGCACAGCCAACTGGGCCGGTGTGTCTTGCTATGGTCCCAGACTAGGTTAGTGTGGCTGAGCCTAAAGCTATTAGGCAAGTGCCTATTGAGGCTTTGGTTGAAAGGCGAGCTACTGAAAAGCAGCTGAAGCATTTTATGAGTTTTAGTCCTCCTACATTCATAGGTGCTGAATCACCAATGCAGGTAGAGGACTGGCTTTCCTATGTCAAAAGAGTATTGACGGTGATTAAGGTAAAGGAGGGGAAAAAGGTAACCTTTGACACTTTCCTTTTGTATGGAGAGGCTCGGCTTTGGTGGGATGAGGTTGAGTTACACCACTTTGCGGGCAGACGACTAATTGCGATCTCAATTGATGAATTTTCAAGATTGCTTTTTTCAAAGCATCTGTAATTGTCGTAGAGGATTGTCATGGAGAATGAGTTCCAGTGCTTGACTCGGGGTAAAAGTAGTGTAGATAAATACTTACATGAGTTCATCAGGTTGGGACGTTATGCGGGATTCACGTTCGCGGACGAGGAGCATAAGACCAATCGGTTCTATGAGGGACTGCGGTATGAATTGAGGTTACTTCTCTCGGGTCCGATGAATCAAGGTTTTCAAATATTGGTTAATACGACTCGTTTGCTGGAGAAGGACATGAAGAGGGGGTAGGGCATGAAGGGCATAACTGTGAAAAAGCCTGAGTTAAAAGTGCTGACTTCTTCAAAATCACATTTTCGGAACTTGAATAAGAAGTCCAAGTCTTCTGGACAGGCTCCATCTACTATTACTTCTGGAGCAACATTTGGGCAAAGCACTCATACATGTTACACTTGTGGCAAGCCATGACATTTTGCTTGTGAGTGTACCAATGGACTTCTAAGGACGGATAAGAAGGCAGGAGTATCTTATGCTGAGAAGGGAAAGACGGTGGAGTCCACTGCATCCCAATATGCACCAGCTCAACCGAAGGTCTACAATCTTAGACAACAGGAGGCCATTAAACGGGATGAAGTCATCACAGGTACTAGTAATATATAGTTTTCATGCTTTATATACTTTATACCTTGTGAATTTTTTGTGTATAACTTGAGTAATGTAGGCATTGTCCTTATTCTGGACTATCCGGCGAGAGCACTATTTAATACAGGTGCTTCTCATTCATTTCTATCTGAGGACTTCGTATTATGGATCAGAGTGTGTATTATTATATCGACAGATAGATTAAAGGTGTTGCTACCTAACGGATGTTAGATGCATGTGGATGGATCTTATTATGTTGAGGTGTGAATAAGAAGTCAGGATTTTGGATTGGAATCATCGGTGCTACCGATATCTGAGTTTGATGTAATCTTTAGCATGGACTGGCTCTCGGAGTAGCGTGCTTGTATAGATTACAACTCTAAGGAAGTCACACTGGGAAAAAACACCGAATATGAGACTAAGTTTGCTGGTATGCGAGGATCGAGCAAGATATTGATGTCTACTCTCTAGGTAGTCAAGGCAGTTCGAATGGGCGCAGAATTATTTTTCACGTTGTTGGAGGTTGTAGAGCAAAATCCCAGTTTGAGTGACGTTCCTATTGTGTTAGATTATGCAGATGTGTTTCCTAAAGATCTCCCTGGAATTCCGCCCCAGCGATAGATTGACTTCACTATTGAGTTGGCACCAGGTGCGAAACCTGCAGCCGGTTCACCGTACCGAGTAGTGCCAAAGGAGATGGCAGAATTGAAAGTTCAATTACAAGAATTGCTAGAGCAAGGCTAAATACGTCGAAGTATATCACCTTGGAGTGCACCGGTCCTCTTTGTGAAGAAGAAGGACGGAAGCTTGCATCTACGCATTGACTATTGAGAATTGAACAAGTTGACGGAGAAAAACTAGTATCTGATTCCACAGATTGATGACTTGTTTGATCAGCTGGTGGGATCAACTGTCTATTCGAAGCTAGATTTAAAGTTTGGCTATTACAAGTTGCATATTAGGAATTGTGACATTCCCAAGACACTTTTCTGTACATGTTATGGTCACTATGAGTTCACTGTAATGTCGTTTGGGCTAACAAACGCGCCATTGATATTCATGGACTTGATGCAGCGGACTTTTCGGGAGTACTTAGATCGATTTTTGATCGTCTTTATTTACGACATATTGGTGTACTCTCAATCAGAAGAAAATAATGAAAATTACTTGAGGATTATTTTGCACACCCTAAGGAGGAATAAACTCTATGCCAAGTTCTCAAAGTGTGAGTTTTGGCAGTCGTCGGTGGCTTTTCTTGGCCATGTGGTTAGTGGAGAGGGTATTGTTGTGGATCCGGCGAAGATCATTATGATACAAGAGTGGCATGTGTTGGATACTGTAGCGGAAGTCAGGAGCTTCCTTGGACTTGCTGGCTACTATAGGCGCTTTGTGGAGAACTTTTTGCGGATAGCCTTACCTCTCACCACACTAACAAGAAAAGATCAGAAGTTCGTTTGGACGCATGAGTGTGCACGAGCTTTTGAGGAGTTGAAGAGTCGCCTGACTACGGCACCTATCATGAGTTCTCCATGTGGTACAGACGGTTATGGGATCTATAGTGATGCTTCAGGAAGCAGCTTAGGATGCGTTCTTCCACAGTTCAGAAAGGTTATAGCTTTTGGCTAACGCTTGTTGAAAGTACACGAACGAAACTACCAGTCCACGACTTGGAGTTGGCGGCTGTGATTTTTGCACTTAAGTTGTGGCGTCACTACATGTATGGCGTGAAAGTTGACATATTCACGGACAATAAAAGCCTTAAGTATTTAATAGATCAGAAGGATCTGAATATGCGATAACGGAGGTGGATGGAGTTCCTCGGGAACTACACCTTCAAGATATATTACACTCCCAGGAAGGGAAATGTGGTTGCAGATGCCTTGAGTCGTAGAACTCCAGTATAGGCAAGTTGGCTACAGATGCATGAGAAAGATCTGATCTAGGAGTTGGAGGCCAAAGATATTTCTTGTGTTGACAAGAATGTCACTGCAATTGCGTTCTTGTACTGAATGGAGGTGCAATATGACCTTACGAACAAGATTCGACGAGCGATGGAACTCGATAAGAGTATGAAGCGTTATGCAACGGATGGGTCAAATTCCTAATTCTCCTTGAATGACGGCGTTTTGAGAAAAGACAAGCATTTGTGCGCCCCAAATGTGGATAAATTGCGGGAGAAGTTGATTTATGAGGAACACTTTACTAAATACGCAGTCCATCTAGGGAGCACAAAAATATATAAGGACATGAAAAAAATGTTCTGGTGGCCGGGTTTAAAGAAAGACATAGCTCTTTACGTGGCGAAGTGTCATACTTGTGTCTTGGTAAAAGCTAAATGTTAGAAACCTGGTGGTTTCTTGAAGTCGTTGCCAATTCTGGTGTGAAAGTTCGATGACATATCTATGAATTTTGTGCATGGGTTGTCGAGATCACAGAGCGGGAACGATGTCGTGTGGGTGATCATTGACCGGTTGATAAAGGTATTGCACTTTATACTTAATAAAAAAGACGATTCAGTTGAGAAATTTGCTAAGTTGTATGTTGACAACATAGTACATTTGCCGGTGTGCCCCGTAGCATCATCGGTGACCGAGACGGGCACTTTACTTTGAGTGATTGGAGGCTAATCCACCCGTTGTTGGGTACTAAACTGAAGTTCAGTACGGCCTTTCAACCGCAAACGGATGGTCAGGTCGAGAGTTCCAATAGGACAATGGAGGATATGCTTCATATGTGCGCCTTGGATTTCAGGAAGAGGTGGGAGGGCCATCTCTATATGACCGAGTTTGCCTATAATAATAGCTATCAAGCTAGCATTCAGATGGCGCCCTTCGAAGCTTTATACGGTAGAAAGTGTCATACTCCTTTAGCTTGGGCGGAAACAGGTGAATCAAAGCGATATAAGAGTAAAGAGGTCGAAAATGCAAATTCGACTATACGCATTATTCGAGAGCAGTTATTGGTGGCTCAGGATTGACAAGCAAATTACTACAACACCAAGCACTAAAACGTGGCGTTTGTAGTTGGCGATTGGGTATATCTAAAGATAAAGCCATTCAAATGCGTGTCCAGGATTCGATTCTTGAAAAAGCTGAGTCTGAGGTACCTTGGTCTGTTTGAAGTGGTTGAATGAGTAGGTGAAGATGCCTATCGGTTAGCTCTTTCGGTGGAGCTAAGTGGTTTATCGGTGCTGCAGAAGACCTTGCAAGAGCCTATGCAAGTGATTTTTGGCGATGAAATACCGGTCGATAGTGGGCTGACGATGAAGGTTAGACCCATTCGTATTTAGGACACAGAGATCGGGCAACTACGAAAAAAAGTAATTGGGATGGTTAAAGTCCATTGGGACAACTATGGTCGTGAATAACTGACATGGGAGCATGAGTAAAGCATGCGAGATGAGTTTCCCGAGATGTTTTTGTAAAGTAACGTTGTAAAAGTTTTGTACTATTTTCCTTCAAATGAATAAAATTTTGGGACAAAATTTGTTGAAGGAGGGGAGAATTGTAATGCCCCAAAGTTACTGAAAAGGGGAAGGAATTGAGTTCTAGGAGATACCGCTCGGCGGTAGTGTTAACGTCGGCGGTATCCCGCTGAATTAAATAAACCTTCATTTCAGGTAGGTACCGCGGAGCGGTAGAAAGGTATCGTGCGGCGATACCACCTGATGAACTCAACGCACTCGACGAATCATTGAGAGTCTACCGCGGGGCAGTAGTGACCTATCACACGGTGATAGCCTGATTAAATCAACAACTCATTTCTAGACGGTATCGCCCGACGGTAGTGAGGCAACGCCGGCGGTAGCTGGCCACGTGTCGTAAGGCGTAGTTTAACGTCCAGTTCCACCTTTAGTTGATCACAACACTACTAGGCCTTACGCGGACCGTTATCGGGCTCGCTCATCAAAGGGAGGATGTGGTCACCAATAACCCGCTTGTGGCTGGAGAGGGGTTTAGGGTCCGCGTAAGTCCTAGTGGTGTTGTGATCTATGAAAGGTGGAACGGGACGTTACAATAAAAAGTGCACTTTTATTATAACGACCCTAGCAGATCCAATGTGACAATAACATGGCTCAACTCTGGAGACGCAACCGGGCTACAGCCCAAGCACCCCAAACCCTCTCCAACCCACTGGCAGGTTGTTTGTGGCCACAACCTCTCTTTGATAAGCGAAACTCTCCGGTTAAGCGAATAGAACGGGGAATTCCCAGGAGGTCACCCATCCCGGTACTACTCTATCCCGAGCACGCTTAACAATGCAGCTCAATTGGTGATGAGAAGTGGAAAAAATCCATAGTTAAGCATGCTCGGGCTGGAGTAGTACCGGGATGGGTGACCTCCTGGGAAGTCCCGATGTTGTCCGCTTAACTGGAGAGTTTCACTCATCAAAAGGAGGTTGTTGCCACCAACAACTCGTCGGTGGGCGAGAGAGGGGTTGGGGGTGCTTGGTCTACAGCCTGGTAACGTCGCCTAGAGCGGAGCCATGACATTGTCACGTTGGATCTAAAAGGGTTGTTACAATAAAAAGTGAGCTTAATTGGTGATGAGAAGTTGAAAAACTCCATAATTAAGCATGTTTAGGCTAGAGTAGTTCTGGGATGGGTGACCACCTGTGAAGTCCCTGTGATCTGTGTTTGACTATCTAGTTTGCCTCATCAAAGGGAGGTTGTGGCTACCAACAACCCTTCTATTGATGGAGAGGTGTTGGGTGCTTGGGATGCAGCCCGGTAGCGTCGCCTAGAGTAGAGCCGTGACATTATCACGTTGGATCGGCTAGGGTTGTTACAATAAAAAGTGCACTTTTATTATAACGTCTCGTTCCACCTTTCGTAAACACCCCTAGGTCTTAAGCGGATAGTTACTGGGTTGCAGCTCAAGCACCACAACCCCTCTCCAGCTCACATGCGAGTTGTCGGTGGCCACATCCACCCTTTGATAAGCGAAACTCTCCAGTTAAGCAAACAACACGGAAACTTCCTAGGAGGTCACCCATCCCGGTACTACTCCATCCCGAGCATGCTTAACTATGGAGTTTTTCCACTTCTCATCACCAATTGAGCTTATGGATTTTTTCCACTTCTTATCACCAATTGAGCTGCAGCTCAATTGGTGATGAAAAGTGGAAAAACTCCATAGTTAAGCATGCTCGGGCTGGAGTAATACCAGTATGGGTGACCTCCTAGGAAGTTCTCATGTTGTCCGCTTAACTGGAGAGTTTCGCTTATCAAAGGGAGGTTATGGCCACCAACAACCCGCCTGTGGGTTGGAGATGGGTTAGGGTGCTTGGGCTGCAGCCTGGTAACGGTCCTGATAAGGCCTAATGGTGTTGTGATCCACGAAAGGTGGAACAGGACGTTACACAGAGGCGGTTTTGAGCAACAGAGTGATGCCAATTGGGCTAGTGGTAGCCGATGATACCGCACGGCGGTAGCAGATAATGCGTCATGGTAGCTTTTAGATAAAGTCTATGAATGAGATTGTTTTTTCATTTTTCCCTTCTCTCATTCTCTCTCATCCTTCTCATTAAGTTCTTGAAAGAAAGGAAGAAGAGGGGCTGGAGGCTGAGTTTTGGAAGCTTGGTGAAGGAGATCTCGTGGTCTATTTTACGAGCTAAAGCAAGATCCGTGAAGAGGAAAGTGAGGTGATCCTATCTATCCGGATAGAAGTCTTGATCATGGCTCCAAAATGATTGTTGAGTACATTGGTCACAATGTACTTGATTTGAAGAATTCCTTTCATCTTAATGATATGCACATAGTTATATTTGATGGATGTTTAGTTCATGTGTGCAGAAAAATAAAGCTAAGTACAAAAGCGCTGAGACACTCAGGACTAGTGTCAACACACACTGAATAAGTTGTGTCGAGACAAAGAGAAGCTATGTCGACATTAAGGACAACTGTGTCGACACACTCTATTCAAGTTGTGTCAACACTGAAGATAACTGTGTCGACACTCAGGACTACTATCGACACACTTCCCAAGCTATGTCATGACTGGAAGTAAGCCGTATCGACACTCAGGACTAGTGTCGACACATTCTACATAAGTTGTGTCGAAATAAGTTGAAGAATTGTGTCAACACATTCATATGTATGTCGACACCACTACAAGAGCAGTGTCGACACCCAGGACTTTTGTCGACGCATTCAATTGTCAAGTGTCAACTCTTCAAGCAGATTTATTTCCTAAGAACAGAAATCAAGACGGGGGTACTGATAACTATCAAAACTGGCATATGTCAGTTATTAACCGGGTCAGACGGTTACTCCTATCAGAGCCTATTTAAAGGAATCAACTCTTAAAAAGAGAGAGAATAACTAGAAGAAGAACAATCACAATTGTTGAAGTCAGATATTAAAAGCATCAGCTATAAATTTAGAAGGTGGAGAGAAGCCAGATCAAGAATCATCTTCAACATTTCTCCAGCCTAGATCTACCCTAATTTTCTACTTCAAGAAGCTTTGAAAAGCTAAGAAGGGTTGGATCAGATCTATCTTGACAAGTTAAAAGAAAGAAAATTCATCAAGATCAGATCAACAAGCTGTTAATCATTTCTCTCTTGCTGGGTGACATTTTCTGAATCTATTTCTTTTACCATCATTAATAGTGTAAGATCTATCTGTAGATCTGAGTGTAGGAGAATTATTCTCTTTTTGTTGTAAGCCTGTGTTATAAAGGCTGAGGTAGGGCTAGGATAGCCTGAGGTAGGAGAACTTGAGGTGTAGGATCTTGGTGATCTGAGTGGTAAGACTTGTATAGTCTGAGTGGTAGGAGCCAGCTGGGCTCTGAGCTGTAAGATCTGATAATCTGAGTAAAAGAAAAAGAAGGAGTTTGGCCGAATCTAGTTCATTGCTAGATAGGCGAAGGGGGAAAGTGGATGTACCCATAAGTTGGGGAACCACTATAAATCTATGTGCATTGTGTTGTGTTTGCTAAATTGTTGTGCTGAGATAATTTTTCTAATTGTTGTTAAGTTTATCTTGATCATCTACCTGTGTTAATCATTTTAAAGGAAAGTAGAACTCCGGTTATTTAGAGAGGTACCCATATTTTAAATTGGACCTATTCACCCCCCCCCACCCCCACCCCCTCTAGGTCATTCTAAATCTTAAAGCAAACATTTACAATTGGTATCAGAGGGAGGTTCACTGAAAAAGGCATAACAGCCTAGTGAGAATCCAAAGGATTACAGGGTAAGATATATCATTGCTCAGAGGGAAAATAATTTCATTAAGCTTCATGTCTGCTCTAAAGAAAACTTTGGAATATATAAGGAGAGAGTAAGATTATTCATGGAGGCAGTAGATCAAAGAATTTGCATCACGGTGATTGAAGGACCTTTCATTCCCATGAAAGTGTCAGTTCTTGATGCAAACATCAAGAAACTCAAGACTTACATGGAGATGGATAAGGATGACATCATTCTGGCCTCTATGGACAAAAGGGAACAGAATATAATAGTCAGTGCAATAGATGATTCCACTTTTCAGAATCTGATTCATTGCACGATAGCCAAAGAAATGTGGCAGTCTTTGATTGTCTATATGGAAGGAACTGATGAGGTCAGAGATGATAGAAAATCTCTGCTAAACAAACAGTATGAAGCCTTCAGACAAGATAAGAAAGACACTTTGGCTGAATATAATGAAAAGTTCTTCAAAATTGTAAATAACCTGAGGACTTTTGGCAGAAGCTTTACAAACAATGAACTTAATGACAAGATATTGAGGTCCCTGAACAAGGAATGGGACATCAAGATCTGTGCCATAAGAGAAATGGGGAATTTAGCCAACTTAGACCCCCAGACCCTATTTGGCAAGATGTTGTCACATAAGTTACAGCTCAATCTCAGGAAGTCTGAAGAAGATTCAGCTAGAGCACACAGCAGAGAAAAGACCTTGGCCCTAAAGGTTGAGACATCCAGAAAAGTCAGAGAAAAGTCAACACTCACAGAAAGAATAAAAACAACTTCTGAGTGTTCAGAATCTTCCTCATCAGGAGGAGACCTGACTGAGGAGGAACTATCTCTCTTCTCTAGACAGTTCAAGAAGATGTTGAGGAGAAGAAGGCAGGGTCGCTGGAAGGGTCTAGCTGGAGACACTTCTCTCAAGAAGACCAATCATCCAGTGAAACCCAGGAAGAAGAAATCTGGGGGCAGGTATGGATCTTCACATAATAAATATATTAAGACTAATATAGTGTGTTATTGTAACAACAGAAAAGGGCATGTCACAGCTGATTGCCCAGCAAAAAGAGAGGAGAAAAAGTCAGAAAACTTGAAAGATGGACAGCACGAGAAGGCTGACAAAAGCCTCTTGGCAAAAAGACAATTGACACTGTCTAACAGTGAGTCTGATTCATCAAAATTAGAAGAGGAGGAGTCTCTCATGGGCTTGATGTCTATTGAGGAAACCCAACCAGGAGAAGAAGATCAGGATTGTTCATATCTTGCTAAGGTAAAATCAATCTCTCATAATTTAGCCTCAGATTCTTTTTCTGCATCAGAAAATGAATCATGCTCACACTCCTCTAATAGTAAAGAACATGATTTAGACACTGAAGCTGATTTTAACTCCCTTATCAACAGATATGGGATGTTACTAAAGGCCTTGATTGCAAGCAACAGCTTGCTAAGGATCAGGCCAAAGAATTAGAATTCTTGAGAGGAGTATCTTTTCAATTGATAAGTGACAACATAAAGTTGGACCTACAAAAACTAAAACTTATAGAACTAACTAACAAGATAGATAGCCAGACAGAGAAGATAATAGAACAGGTCAAGACTATCAAAGACCTAGAAGCAAAGCTTACTCAAGAAAGACAGCTCCCAACTAAATTCTCAAAACCTATGTCAGTGCTACCTATCATAGATACCTTATCTGCACAATTTAGAAGTGGTGTAGGATATTGTAAGAACAAAAAGTTTTAAAAAAAGAATCTACCAAAGGGTAAAGCTCCAAGTGGTCCAGTTAGGAAACCAGTCGAGTATCTGCCTTCTAACAAATGCTTGAGATCATGTGTTCCTGGACACATGAGGTCTGAGTGCTCAACCAGTAAGGTCAATAAAGAGCCTTGCTGGAAGGATCAGACATTTAAAGGCAATATAGGCCAAGAACAACCACAAAAAGTGATCAATCCAAGAAGCCAAGGAATTCTTGGAACTGGTCTCAGTGTATCTCACCTAAATCTGAAAGGTAAGGGTGTGAATTTTGCACCATTATCTTGGAAGTTGGAAGATAATTTTGTGTTTCACAAAAGAACAACTTCAAATGTGCAACCAAAGAAAAGATACAACCGATTTGAGTGTTGGTGTTATGGGAAGGTTGGGCATTTTGCCCTAGATTGTTGATATAATCCAACAGTCCCTTCATATAAGTTTCAACCAGCTTTATTTAGAAAGTCTGTTGTGTTTCACACAGCAAAGTCTAACAGGAACTAAGGCCCCAAAACTATTTGGGTGCCTAAGGTGAACTAAATCTGTGTTTGCAGGTAGAGCCAATGACCAAAGTTAGGCTAATATGGTACTTGGATAGTGGCTGTTCCAAGCACATGACTGGATCAAGGAGTTTACTAAGAGATTACACTCCAGCTAGAAATGGACAAAAAGTCATCTTTGGAGGGTCAGAGAAAGGAGTCACCAAGGGATATGGTAACATTTCTAATGGCCTAGTTACCATCACTAAAGTAGCTTATGTGGAAGGATTGAACCACAATCTGATAAGGATAAGTCAACTTTGTGATATAGGGAATGAAATTGTTTTCCACAATGACAAGTGTTTGATAAGGAGTTCAAGTGATCAAGAGATCATCTTGTCAGGCACTAGGAGTGGGAACATTTATTTTCTAAACTTCTTAAGTATAACTGAGAAATCACCTGTATGCCTTGTAGCTAGTGAGAAAGACTTTTTATGTGTACAGTGGCACAAGAGGATGTCTCACTTAAACTACAAAACTATGAGTAAACTATTCTCTATGGACTTAGTTAGAAATAGTCCACAACTCAAATGCTCTAAAGAAGGCTTATGTCCTGCATGTCAAAAATACAAACAAACAAAAATTTCCTTTAAGAGTATTCAGTCCAAAGACACTGAGAGGTGTCTGTACTTACTTCATTTTGATCTATTTGGTCCTATGCAAGTTCTTAGTTTGGGTAGGAAGTCTTATACCTATGTGATTGTGGATGATCACTCCAAGTTTCCTTGGGTATTCTTCTTAAGGAGAAAGTCTGAAACACTAGACAGCCTTGCTGATTTTGTCAAACAAATTCAGAATGAGATGGGATGTTCTGTGGTCAAACTTAGAAGTGACCATGTTACAAAATTTCAATCTGAAAAGATGACAAATTTCTGTAAGGAATTGGGAATCTTTCAGGAATTCTCCTCTCAAAGAACACCACAGTAAAATAGAGTTACTGAGAGGAAAAATATAACTCTTATTGAGGCAGACAGAACAATGTTGAGTGATACATCTTTCTCAGAATATTTCTGGGCTGAGGCTGTAAACACAGCATGCTATGTTCAGAATAGAGCATTGATCAACAAGAATCACAAAAAGACTCCCTATGAACTAATGAAAGGCAGAAAACCAAATCTATCATACTTCAAAATTTTTGGTAGTAAGTGCTATGTTTTAGACAATGGGAAAACTTATCTAACCAAGTTCTCAGAGAAATCCAATGAAGGAATCTTTGTAGGGTATAGTCTTCATAGCAAAGCATATAGGATCTACAACTTGAAACATCAAATTGTAGAAGAATCTATTAACATAGTTTTTGATGAATTATCTTTTTTATTTAATGAGATCTCTAACAACTCTGGTTTAAATATTGTAGTCTCTACTATGGAAAAGCTAAAAATAAGTGACTCACCTGGTCTAGAGTTACACATTAAAGACAATATAGAAATTCCTATAGAAGATACTGTAACTGCCCAGGGGAGGAAGAGAATCATCCTAACCCTCCTGCAGCACAAGGTAATGGTAGGCACCTGCCAGTAGCAGTTAGATGCCTTAGAGATCATCCTATTGATTAAATAATAGGTGATGTCAGATTAGGCGTAACTACTAGGAGTAGACATATCAATGAGGTTCAATACTCTAGTTTTCTCTCTCAGGTAGAACCTAAAAGGTTTGAAGAAGCCAATTCAGACCCCAACTAGACTATGGCTATGCAAGAAGAGCTAAATCAATTTGAGAGATGCAAAGTCTGGAGTTTAGTTCCTAGACCTAGTGATCACAATGTGATAGGTACTAAGTGGATTTATAGGAATAAATTAGATGAGTATGGTGTTATAGTAAAGAACAAAGCTAGATTAGTGGCTAAAGGATATAGATAAGAGGAAGGGTTAGACTTTGACCAAACCTTTGCACCTGTAGCTAGCATAGAATCCATAAGGTTGTTTTTAGCTCATGCAGCATTCAAAGGATACAAGGTCTACCAGATGGATGTAAAATCAGCATTCCTAAATGTTATACTGAAGGAGGAAGTCTATGTAGAGCAGCCATCAGGTTTTGTTAACCCTAAACACAACAACTATATATTCAGATTGCACAAGGCTTTGTATGGGTTAAAACAGGCATCTAGAGCCTTGTATGAGACCATGTATACCTTTCCTACAGAGAACAAGTTCTCTAAAGGAAAGATAGATAAGACACTATTTCTTAGGGACATCAAAGGATCAAGCATCCTAGTCCAGATTTATGTAGATGACATAATCTTTGGGTCTACTAATGAGAAGCTCTTTAGTAAATTTGCAAGGCTTATGCAAGGCAAGTTTGAAATGAGCAGCATGGGATCACTCCTGTATTTAACTGTTAGTAGGCCAGATATTATGTTCTCAACATGTGTCTGTGCTAGGTACCAAGCATGCCACAAGGAGTCTCATTATACAATTGCAAAGAGAATACTGAGATATCTTAAGGGCACACCCAATCTTGGGCTTTGGTATCCTAGGGATAGTGATTTTGAACTTACTGGGTACATAGATGCAAATTTTGTAGGGTGTAAAAAAGACAGAAAAAGTACTTCTGGAACTTGCTAGTTTCTAGGGAAAAGAATTATAAGTTGGAGTAGCAAGAAGCAAATAAGTGTTGCAATCTTTATAGCAGAATCTGAGTATATATCTGCAGGGAGCTGCTGTAAACAATTATTGTGGATTCAACATCAACTACTTGACTACAGTGTACAGCTAAGTAAATCTGTTATGTTTTGTGATTCTACTAATGCAATTTCTATTGCTAATAATCGTGTTTCTCACAGTAGAACTAAACATATAAAAATTATATATCACTTTCTTAGAGAGAATGTTGAAAAAGAAAATATAAGCTTACAGTATACTCCAACAGAAAGACAAGTTGCTGATATTTTTACAAAACCCCTAGACGAAAGCAAGTTCAATTATTTTAAATTTGAACTATGCATGTTGAACATAGAATAAATATGTACAATTAGTAGTAACAAAAGTTTGTACAACTCTTAGAAAGATGACTAACCAGGTATACAAATCTTAATAACCAAGAAAAACTTGATCAAAGTCAAGAAATTATACTCAGAACTCAAAATTTGTCTAAGTCAAATAATTGTGTCGAGACACCACAGTGTGTGTCGACACTATAGGTAGTATTGTGTCGAGACACCAGAATGTGTGTCGACACTATACGTAATCATGTGTCGAGACACTTGACAGTGTATTGACACTGATTAGTGATAGTATGTTGAGACATTATAAATTAGTGTCGAGACATAAGTTTATTGAGACCTTGAGGTCTGAGTCAAGAGAGATGAACCTTGTTTCGACTTAAGTCGACACATCTCGACAGACTAGGTTTTCCAGGTCGTCACTAGATATTTTCCTGTAGTTAGAAAATTACTAAATATAGCGCGCCTTTTGTAACATCCCATTTCTGGCTAGACCCCTAGGAGTCGGTTGGTTGTGGTAGAACCCTAGGGAGCCCAAATATTGAAATAAAGCGACCAAGAATTCGGGTCACGGGTTGGTCACGCCCGTGACCGACCCATCACGCCCGTGACCTAGGGCGTGACTCATTCGACGATCGTCGATCCCAGGGAGATGATCGTCGGACGCAGAATTTTCAACCCGGCCCTGTCACGCCCGTGACCCAGGTGTCACGCCCGTGACCTGGGGCGTGACTCCTTCGACGATCGTCGATCTCAGTTAGACGATCGTCGGGCGCGGAATTTGCCTCATGGCCTGTCACGCCTGTGACCCGCAATGTCACGCCCGTGACATAGGGCGTGACCACGTTCGATGATCGTCGATTTCAGTTCGACGGTCGTCGGCCAAGAATTGGCCACACGGGCATGTCACGCCCGTGACCTACAATGTCACGCCCGTGACATAGGGCGTGACCACGTTCGACGATCGTCGATTGCAATTCGACGGTCGTCGACCCAGAATTAGTCACCTGGCATGTCACGCCCGGGACCCGCAATGTCACGCCCGTGACATAGGGCGTGACCACGCTCGACGATCGTCGATTTCAGTTCGACGGTCGTCGAACCAGAATTGGCCGCACGGGACTGTCACGCCCGTGACCTAAGTGTCACGCCCGTGACCATCCTTCGACGATCGTCGATCTCAGTTCGACGATCGTCGAACCTAGAATTGGCTAACCGGGCCTGTCACGCCCGTGACCTATGTGTCACGCCCGTGACCAAGGCCGAAACGTCAGCTGGACTTGAAATTTCTGTAACCGACGCCATAATAAATTCTGACTATGGGAATGAAAACCAAGAGTATTTATGGGACGTTTCCTACTTTAATTATGTTAATAATTAAGGAAAAGTGGGTCCAATAGGAAATCGCCACCTGGCAAACACCTCTTCATCTCCAGCGTTTCAACTGCCATTCGTCATAACCGAAACGTCATTAAGGGAAATATTAAGAGTCATGAACGTTTCATCCTTTCCCCTCCCCACTTGCTGATCTATAAAATACTCCTAAGAGCAAGGGGAAAAGGTTACACTCTCCATCAAACTGTTTCAGACTTTCCTCTTGCTGTTGAAGAATTTCCGGCGACGCCACCACCGCGCCAATGGCTTCCCGACGCTCTGCACGCCTCCAGCCCGCGAACAAGGTCCTCCCCTCCCTCTTCTTCTGCGGATAGATCTTAGAAATCATTAGGAGAGATATCGGGCTCAAAAGAGCCAGATCGGGTGAGCGTATTCGTGGTTTTTCCGAAAATTTCATGGTGGCGGGTTCGCCGGAAACCGCCTCTCCGGCGGCCGTGCCGCCGCCCGACGATAGCCCTCACCTCAACAGAGGTGGTGGTGGTGGCCGGCCAGGGAGATGGCCGGATGGCCGGGAAATAGTTTGGAAAAGCTACAGGAAATTAGGTTTTCAGGGCTCTGGTTTCGGGCTGTAGAAGAAGATGAACAGTGCCATTTAATTAGATTTTATTTGTGAAGCAATTTCTGAATGAAAATATCTGTCACTTTAAATAATTTGGGAAAAAAATCTGGAGGCTCCTACTGGACAAGTGGTCAACATAGAAAATGTAGCCCTTGAAGTCTAGTTTAATTTAAAATTGATTTCACTCGATTTGGAATCCTGGTTAGACCACAGCACCATTTTTGGTGAGGTCTATCCAGAGGGCTGTCCTGACCTTAGAAAAATTCCCCACTCCAAACCAGTCATCAAAATGACTTGAAATTTGGGGTGCGGCTTAATATTATTTATATCTAGATTCTGCCCAAAAATTAGGATTTTTGGGAAATATTTTTCTATAGTTTTTAGAAAAATTCAATAATCTTAGCCGAATTTAACTAGATGGTTAAATAATTTCCAAACCCTCCCAAATTTTGGTGAGTGATCCCTGGGTTCACCATAAGGTTCTGTATAATTTTTCATCTCATTTGGAGATGGTTTGGATTAGAAGTGATCAAACCTAACTTTTGCCCTAATAAGGGGTCTTAGGTTAAAGGTGCACTTTTGAGATTTGAGAGGTCAGAACACCTCAACAGAGGCTGAGATTTTTTACCACTGGCTAGTAATATTCTTTAGCACCCCCTCATAGAGTTTGAGGTGGATCGGGGTAAGTTTGCCTTAAGAACCAAGGCCAAACCCTAAGGATGGATCTTGGTGGTTTGTGAAGGTCATGGGGTCAAATGACCTTGGATTGACCCGAAATTGGGTGAAGAGAACCATAGGGCCAATATAGTTCTCTGGATGAAATCTTGGTAGATTTGGAGACCGTTGGGATACCTAAAAACCTAACCCTAGTTTAGGGTGCAAAACTTGTAGAGATAGGAAATGACACTAAAACACAATGAAAAGTGTTGAGATTTGGGTAGACTGAATTATAGGGATGGTACAAGCTCTGGATATTTTACTATGAATTTTAAGATTATTACTTTGGATACTTCATTAACGATTTAGTAGCTTGTATGATTTGCTTAGAAAATTTATTATGCAACACACACTTCCTGGAAATTGATGAAATTTAGACAGAGAACGTTCATTATGGTTTTAAATCTCTGTGAATTTTTATGGGATTTTTGGAAGTTTAATTCTAAGGCTTGCTTCATTAAGTATGTTTTACCTTGACTATTTGATTAAATCTTTAGTGGTGTTTAGCAAGCTAGTAAAATTATGATTCTTTGCACAAAGATCTTTTTTATACCATACTACTGACTAGTAATTTTTCTATAATTTTCCGATGAATAATTTCAGTACTTCCTTCTTTACGTAGGATTAACGTGTTTATACTGGATAAATTATTTAGAGGCTAAATACTTTCTGTAAAATTCTGAAAACTTGTATTTGAGGTTATCTTGCTGTTATTTAATGATCATGATTTTTGGGTAGCCATTACTTAGGAGGATCATGTAGTTCATGTTTAAAATGACCCATAGCCCATCCTTTGAGAAAATTAAATAAATATCAGATTAATTAGGAAAATTATAAGTTTCTGGACTGAGACAAATTATGTTATGGTAGACCTCCAGTAAAAATTATAGGAGATTTGGAAGTCAATTTGGAGTACCTTCCCTTGTGTACCTCATATAGCTTAGGATGGTGTGCATACAGTAAAACCACGGAATTCTGGTAGTTGAAGGTTGGTAGGGCAAGCTAAGATTGAGTTCATCATTGGAAGTCAGGATAAGTAGGGTGTGAGACTGGTTAAGGATAAGAGAGTACGGGAACGACGAAAGATCGTCCACCCCGGGAAGAAGAGGAATAGTCTTAATACTCTAGGGTTAGAACTAAAGTAACTAAAGGAGGATCGGGTTAAGGGAGATCAACCAATAATAATAAGTGCCTTGCGAAAGGGAACTTCGGGCCGTAATGTCGCCGTCTTGGTTCCTAGTGCCCCTTGAGAGCCCTTCACGGGGTATACCGGGGGCAGTCCTGGGCTAACGTAAACCATAGGAATAATAAATTAAAAGAGTAACTAGTATAACTAGGGTTGCACATACACACTCCCCGATAGCTAGGAAGGTAGAATTATAGATTGGATGCCACTCAGACAGTAGGTCTGAGGGTAGATGCACGGACGGGATTGTCTGGGGGGCCAAGGGCTCGAGGGTTGGAGTACAAAATAAAGGTGGTGGGTCTTCGGTATCTGATTGTCGTTCACACCGACATCGGTACGCTGACTCGGCGGTGTGGGACACTTAGCCAAAGAAAGTCTGGTGGGTACAGCCAGCAGCAGTACGCGGATACTCTGGGTTGTGTTCTTCTAGGGGCGTACGGAAGGGCTAGGCCTTGTAGTGTGGATGCCCGCCTAGGAGTGGGGGCCCGACCCACTGTCTCCGTTTGCCACTACGGAGGTTCCTGGGAGTGAAGCTAGCTGCCCGAACAAGGGGAACTAAAGGTCTGTGTGCATAGAGTCGTGTGCGTGAGTTGCACTTGCATGAATCATGGCATAGCATATCACTACACTCATAATTACATACAACCGACACCCCAACGTATAAATCGGTATGGGACTTTTTATATGATGGGAGCCTTACAGAAGACCCCTTAACTTATAAGTTTGTATGGGCATTCATATAAGTTAAGGTTACATACTTATTTACTTGCCTGTTTACTTACAGTTCTCTAGCTGCCTTTTTATACAAATTGCTACTTATTAACTGCTCTCCTTATTTCCTACTGTCGTAGGATTGTTAGACCTATTACATTCTAAATAAACATTAGATTAGCTTCCTTGTCACCTGCTTGACTATTCTCCACTTTGTAGCTTCCCTTTCCTCCTCTCCGCCCGGTGCTTAGGAGCCGTGGTGGGAGGGGTAGGGGATGATAGGGCTTAGTCTTTATGACTAACGGTTTTCGAACCACAACATTACAGGAGCTCCGGATGGGAGACAGGGACCAGCAGTCCAGGGACCAGCACCAGCGGAGTACGGTGCGCATGGAGGTGGGACAGTCTAGCACCGGTGCACCTGCGACCAGCTCCGTGAGTGATTAGTATTTTCTTAGCTTCCGCAATGAGTGACTTGTAGTGAGGACTCTGATGTACTGGGCTCGAGCCCATTTATCTATTTTCCTGTTATTATCTATTGATGGATTGGTTATGATTTCACTTTTATTTACATGTTTCTGTGGATTTGTTTACATTTATGTATAAATACTTCTCTCTCTTGTGATCGAAAAGGGCCGGCAGAATTGGCGTTTTGTAGTGGTTGCCTTCCCGTGAGTCGGTGCCACCGCAAAGCGGCAATTCTGGGCTAAGACCCCGGTGGTTGAAAAAGAAAAAAAAGGGGATCTTACAAGTGGTATCAGAGGAGACCTCGATCGAAAGAAAAGTAGTCCACAAAAACCTTGGGCCACCCCCGTGTGAGCTTAGTTTGCGGACAAACTAGCAGCGGAAGCAGTGGTGTGCCCATAAGGGAAATCACATGTGAAAGTCCATCCTAACTCTTCTTAAATTCCATTCATTCGCTCTCTAACAAATGGAATTTTTACTTGTAGCCTGCGACGAACCCTACATCGCAGCAGGGGACACCTCAGGCTCCGAATGTGGTCCCGACTCCGCTAGCACCAGTTCCGTTCCAGCAGACGGAGATGGGGCAAACACTGACGGCCATCCTGGAGGCCTTCAGAGCTCAGCAAGCCCCGGCCCCACAGCCAAACCACGGGGCCAATTGGATGACGGTCTTTCGAGGACTTTCCCCTCCATCCTACCAGGGGACGGAGTCTGCAGTACGTACGGAGGAGTGGTTGGACACCATTTACGAGATGCTGGCAGGGATTCGATGCCCCACGGAGGAGGCAGTCGCTTTGGCAGTCTCCTGCTTAGAGTCACACGGAAAGAGATGGTGGAAATCTCAGCTGGACACCACCTTTGTAGGGATGGACTGTGCTGATATTACTTGGGAGGAGTTTAGAGCAGCGCTCTTGGGATATTTTGTACCTTAGTCGGCGAGAGATGACCTGGAGGATAGGTTCCTACGGTTGAGGCAGGGGAACAGGACTGTGGTGGAGTACTATCAGGAGTTCACTTACCTGGCCCGTTATGCGGACGCTTACCAGTTAGACGATGCTGGCTATGCCCGGAGGTTTTATAAGGGGCTGCAAGATGACATGAGGCAGGCCCTCCTTTTCATCTCAGAGGGGAGTCTGGCCAGGATTCTGGAGATGGCTAAGAAGAGAGAGGCGGATCAGCTTACAGTGAGGAGCCGGAAGAGACCGGCTGATGATACAGTGATTGGAGGACGTAGAGACCGTCCTCGAGGCCAGGTTATTGGAGAGAGAAGAAACGGGGATCAGCCTCGTCAAGAGTTTGGGCAGGAGCAGAGGAGTCAGGGGGTATTGGCTCCCCAGCCTATACAGATGCTAGAAATGCCAAGGACAGCAGAGCAGCCACCGGTATGCTATCAGTGCAACCAGCTGGGGCATATCAAGAGGAACTGCCCTGTGAGGAGAGCACCCCCACCAATACATCAGGGCGCTCCACCTCCCCGACAGTTTGGCGGACGAGGACAGGACCGAGGACGGGGATTTCAGGATCGAGGCCGCAGGCCAGAGAGAGAGCAGGTGTATGCTCTAGACCTGACACAGCCCCGTAACCCAGAGCAGGTTATCACAGGTATGGCAGTACTTGTAAATTTTCTTCATATAAACTACTATTTTAAACATAACCTGGCTAGAAATTAAGAGAAGATAAACTACAAAAAGAATACTAAGACATTTAATTACCCCAGGCATAGTCTTCGTGAGCGGCAAGCCCGCTCACACCCTCTTCGACACTGGTGCGTCGCAATCATTCGTGTCGGAGGATTTCGTGAAAGGACTGGCAGGAATGGAGCCATTCACCGGGAAGATGATGAGGGTGCGCCTACCCGATGGATCAGAGATATTGACCTCTGCTCATTGTAATATGGAAGCGAGGATCGGCAGAAAGGTGTTTAAGGCACCAGCGACGGTTCTGAAGATGCCAGATTACGATCTGATTCTGGGCATGACTTGGCTGTATTGGAACCATGCCCAGATCGATGGCGTGGCGAAGAGGATCACCGTGAGTCACGGCGACTCCTTCATTGTTATCGAAGGTATTATACCAGCACCCCTTACCTTACTATCGTCCGTGCAGGCCGTTAAGGCCCACCTGCAGGGGGAAGAAGTTTATCAGGTCCTCTTTGAGGCGGTCGTAGCCAAGGACTCCATTGCAGATATTCCAGTAGTGCGGGACTTCGCCGATGTGTTTCCAGAGAAGCTACCAGGGTTACCCCCGCACCGAGAGAAGGACTTTCAGATTCAGCTCATACCGGGGGCTAAGCCGGTATCCAGAGCTCCCTATCGAATGGACCCAAAGGAGTTGGTGGAATTCCGAAGCCAGCTTCAGGAGTTAGTGGAGGCTGGGTTTGTTCGGCCTAGCTCTTCACCATGGGGAGCTCCGGTGCTGTTCGTTAAGAAGAAGGACGGGACCCTTCGATTGTGCATAGATTACCGGGCTCTGAACAGGTTGACAGTCCGGAACACGTATCCCTTACCAAGGATAGACGAGCTTTTTGACTAGCTGGAGGGAGCCCATTGGTTCTCAAAGCTGGATCTGAGGTCAGGGTACTACCAGCTTCGTATTCGGGAGGAGGACATCCCGAAGACGGCCTTCAGCAGCAGATATGGCTTGTACGAGTTTACCGTGATGCCGTTCGGGCTCACGAATGCACCCTCCGCATTCATGACTTTGATGAATCGGGTGTTCGAGGAGTATCTGGACGTCTTTGTCATTGTATTCATCGACGACATTCTCATCTATTCAAGGACGGAGGAGGAGCATGCGAGACATCTGGCCTTGACCTTGGGGAAGCTGCGTGAGCATGAGATGTATGCCAAGAACAGCAAGTGCCAGTTCTGGCTAAAGGAGGTGGCCTTTCTGGGCCATGTCATCAGTGGAGCAGGTCTGGCAGTGGATCCTGCAAAGATCCAGGCAGTACGGGATTGGCCATCGCTAAAGTCGGCCACGGATGTTCGAAGTTTCTTGGGACTTGCCGGTTACTACCGGAAGTTCGTCGAGGGGTTCTCTCAGATTGCCCTCCCTCTTACGTCTCTGATGAAGAAGGAGTCCCCTTTTATATGGACGCCTCGATGCGAATCTGCCTTCCAGGAGCTAAAGGATCGTCTCACCTCGGCTCCCATCCTTGCTCTTCCATCAGGGAAGGAGGGATTCCAGGTGTATACAGATGCTTCCTATCAGGGGATGGGTGCCGTTCTGATGCAGAACGGGCACGTAATAGCCTACGCCTCCCGTCAGTTGAAGCAGCACGAGCAGAACTACCCCATGCACGATTTAGAGATGGGGGCAGTCATTTTTGCTCTTAAGATCTGGCGGCACTATCTCTACGGGGTACATTGTGATATCTTCTCCGACCACAAGAATCTGAAGTACGTCGACACCCAGAAGGAGTTAAACATCAGGCAGAGACGCTGGGTGGAGTTTCTGTCGGACTACCAGTATACCATGCACTACCATCCGGGGAAGGCGAACGTGGTCGCAGATTCTCTGAGCCGGAGAGCGAGTACGACAGGAGTAGGCCCGCAGCTGATGGCCTTGGAGTTGATTAGATCATTCGAGGAGATGCAGATTTCGCTAGTGTCTGAGGATGACCCGGAGCTGTACATGGAGTACCTGGGGTCGATGGCTACTACTGATGACATTCGAGACCGCATCAGAGATGGGCAGATGCTGGATGAGAGAGCTGAGCCGATATTCCGAGCCTTGGAGGAAGGCACGACAGGAGATTACTCTTTGAGGGATGGGCTCCTGTGTTTCCGGGGCAGAGTCTACATACCAGCAGGAGGATGGATCCGAGAGGATATTTTGACGAAAGCTCACTGCAGCCGGTATTCGGTACACCTGGGGATCACCAAGATGGTAAAGGATTTAAAGAGGACGATGTACTGGATGGGTGTGAAGAAAGATATTACGTATTTTGTGACGCATTGCGAGGCCTGCCAGCTCGTGAAGGCGGAATGTAGGAACCAGGCAGGTTTGCTGCAGCCGCTTCCGGTGCCGGAGTGGAAGTTTGAGGATATAGCCATGGACTTCATATATGGGCTACCTCGATCCCGTGCGGGGAATGACTCGATCTGGGTGATAGTGGACAGGCTAACAAAGGTGGCCAGATTCATTCCAGTGGCAAAGGGCGCACCAGTCAGTGTATTAGTACGGAGGTTCATTGAGCAGTTTGTGCGTTATCATGGGGTGCCCAAGACTATCGTTTCGGATCGGGATGGGCGGTTTACATCCAGGGAATGGAGGTCAGTCCATCTGGGTTCTCGGTTGACATTCAGCACAGCTTTTCACCCTCAGACCGACGGACAGATAGAGCGCACCAACCGTACACTGGAGGATCTGTTGCGACTATGTATTTTGGACCGTGGCGAGCCTTGGGAGAGATTGCTGCCACTGGTCGAGTTTTCGTACAACAACGCTCATCAGTCTAGCATAGGCATGGCTCCATACGAAGCGTTGTACGGAAGGAGGTGCAGAACCACACTATCATGGGTTCAGGATGAGGATCCGCAGGCACTAGGCTCGGAGTTTGTAGGAGATACAGATGCTCAGATTAGATCGATCCGAGACAGGATGTTGGAAGCCCAGAGCAGACAGGCGAAATACTACGATGCAAGGCATCGTCAAGTAGAGTTCCAGGTAGGAGACCGGGTTTTCTTGAACATACGGCCGATGCACGGAGTCTCGCGGGTTCGCGGGCGGAAGAAGCTCAGTCCAAGATATATGGGGCCCTATAGGATCCTGGTGCGGATCGGCCCCTTAGCCTATAGACTGGAGCTACCGCAGGAGTTAGCGGGATTGCATGACGTCTTCCACGTCTCCTCACTTCGGAGGGCTCTGCTACGCCCTGAGCAGCTGATTTCCTCGGTAGATGGCCCGGTGGACTCGGATCGGTCAGTCAACTTGGAGCCTATCAGGATTGACGATACAGCAGTGCGTGTCTTGCGACGGAAGAAGGTTCCGTTAGTCAAGGTTCTGTGAAATAATCATGGGCAGGAGGAGCATACATGGGAGCCATAGGACTTGATGCGGCAAAAATACCCGGAACTTTTTCGTCAGGTATACCTCACAACCCCTCTGGACAATCAATTTGCCTTCCTGTTTTAAACCAATGGGACTGAAATTTCAAGAATAGGGGCTAATCTTTTGTTTATTGGGGTGTATATACCTAGTTAAGTGGGCGAATTAATCTTAGATTTAAAACAGCATAAAGCAAACATAACGTAGAGATGTAATTTCTTTAATTCTCATGGGATGTTACAAGCTTCTTTTCCCGATTTGAGTCCCGTAGGCTTAACCTTGATTTCGGGGATGAAATCTTTGTTTTGTTTATTGGGATTTGTAACATCCCATTTCCGGCTAGACCCCTAGGAGTCGGTTGGTTGTGGTAGAACCCTAGGGAGCCCAAAGATTGAAATAAAGCGACCAAGAATTCGGGTCACGGGTTGGTCACGCCCGTGACGAACCCATCACGCCCGTGACCTAGGGCGTGACTCATTCGACGATCGTCGATCCCAGGGAGACGATCGTCGGACGCAGAATTTTCAACCCGGCCCTGTCACGCCCGTGACCCAGGTGTCACGCCCGTGACCTGGGGCGTGACTCCTTCGACGATCGTCGATCTCAGTTAGACGATCGTCGGGCGCGGAATTTGCCTCATGGCCTGTCACGCCCGTGACCCGCAATGTCACGCCCGTGACATAGGGCGTGACCACGTTCGATGATCGTCGATTTCAGTTCGACGGTCGTCGGCCAAGAATTGGCCACACGGGCATGTCACGCCCGTGACCCACAATGTCACGCCCGTGACATAGGGCGTGACCACGTTCGACGATTGTCGATTGTAGTTCGACGGTCGTCGACCCAGAATTAGTCACCCGGCATGTCACACCCGTTACCCGCAATGTCACGCCCGTGACATAGGGCGTGACCACGCTCGACGATCGTCGATTTTAGTTCGACGGTCGTCGAACCAGAATTGGCCGCACGGGCCTGTCACGCCCGTGACCTAAGTGTCACGCCCGTGACCAACCTTCGACGATCGTCGATCTCAGTTCGACGATCGTCGAACCCAGAATTGGCTAACCGAGCCTGACACGCCCGTGACCTATGTGTCACGCCCGTGACCAAGGCCGAAACGTCAGCCGGACTGGAAATTTCCGTAACCGATGCCATAATAAATTCTGACTATGGGAATGAAAACCAAGAGTATTTATGGGACGTTTCCTACTTCAAATATGTTAATAATTAAGGAAAAGTGGGTCCAATAGGAAATCGCCACCTAGCAAACACCTCTTCATCTCCAGCGTTTCAACTGCCATTCGTCATAACCGAAACGTCATTAAGGGAAATATTAAGAGCCATGAACGTTTCATCCTTTCCCCTCCCCACTTGCTGATCTATAAAAGACTCCTAAGAGCAAGGGGAAAAGGTTACACTCTCCATCAAACTGTTTCAGACTTTCCTCTTGCTGTTGAAGAATTTCCGGCGACGCCACCACCGCGCCAATGGCTTCCCGACGCTCTGCACGCCTCCAGCCCGCGAACAAGGTCCTCCCCTCCCTCTTCTTCTGTGGATAGATCTTAGAAATCGTTAGGAGAGATATCGGGCTCAAAAGAGCCAGATCGGGTGAGCGTATTCGTGGTTTTTCCGAAAATTTCATGGTGGCGGGTTCGCCGGAAACCGCCTCTCCGGCGGCCATGCCGCCGCCCGACGATAACCCTCACCTCAATAGAGGTGGTGGTGGTGGTGGCCGGCCAGGGAGATGGCCGGATGGCCGGGAAATAGTTTGGAAAAGCTACAGGAAATTAGGTTTTCAGGGCTCTGGTTTCGGGCTGTAGAAGAAGATGAACAGTGCCATTTAATTAGATTTTATTTATGAAGCAATTTCTGAATGAAAATATCTGTCACTTTAAATAATTTGGTAAAAATATCTGGAGGCTCCTACAGGAAAAGTGGTAAACATATCAAATGTAGCCCTTGAAGTCTAGTTTAATTTAAAACTGATTTCACTCGATTTGGAATCTTGGTTAGACCACAGCACCACTTTTGGTAAGGTCTATCCAGAGGGCTGTCCTGACCTTAGAAAAATTCCCCACTCCAAACCAGTCATCAAAATGACTTGAAATTTGGGGTGCGGCTTAATCTTATTTATATCTAGATGCTGCCCAAAAATTAGGATTTTTGGGAAATATTTTTCTATAGTTTTTAGAAAAATTCAATAATCTTAGCCGAATTTAACTAGATGGTTAAATAATTTCCAAACCCTCCCAAATTTTGGTGAGTGGTCCCTGGGTTCACCATAAGGTTCTGTATAATTTTTCATCTCATTTGGAGATGGTTTGGATTAGAAGTGATCAAACCTAACTTTTGCCCTAATAAGGGGTCTTAGGTTAAAGGTGCACTTTTGAGATTTGAGTGGTCAGATCACCTCAACAGAGGCTGAGATTTTTTACCACTGGCTAGTAATATTCTCTAGCACCCCCTCATAGAGTTTGAGGTGGATCGGGGTAAGTTTTCCCTAAGAACCAAGGCCAAACCCTAAGGATGGATCTTGGTGGTTTGTGAAGGTCATGGGGTCAAATGACCTTGGATTGACCCTAAATTGGGTGAAGAGAACCATAGGGCCAATATAGTTCTCTGGATGAAATCTTGGTAGATTTGGAGACCGTTGGGATACCTAAAAACCTAACCCTAGTTTAGGGTGCAAAACTTATAGAGATAGGAAATGACACTAAAACACATTGAAAAGTGTTGAGATTTGGGTAGACTGAATTATAGGGATGGTACAAGCTCTGGATATTTTACTATGAATTTTAAGATTATTACTTTGGATACTTCATTAATGATTTAGTAGCTTGTATGATTTGCTTAGAAAATTTATTATGGAACACACACTTCCTGGAAATTGATGAAATTTAGACAGAAAACGTTCATTATGGTTTTAAATCTCTGTGAATTTTTATGGGATTTTTGGAAGTTTAATTCTAAGGCTTGCTTCATTAAGTATGTTTTACCTTGACTATTTGATTAAATCTTTAGTGGTGTTTAGCAAGCTAGTAAAATTATGATTCTTTGCACAAAGATCTTTTTTATATCATACTACTGACTAGTAATTTTTCTATAATTTTCCGATGAATAATTTCAGTACTTCCTTCTTTGTGTAGGATTAACGTGTTTATACTGGATAAATTATTTAGAGGCTAAATACTTTCTGTAAAATTCTGAAAACTTGTATTTAAGGTTATCTTGCTGTTATTTAATGATCATGATTTTTGGGTAGCCATTACTTAGGAGGATCATGTAGTTCATGTTTAAAATGACCCATGGCCCATCCTTTGAGAAAATTAAATAAATATCAGATTAATTAGGAAAATTATAAGTTTCTGGACTGAGACAAATTATGTTATGGTAGACCTCCAGTAAAAATTATAGGAGATTTGGAAGTCAATTTGGAGTACCTTCCCTTGTGTACCTCATATAGCTTAGGATGGTGTGCATACAGTAAAACCACGGAATTCTGGTAGTTGAAGGTTGGTAGGGCAAGCTAAGATTGAGTTCATCATTGGAAGTCAGGATAAGTAGGGTGTGAGACTAGTTAAGGATAAGAGAGTACGGGAACGACGAAAGATCGTCCACCCCGGGAAGAAGAGGAAGAGTCTTAATACTCTAGTGTTAGAACTAAAGTAACTAAAAGAGGATCGGGTTAAGGGAGATTAACCAATAATAATAAGTGCCTTGCGAAAGGGAACTTCGGGCCGTAATGCCACCGTCTTGGTTCCTAGTGCCCCTTAAGAGCCCTTCACGGGGTATACCGGGGGCAGTCCTGGGCTAACGTAAACCATAGGAATAATAAATTAAAAGGGCAACTAGTATAACTAGGGTTGCACATACACACTCCCCGATAGCTAGGAAGGTAGAATTATCGATTGGATGCCACTCAGACAGTAGCTCTGAGGGTAGATGCACGGACGGGATTGTCCGGGGGGCCAAGGGCTCGAGGGTTGGAGTACAAAATAAAGGTGGTGGGTCTTCGGTATCTGATTGTCATTCACACCGACATCGGTACGCTGACTCGGCGGTGTGTGACACTTAGCCAAAGAAAGTCTGGTGGGTACAGCCAGCAGCAGTACACGGATACTCTAGGTTGTGTTCTTCTAGGGGCGTACGGAAGGGCTAGGCCTGGTAGTGTGGATGCCCGCCTAGGAGTGGGGGGCCCGACCTACTGTCTCCGTTTGCCACTACGGAGGTTCCTGGGAGTGAAGCTAGCTGCCCGAACAGGGGGAACTAAAGGTCTGTGCGCATAGAGTCGTGTGCGTGAGTTGCACTTGCATGAATCATGGCATAGCATATCACTACACTCATAATTGCATACAACCGACACCCCAACGTATAAATCGGTATGGGACTTTTTATACGATGGGAGCCTTGCAGAAGACCCCTTAACTTATAAGTTTGTATGGGCATTCATATAAGTTAAGGTTACATACTTATTTACTTGCCTGTTTACTTACAGTTCTCTAGCTACCTTTTTATACAAATTGCTACTTATTAACTGCTCTCCTTATTACCTACTGCCGTAGGATTGTTAGACCTATTACATTCTAAATAAACATTAGATTAGCTTCCTTGTCACCTGCTTGACTATTCTCCATTTTGTAGCTTCCCTTTCCTCCTCTCCGCCCGGTGCTTAGGAGCCGTGGTGGGAGGGGTAGGGGATGATAGGGCTTAGTCTTTATGACTAACGGTTTTCGAACCACAACATTACAGGAGCTCCGGATGGGAGACAGGGACCAGCAGTCCAGGGACCAGCACCAGAGGAGTACGGTGCGCATGGAGGTGGGACAGTCTAGCACCGGTGCACCTGCGACCAGCTCCGTGAGTGATTAGTATTTTCTTAGCTTCCGCGATGAGTGACTTGTAGTGAGGACTCTGATGTACTGGGCTCGAGACCATTTATCTATTTTCCTGTTATTATCTATTGATGGACTGGTTATGATTTCACTTTTATTTACATGTTTCTGTGGACTTATTTACATTTATGTATAAATACTTCTCTCTCTTGTGATCGAAAATGGCCGGCAGAATTGGCGTTTTGTAGTGGTTGCCTTCCCGTGAGTCGGTGCCACCGCAAAGCGGCAATTCTGGGCTAAAACCCCGGTGGTTGAAAAAGAAAAAAAAAAGGGGTCTTACACCTTTTCACCTTCAAAAGGCAGATACTATAAATAGGAGGTATAAGGTTTTGTCGACTTGACTCACCAGAAATCTTGAGAGACTGATCGCTGTGTGTCGAGGCCTAGAAATCCATCATCGACTCCTCTCTAACTCAAGTTCTTTCAATAAGAATGGCACCCAAGATGGACGACAACATCAACGAAGGATACGAAATGGTGTGTAACGCCTTCGTCTCTACTCCAAAAGATATAAAGAAGGTGATTGACCTTATCAATGAGGCATGTCTTGAGTATCTTCTTTTAGAACCAACCAAAATTTAGAAGAGAGAGGTATCTGAATTCTACTATAATGCCTCACTAAACCCTAAGTCAGGCAAGATTAAATCCAGTGTTAATGGAACAAGAGTCAAGGTCACAATCAAAAGACTGGCTAAAGTCTTTCAGATTCCAAAAACTACCCAGGATGATGAACTAGATTCAAGTAAGACTGCTGAAGCATTAGAATGGTGTGGCCTAGCTCCAACCACTAGTTTTGGAAATTCTTTAAACAGAAAGGGAATGAATTCCCAAGGAAAATTTTTATCTGAGATAGTAGGAAAGGTACACCTCTGCAAGACTGGAGCACATGACAGGCATTCCAAATTTATGTTTAACCTGATGACAAGGATTTTTTTCAAAATCACAACTGACTAGAATAGGGTGGTTCTTCATAAAATTGCAGAAGAAATTCAGAAGCCCAATATGGGCATGATAATTAGTTTGTATCTGGTAAAGGTCAGTCTAGATAATATCAATCAGAAAAATGGAACTAAGATAATCATATGAGGAGAATAGACCTAAGAATCCTGTCTAGATGGGACAGAGTCTTGCTAAAGAGACACCATAACCTAAAAGGACAAAAGAGGTAACAGGCAAGAAATCTGTGGTAGAGGAAGTTGTATCCTCTAGTGATTCTGAAGAAGAGGTGAATTTCAGTTCTAATAAGGATGCTGAGGAAGAACAAGGCAGATATCCAAGGCACTCACCTAGAACTAGTGTAAGGTGCAGGGGGAGAACATTCCAGAAAGAGAACAAATTGAGGGGGAGAACCTCAGTGAATTGTCAATGGACATAACTACTACTATTATATTGGATGTTGTACAGGACCTAGAAAAATCTAAAGATCCTGATCAAGAAATATCTGAGAAAGAGACTGCAGAAGAGATTCTTCTATTCGAAGAAACTAATATCCAGGGGGAGATAACTGAAATTCCCTAGAATGAAGTACCTGAAGCTGAAATTCAACATGCAGATATTACCATGGATAATATCAATATTAATAAGGAAGGTACAAGAGTAAAGGGGGAGTTGGCCCCAAATGCTGACAAAACCAAAGAGACACCTCAAGTTGAAGAAGTTAGTTCTTCTGAATCTGAGGAAGCAGAAGCTTCTCAACTGAAGAAAAGAAAGTTTTCTGAAATTAAGAAGAGGAGCAGGAGCTACAAACAGTATCTTAAATCTGGACCACCATCAGCTCCTGCAATGGATAATAGCTCTCTGCTAGTATAGATCATGCTTGATAAGCAAAGGCAAGATCTACAAAAGTATGTAGATGAAAGCAACAAAGAGCTACAGTTTCAACTGGCTCAGGATATTAAGTCAATAAGATTTGAAGTCAATCTCTTACAAACTAAAATGACTACTTTCTTTGAGAAAGGTGCACAAGATGTTGTCTACCTGGCCAAGCAATAATAGGAATCCAAACAACTAGAGGATGATATGGCAGTCAAGTAAGGCTATGTCCTTGATAATCAGAACAGAATGAATGAAAATATGATAGTTATGCATGATACAACATTGGGAGAAATAAAGAATCAAACCATTGCTTTGGAAACCAAACTTAATACCACTGCAACAGATATAGACACCAAACTAAAAACTCATTCAGAATCTCTGCTAAAGGACATCAAGATTTCTGATAAGATTTTGGACAGTAATTTACTCAAAGTTAAGAACACAGTAACATCAGGAATTAATTATCTAGATGGACAAGTAAGATTTCACTAAAATGATTTGAGGGATTATATTGAAAGAGAAGTCATAAAGGAGGAGAGGGTAATAATTAAGGCCAGTTCTGAACATGCTACCTAGATATCAAACAATATCAGAGACACTTTAGGCTTTTCTCCTCTATGGTATGATGGAGATCAAACTGCTGAATCTGGTTGTCAACCACCTCTACTTGAAGCACCTCCTACTGAAATCTATGATTTTAATCATCCTGTAACACAAGCTAATTTTGATTCTATTCAAGCATCTATCCAACATATGTACAGTCCTCCTCAAGGATTAGATCAAAATGTAATTTGTGAGAAAGTGGTCAAGTCTTCTACTATTCCAGAGATAGAGGCGGTTATCAAAGAAAAGGTTTAGAGAACAAGCTGAGACTAGAACAGATTTTGAGCAATGGAGTCCAACCTCTAGATCAATAATTCTTACTATATGGAAGGTTGTAAATGTTATTATCACAGATAGGGGAAAATGGTACAGTGAACAGGAATGGGACAAACATCTTAAGAAGCAACAAGTTATCTAAAAGTTCAAATATAATATGAAGAAAGGAAAGCTTCCTGCTAAGTCCATTGAGCCCAGCAAATATTTTCCAAAGCCATATCATTACTTTGAAAGACAAAGACTGAAAGAAGAAGCAATTGCAAAAGCTAAAGCTAAGAATGACAAAAGAAAGGAGCTTGTTGAGGATAAAGTGCCTAAGGTGAAAGCCAAGATACTATCTGGAAAAGGCATAGTTATCAAGGAACCAGAGCTGACTAGGGATTGTTTAGTTTTAAATTTCATATTAAAAACTTGATCTGTAACTTTTAAGTAACCAAAGTTTGTAGCAGTAAACTATGTGATAAACTGTTAATGAAAATCTTAGCTTATTCAACATTTCATGTGTTGTTAATAAGGATTGCGATTGTTTGCCTTATCTTCTGTTCAGCATTATTGTTTTAATATGTGTTTTTATGAGTGGTATTTTACATATAATATTACACTATATTCTTATGTCTTTATCATTATATTTTGGTATCATGTTGTATATCATTGAATTGGGGTTATTACTTCTCCAAATAGGGGGAGATTGTTGAATACATTGGTCACAATGTACTTGATTTGAAGAGTCCTTTCAGCTCAATGATATACACGCAGTTATATTTGATGGATGTTAAGTTCATATATGTAGGCAAATAAAGCTAAGTACAAAAGCGTTGAGACACTCAGGACTAGTGTCAACACACACTGAATAAGTTTGGTCGAGACAAAGAGAAGCTGCGTCGACACTAAGGACAACTATGTCGACACACTCTATTCAAGCTGTGTCAAGACTGAAGACAACTGTGTCGACACTCAGGACTAGTGTCGACATACTTCATAAGCTGTGTCGTGACTGGAAGCAAGTTGTGTCGACACTCGGGACTAGTTTCGACACATTCTACATAAGTTGTGTTGAAACAAGTTGAAGAACTGTGTCAACACATTCAGATGTATGTCGACACCACTACAAGAGCAGTGTCGACACCCAGGACTTGTGTCGACGCATTCAACTGTCAAGTGTCAACTTTTCAAGCAGATTTGTTTCCTAAGAACATAAATCAAGATGGAGGTACTGACAACTGTCAGAACTGTCAGATGTCAGTTATTAACCGGATCAGCCAGTTACTCCTATCAGATCCTATTTAAAGGAATCAGCTCTTTAAAAGAGAGAACAACTAGAAAAAGAACAATCACAATTGTTGAAGTCAGATATTCGAAGCATCAGCTATAAATTTAGAAGGTGAAGAGAAGCCAGATCAATAATCATCTTCAACATTTCTCCAACCTAGATCTACCCTAATTTTCTACTTCAAGAAGCTTTGAAAAGATAAGAAGGGTTGGATCATATCTATCTTGATAAGTTCAAAGAAAGCAAATTCATCAAGATCAAATCAACAAGTTGTTAATCATTTATCTCTTGCTGGGTGACATTTTCTGAATATATTTCTTTTACCATCATTAATTGTGTAAGTTCTATCTATAGATCTGCGTGTAGGATAATTATTCTCTTTTTGTTGTAAGCCTGTGTAATAAAGGCTGAGGTAGGGCTGGGATAGCCTGAGGTAGGAGAATTAGGTATTTCTCTGAGTTGTAGGACAGGATTTGCCTTAGGAGTAGGAATGTGGATAATTCTGAGGTAGAGTTCTTGAGAAGAACTTGAGGTGTAGGATCTTGATGATCTGAGTGGTAAGACTTGTATAGTCTGAGTGGTAGGAGCCAACTGGGCTATGAGCTGTAAGATTTGAGGATCTGAGTAAAAGAAAGAGGAGTTTGGTCGAATCTAGTTCATTGCTAGATAGGTGAAGGGGGAAAGTGGATGTACCCATAAGTTGGGGAACCACTATAAATCTATGTGCATTATGATGTGTTTGCTGAATTGCTGTGCTGAGATAATTTTTCTAATTGCTGTTAAGTTTATCTTGATTATCTGACTGTGTTAATTATTTTAAAGGAAAGAAGAACTCTGATTATTTAGAGAGGTACCCATAGTTTAAATTGGACCTGTTCACCCCCCTCTAGGTCATTCTCAATCCTAAAGTAACATTTACAATGATCTGCAAGGGTAACGATCTTCCTTCTTGGACAAGTGAAGTCCTAATTTTGCATATGCATTGAATCCCCCACCAAAAAGGTAGACAGTGAAGGGAATTCCGATGGGTTGATACGTGATATCCCGGGGTTGTCTTGTATATAGAATCCGGAAATCATAGTATGGAATAGGCATGTTGTGTGAAGCCCATCCGGACAGGTTGTTCTGGATTGGTGATGTTTTAATTTGCTTGTCGGAGAAGACTCCATGTATAAACATGTAGTTCACGAAGTCTGAGGGGTTATGCATGTGAATTGGAATAGCAAGAAGTACTGGAGATATGCTCTAGGAAAATACCTAGAAAGTACTACGGTTTTGATAATTGTTGGGTATTGTCAGATGATGCAATCTCAGCAAGTGCACCGATCGTCATCAAGTAATAAACTGGCGGAGTTCTCCTCCGAGTATCGAATCTCTCGAGGAGTGCAGATTGGGAGTGTGGTCTTCCTCGTTGGAAAGTAATTGCAAATGCAACAAAGGTTTGGGGGTTGAGTTTTTATTTTAGAACAATTAAAATTAATTACGCGGGTCGCCTTCACTGCTTTGCAATGGTTGAATACTCCGAAGAGTATTAGGGCGTGTTGTCATAACCGTTGAGGGTCTAAAGCACCTCTTTACCAAGCCAGCTCCTAACACACGTTAGTGCGGCATATCACCAAGCAACAACCCAAAGCAAGCAATGGAAGTAAAGCCAAACTATGAACTACAACAACATTTGCAATAGTAAACCATCATAACATTGATAAGAGTTCCTAACAAGTTTAGCTAACATCCAAAGCGTAGAAACAACATCCAAATGAGAGTATAGAGGAGATTTACAACCCAATGCGTGAAGGCTTGCCACGATTCTCGGCCGGAGTTGAAGATTGTCGGTCTTCGTCTGGGCTCGGTCGGTGGTTGACGTCTGAGGAAGCTTAAAGTGTTGTCACCTACTTCAAAGGTGTTTTCCCCATCTTCTTCATGATCCGTGAAGGCTGGTAGTCACTGGAAAGCTCTCCAATTACAGTGAAAAGGAGCTTCAAATGCTCCTCTTGAGATGGAGATGATGAAAATAGCGGAATATCTTTGCTTGCGGTGAAGTTTGGAGGAAGAACGATGGCTGAACGAGCTCTCCAAGGAGGAAAGAGGAAAATACGGCTGGAGGAAGGTTTTTCTGCTCAGAGGAGCAAAAAATGGCGGAATTTCTTTTCTCTAGTCAACTCCTGAGCTTAAATGCGAGTAGGTCAGAAAAATGGTCACGCACAATTTGGCGCACGACCGTGCGTTAACCATGCGATATTAACTTTCAGGACAAATCCGCGGAGGAAGATGAGTTGACCCATGCATTTTACTCGCGCACGGACGCTTCTGCCCGTGCGTGAAGGAAAATGCACGGGTAACCACAAAACACTAGAATTCCCGGGAAGTAGGTGGAACTGTGTGTTTTACTCACATACGGGCACTTTTGCCCGTGCGTGAACAAATCGCACGATTAACCACAGAGCACTATAAAACTAGACAGCTACTGGGAAACTGTGCGTCTCCTTCGCACACGGTTTAGAAGAAACCGTGCATAAAGAAATCGCACGGGTTTGTCAATCCTCTAGAAAAACCTGCATAAAACGCACGATTTGGTAAAATGTGTGCGCTAAGGAATCGCACGACCGTGCATTTTCCACAAATCAGAAATCCTGCTTTGGGGGAAAACTGACCACCTGCACAGCAAAAACCATAGCTAGAGCACAAGCTCCCAGCACCAATATACAGCATAAAATAACCAAATCTGCACGGAGAGTACCCCAGTACTTACCCCCGACATCCCGGTGCAATTCACAAACCAAAATGGTCCGAAACAGTGCAACAATGGCTAAGTGAAGCCCTAATCAAATATACGGCTTTTCCAACTGAAATAGTAGTGTACATGCAAGATAAAAAGCCCAGATGAGTACGAAAAACCCAATATAAATCGGGCTAATCACACCACCAGACTTAAACATTTGCCCGTCCCGAGCAAATCATCCCTAATGCGGACAATAAAAATAGCATATCTGGCCTAAAACTGCGCAGTGGAGTACCATATGAAATCGCATGCTCACGCTCATAGGAATACCGTAGAAGGAATTTCTAATTATGCACTAATAGCCTATATATTTCCAAAGGCGTATCAAAATATTATTACTACTCTACTATAGAATCGAGGGGAATCATCCAGTCACGCGCAAGGAGAAAGCAGACAAACACTGAGTTGAGCATTGCCAAAGCAAGGGATCGGGATAACCTCCAAAGGAATCCACCAATGTCGATGACCATAAGCTCACCGGTTCACACTCTCTCTACGGCACTAGTTTAACTCATGCGTGAATCCGTAGGACTTGGAGTATAATGGAGGCTTAGGCGAAGGCGGGGTATACAAAGATAAACACGATGGATACGCACACCCAAAATGAGACCACCCGAAAACACTCACAGCTACACACAACGAAAAACATGTGCACTGCACCACTAGACTTGGACTTTTAATGGTGCGTGCACGCCCATAACGAACAAAATACAACAAAATTTCACAACAACAAAAAAACCACAACTCTACAACAAATTTTTTTATTTTTTATTTTATTCCACATTGGGAACTTTCATTTTCATTTCAATTCATTTATTTTTTTCTCTTTTTTTGAACTAATTAACCAAAACAAGCCGAAAATACGGCAACACCACAAGCGGCACAAAGCTCCCGCATAACAGCCACACATAACGGATATAAAACTACAATAAAACAAACCAACTGAGCGACCACATTCGGGTGTGCGAGTAGGAAGGGCTATATGGCTTTCATAGTGAGGCATAGGGATGCCAAAGGAAGGGACAGGCTCAACGGGGATAGCAACGGATAGACGTTGGGAATGGTACAAGGCTCAAACTAGAACAAAATGACGGCCAACATCACGCGCGCATTTGATTAACCATGTACCCTTGCTTCGAGAGTAGCTAGGGGCAAGTTCTTAGCCACCGAGAAAGACAATCCTTCCTCCCGACTCGAGCAATACGAGGCTAGCGATGTCGACACACATCCCTATGCTACAGTTGGATTCACACCGGATTTGAAGTAGGCGAGCAGAATAAACTAGATTTACGCCAATATAAATAAAATACGCTATAAGCATAAAAAGAATCTAATTCTTCACGTAATCCTAAATGAGACGTGAGCACTCAATTAGGAGCACTCATGGAGGCAACATTTTGCTCTGCCTCGCAATCCTATGCCAGCGCCGAAATTTTCCAAATCGCACACTAGTGACGATAAAACTCATGACGTGCTCCTATTCAAGCACGCGCTCAAGTGTGGTGTAGTGGTATGCAATGTCAATCAACATCGACAGCAAATGAATATATTCTCCTAGTATGACAATGGTTTAATGCACGTTCGTGAGTACCCCGCATAACTCTCCCCACCAGACTTAGCCTAAACATCCTAACACCACAGTGTGATCGTGAAATTAAAAAACAAGTAAGGAGAAGGGGTTACCCAATGCTCAGAAATGAGCATACCAGAAGATTGGCATTAATTTCTGTTGAAATTCCACGGCCCAAATGAACTTCACCTACAAAAGAAAATACCTCCAAGCACAACAATCCATAATAAAGAATATGCCAAAAAAAACAAAACAATGGGTTGTCTCCCAGGAGCAATTTTTCTTTACCGTCCTTAAGTTGGACCAAATACCTGTATTAACAGTTTTATATATAGTTCACACACAACATTAAGCAAAAATTATACTAAAAAAGGGGGGCCCGGAGATCCTTCACATCTCAGCTAACCGCTGACTTGTGATATATCCCCCCTGACACGCAAGATGAGGGAGAAGCGTAAGCTTTAGGGCCCAGGGAAGACGAATCTTCCCTGCCCCTTGCCTCTTCCTTCTCGCGTTGGTGGGCAAAATCCCGCGCCTTGTGCATTCACAGTTATTTTTTTCGCAATTCCACGGATGGAGATCGCCATGGTGGTACAACCACTCCATCTGATTCAGAGGTAGCTCTAGCTTTTCTGTCCGGAGGCATCCTATCCTCACTCGCGGCGGGTGATAGATCAGCCCATGTAACCTGTTTTACAGTTTTACACAAATCATTTGGCTTAATATAAATTTTTAATTCTAATTTATGCATGCTTTCAACAGCCGTGCTCTGCTCCTTAGTCTCAGCAACGTGCCTTTCACTCCCCTCACTACCCTTCTCATCCGCAACTTGTTGTACTCCAAGCAACTCCACTTTTGTTTCCCCTTCAGCTATCTTCAGCATTTCTGCTACTTTCACTGCCATGTCTTCCCCTTTCTATAGCGTACCTATCTCAACAACATTAGGCAAACTGTCAGATAACACAACATTCAAATCCTACAGTATTACGGGTTCATTTGGACTAATAGAGGTAAGGGGCGGCGGTAAAGGCGAATCAACCTTGGATGCCAAGGTGATGACGCTCGCGTTAAACTACAACGTCGCCCCACTAGCTTTCAGGAAGGGGACGCCTAAGATGGGTTTTGAAGCATTACCCATTGGTCCCAGCACCTGGAAATCCGTGACTACCACAGCCCCGTTCAATATCACTTCCACCTCCTTTATCTAACAGTCAGTCTTCACTACCGACCAGTTGGCTAGCACGAGTGATATCCGGACATTCGACTCGATATTTAAATTAAATTTTTCAACATCTTGCAAAGCAATAATATTGCAAGAAGATCCGGAATCATAAAGGGCCACTGTCTCTACCTGATTTATTTCACACTTCACAGCCACTTCATTTTTAATACACTTATCCATCTCCCCAACACACTTCCCTTGCTCACAGGGATTTTTTTCGTGTCGCTCGGGAGGGCGCCGCGAGTACGCTCAGAGAAAACATGAGCTAGTTGTCCCAGCTACATCTCCAAGTTTCTCATGGAGGCGGTCTGAGTGGCCATGTTGGATTGATCCATCTCCACGAATTTCTCCATCATCTCTTCTAACACACTCTTTCGCATCCCCTGTGCGTTCTGATTATAACCCGATTGCGAAGGTCGCTGATGCTTATTAGAAGCATGAGCATCAAACTGATGCTGGCCTCCCTACCACATTTGACCGGGAGCATTTTGGTTCCAAGAGAAATTCGGATGATTTCTCGCATTTAGGTTATAAGCATTGTTATAAGGAGCAACGTGGTTTTGATTAATTATAAAGTTCACACTCTCGTCAGCAGATATAGCTGAGGGATCAGCAAAAGCTTCTCCAGCTGGGCACTCATACGTATAATGGTCGAGGTTTCCACAACCCTGGCATGAAATAGCCATCATCTGAGTTGGAGGAGGGGTCGATCTGGTTAGCAACATCATTCCATCTATAGTAGGATGGCTCGCCTCAGCACGCGGCTGCATCGAATTTACCTCGAACAAATTTCTTGCACCCCTAGGTGCGTTTCTTCCAGCAATCCAATACGTGCTATGAGAAATGATTTCACGAAGGAGCTGCAAACACTCGTCGGGGGTCAAATTCATGATAGTGCATCCAGCCGCTGCGTCGATCATGGCCCTGTAATTAGGCTCAACAGCAAAATAAAATAATTCTACAAAATTCCACGGCTCACAGCAGTGCTGGGGGCATCGACACTGCAGATCAGCAAATCTCTCCCAGGACTCGGATAATGTTTCCTGGTCCAGCTGTCGGAAGGTGGCTATCTCCCTTCGGGCATTCACTATTTTGTCCACCATGTGGAATTTGCCTAAGAACTTCGAAGAAAGAACCTCCCACGTAGTCGCAATCCCGGGAGCAATAGTGTGGAGCCAGGTTTTTGCCTTGTCCCTTAGCGAAAATGGAAACAACCTTAGCTTCACCATGTCATCATTAATGACGGCATAGGGGAAGGTGCCACAGATCTCCGAGAATTCTGCAAGATGGAGCTGCGGATCCTCACTTGGCAGGCCCGAAAACTGCGTGTTATTGCGGATCATGTTGAGGATGGAGGGCTTTATCAAGAAGTGGTGGTTCACGATGTTCGGGCCGAACCCAGGGTAAACACTTCCCGTGGTAGGGGTCGTGAAGTCGCTCATTGTCCTAATACAGGTCGGACCTCCTCCTGGCCCTCATCGACCCGTTCACTGAGGCCATTTCCTCCTTGACCTAAATCTTCCATTCTTTCTCTTCCTTCAGCAGCAACAGCATGTTGGCGGGCTTGCCTCGCTCGTGCGGTTTCAAGATCAACTCCAAGATCTTCACCTCTATCCCTGGGTTTGGATCTGTCACACAACACACAAAAAACCGTTTAAAAAGACAAAAGCGCTTGTAATAACTTTTCCAATAGAAAAATACACACAACTGTTGCACTCCCCGACAATGGCGCCAAAAACTTGATGCAATCTCGGCAAGTGCACCGATCATCGTCAAGTAATAAACTGGGGGAGTTATCCTCCGCGTATTGAATCTCTCAAGGAGTGCAGATTGGGAGTGTGATCTTCCTTGTTGGAAAGTGATTGCAAATGCAACAAAGGTTTGGGGTTGAGTTTTTATTTTAAAACAACTAAAATTAATTACGCGGGTCGCCTTCACCGCTTTGCAATTGTGAAATACTCCGAAGAGTATTAGGGCGTATGGTCATAACTGTTGAGGGTCGAAAGAACCTCTTTGCCAAGCCATCTCCTAACACATGTTAGTGGGGCGTATCACCAAGCAACAACCTAAAGCAAGCAATGGAAGTAAAGCAAAACTATGAACTACAACAACATTTGCAATAGTAAACCATCATAACATTGTTAAGAGTTCCTAGCAAGTTTAGCTAACATCCAAAGCATAGAAACAACATCCAATTTAGAGTAAAGAGGAGATTTACAACCCAACGCGTGAAGGCTAGCCACGATTCTCGATCGGAGTCGAAGGTTGTCGGTCTTTGTCCGGGCTCGGTCATTGGTTGACGTCTGAGGAAGCTTGAAGTGTTGTCACCTACTTCAAATGTGTTTCCCCGTCTTCTTCACGTTCTGTGAAGGCTAGTAGTCACCGGAAAGCTCTCCAATGGCAGTGAGAAGGAGCTCCAAATGCACCTCTTGAGATGGAGATGAAGAAAATAATGAAAGATCTTTGCTTGCGGTGAAGTTTGGAGGAAGAACGGTGGTCGGACGAGCTCTCCAAGGAGGAGAGAGGAAAATACGGCTGGAGGGAGGTTTTCCCGCTCAGAGGAGTGGAAAATGGAGGAATTTCTCTGCTCCAGTCAACTCCTGAGCTTAAATATGAGTAGGTTAGAAAAATTGTCACGTGCGGTTTGGCGCACGACCGTGGGTTAATCGTGTGATATTAACTTTCAAGATAAGGCCGCGGAGGAAGATGAGTTGACTCGTGCATTTTACTCGCGCACGGATGCTTCCGCCTGTGCATGAAGGAAAATGCACGGGTAACCATAAAGCGCTGAAATTCCCAGAAAATAGGAGGAACCGTGCATTTTAATCGCACATGGGCACTTCTTCCTGTGCGTTAACAAATCGCATGATTAACCATATGGCGCTATAAAACTAGGCAGCTACAGAACAATCGTGTGTCTCCTTCGTTCACGGTTTAGAATAAATCGTGCATGAAGAAATCACATGGGTTGGTCAATCCTCCAGAAAAACCTGCAGAAAACGCACGATTTGGTAAAAAGCGTGCGCTAAGGAATCACATGACCGTACATTTTCCACAAGTCAGAAATCCTACTTTGGGGAAAACTGACCACCTGCACAGCAAAAACCATAGCTTGAGCACAAGCTCCCAGCACCAATATATAACCTAAAATAACCAAATCTGCACGGAGAGTACCCCAGTACTTACCCCCGATATCCCGGTGCAATTAGCAAACCAAAATGGGCCGAAACAGTGCAACAATGGCTAAGTGAATCCCTAATCAAATATACTGCTTTTCCTACTAAAATAGTAGTGCACATGAAAGATAATAAGCCCAGATGAGTCCCAAAAACCCTATATAAATCGGACTCATAACCAGGCAATAGTGGTTATCGCTGGCGATAGCTCTTGGTGAGCGATATATGTTGTGAAAGTCGAGTTTTTAGCACTGCAGGGTGATGCAGGTTTTTTTGGAAAGATGTTCCATTTATGGTTGAGTCTGGAGACAGAAATAGATGTTCTGTTATTAACGCCAGGCGATAGTTGCTATCGATAGTGATAGCTCCCAGATAGTATTGTGCTTGCAAGCCAGTCTCATGGAAACCGTGTGGCTAGCAGGTGAGCTATGAGCTTGGGTGCCTAGCTTTGATGGCCTTGAGAGCCATTGTACATAATCTTGGTTATGTTTTGAATTACGGGAAAGGGGATATGACCTGCATCTGTCCATTATCCACGAGTGCTCGGCTTTCGGCGATGGCATGGCTATATGAGCAATGGGAAAAGGCTGAACTGTACCCGCTCTATGTAGTTCAGTTAAATAGACCGGCAATTTATCATTGGCATAGAGGGAGAGTTGTGGCGATATGGTCTTTGTGACATATGCCAGGCTAACAATGCTCATAGTTTACCATCAGTCTCGGACATTTGGACATTGGTGGGGCTGGGAATCTAGTACACCGATAATGTGCCCTGAGTGCACGGAACGTTTGGTATTTGATGCAAACGTGTATGATATATTGAATGGTGCTTAATTTGTACCTTCATGTGATATATCTATATGAATGTTATGCATGTAGGGAAGGAATACCGCTTCCCCGGAATGGGGTAAGGTCATTATAAATTGGTCAGCTAAAGCTGATCGTTGCTTTGTTTTCCACCTTTATGGTGGAATGTCCCTGTGCAGGTGCTGGAGAGCCGAGCGAAAAATTGCGGGTTGCAGCCCTTGATGTTATGCTGACCCTCGAATGCCAAGCGAAGTTCTTTTATTATTTTCATGTGTGGTCGGCCTGCGTGCCGATGTTTATAAATCACTTTTATGAAGAATAATTATAAGGCCTTAAGGCCGCACTTTTTGATGTATTTTGTATAACATTCCTATGTGGTATTTTAGTGGATATTCTTTGTTACTTGAGTTCTAATAACCCATGAAGCTTCTGCAAGAATGCTCTGAGCTAGGATTCGTTTGGTATTTTGATATTCTTATGTAACTCCATTGACTGTCCGTGGAATATGGAGTGTGGCCCCGGTCGTACCTTCGATTATATTCTACATTGATGGATGGGGTGTTACATGTCAAATGTCTCATGCTTGCTTCTATAAACTCTGAGCTTCAAAAGAAATATGAGAACATGTGTGTTTATGAGATAATTGAGCACCTGAATAAAATATTCCTAGGTCAAGCTCGACAAGAGAGGTTCGGCATCTCTAAGGCATTATTTCAGTGTAAGATGGGAGCTCGAGACACAGCAGGAACTCATGTACTCAGGATGATTGGGTACATCGAGAACCTTAAAAGATTGGAGTTTCCTTTAGGCAAAGAGTTGTTCACTGATCCGATCCTACAATCATTATCAAATAGTTATGAGCAGTTCGTCTTGAACTACAGCATCAATGTGATTAACAAGACACTACACGAGCTCCTGGGCATGTTGAGAACAATCAAGAATAACATGAAGAAGGCTAAGCCTCCAAGCCCCATACTAATGGTGCATAAAGGCAAGGGTAAGACCATGGGATCAATAAAGACTAAGGTAGGACCTAAGTTGTATCTTTATCCCAAGTATTTATCACTGAAGAAGAAGGGTTTGGCGAAGGAAGGGAAGTAGTGGCGGAACTATCCCCTCTATCTTGACGATCTGCAGAAGAAGAAGGGAAGTGACTTTTGTTTTAGGTATATTTGTTATAGAAATAAATGTTTCTACTCCTTCATCTTAGGTATTAGATACTAGATGTGGTTCTTATTTGTATTACCATTGTGATCTGGAAGTGATCAAGCATGTAGTCTCACTGCCAATGCAATATGAGACTACAGGGTTGCACATAAGAGTGTTTGGAGAATTTGGAGGAAAGGATTATGTTGTTCTTGCTCATGTGATGAGTGAAGGACCAAGCAATGGCAGACGTTGAGTGTGTTAAGACATAGCAATGCCAGGCATTGAGTGCGTCGAGACCACTCGACGATTCATTGAGTCAAATGTTGATTCGTCGAGTTAGGCGTTGATTGTGCTGAGTCCACTTAGCCAGGCGTTGAGTGTGTCAAGACCACTCGACGATTCATCGATTCAAGTGTTTATTTGTGGAGTGCTGGCATTGAGTGCGACAAGACCACTCGACGCATCGTCGAGTCAATTGTTGATTCATCAAGACATTGAGAGCGTTGAGTCCACTCGACGATTCGTCAAGTCAAATGTTGATTCGTCGAGTCAAATGTTGAGGCCACTGCCAGGCGTTGAGTGCATTGTGACAACTCAATTATTCATCGAGTCAAGTGTTGATTCGTCGAATTGACATTCCATATGTTACGGGTTTGTCGATAGCGACGACTTTCTATTGTTTATTCCTTTTGGTATAAATAGAATATGTCTTAGGGTTTCTGTAGGCGAATGCGTGCAAGTGCAAGCCGCTAAACCGAAAAGCAAAAGCGTGTAACCAGAGAGGAAAAGTCCAATAAAAATTGTTTCCGAAAGTCCCGATCCTGTCGCTGTCGCTCATCCTGTTTTGAGCGCCCATCATCGTCGTCTCTTCTGGAGCAGATTTAGCAGTCTATAAAGATGCAGAGTGCTTTCCTCCAACCTAGATCTTGTGTGATAAGAGTCTGAGGGTTCTCCCATTCATGTGGATCACCTGTAGAGGCGTGGACATTATTATGCACTCGAAAATTCAGTCTCTAGTGGTCTTTGGATTTCTTGGAGCATCTCGGTTGAGTAGGGACTCAATCTCGCAAAGGTAAAATTTATTTACAGCACTTTACTTCTTATCAATGTTCATCGCATGATCCATTTTCTTTTGGGGTTTTCTTGTTTCCCTATTCCGCTGCGCACAAGTGTTGTGACGTATAGAAAAACCCAACAGTTCTCATATTTGTACTAATATGCAGGAACTAGGGAAGGAAAAAAATGTTGGGTAAAGGAGAGGTAGACCCGCGTGTTAGAAATGGAGCAAGAGTTGTCATTGTTTCCATATGGTTGTATCATCTTTCCTTGCCCACTAGGCTTATATTAGAACTTCATAACTGCTATTTCGTTCCTGTAATAACTTGAAATAATATTTCTATTTCATGTTTGGACATGAATGGATTTTCTTTTATAATTAAGAATAATTATTATTCTATTTATAAGAATGATGTTTGTTATGACGTAGCTTATTTGTTTAATGACTTGTATGTTTTCAACATTGACCATCCAATCTATAACGTATAAAATACAAGAAGACTAAAAACTGATGAATTTTATCCTACATACCTTTGGTATTATCGTTTGGGCTATATAAATGAGAAACACTTATCCAAGCTCCATAAAGATAGACTGTTGGACTCATTTGATTATGAATTATTTAAGAGACGTGAATCATGTTAATTAGGCAAGATGACTAAAGCCCATTTCACAAGTTGTAGTGAAAGGGTTGATGATCTCTTTGGTATAATACATAGTGATGTATGCAAAACCATGTCTTTTATGGCTAGAGGTGTGTACTAATACTTTGTTACATTTACTGATGATTTCAGTAAATATGGATATGTATATCTTATGAAGTATAAATCTGAAATCTTTGAAAAGTTCAAAGAGTCTAAGAATGAAGTAGAGAACCAACTGGGAAAAAAAATTAAAGCACTCTGATCTGATCGAGGTGGTAAATATCTAAGTCATAAGTTTCGTGAACATCTGAAAGAGTATGGTATTGTATCATAACTTACTCCACCTAGAACACTATAATATAATGGTGTGTCTGAAAGGAGGAATCGTACTTTGTTAGACATGGTACGGTCGATGATGAGTCATGCAGATTTGCCTATTTGCTTTGTGGGATTTGCTCTAGAGACTGTTGCTTTCATTTTAAATCATGCTCTAACGAAAATGATTCTAAAGACACAATATGAGATATGGACTGAGAAGCATCCTAGTATGTCTTTCATCAAGATTTGGGGTTATGAGACGTACATATGATTTCAAATGCCTGATAGGCTGGAACCCAAATCAGATAAGTGCTATCTTGTGGAGTATCCCAGGGAAATCAAAGGATACTACTTCAACTTTCCCTCTGAGGGCAAAGTGTTTCTCGCAAGGACTGGCAGCTTTTTTGGAGAAGAGTTCTTATCCAAAAAGACTATTAAGGTAGAACTTGAAGAATTTTAGGAATCACAAACAATAGATGAAAAATGTTTAAGTTGTCTACCTAAATCACCTAGAGGTGGGTGAATAGGTGAGTTATGCGTCTTTTTGCGGAATAAAAATTTAGCGAGCAATGCACAGAAAAATTAACCAAGCATTCACAGATGACACCAAGAGTTATAGTAGTTCCCCAACCTTGGGTACATCCACTTTCCACCTCACCGATCTAGCAATGCACTAGACTCGGCTACAGCACTAATCTCAGATTAAAAACAATCCTACCGCTCAGAACAAAGTTCCTACAACTCGATCCCAAAAACAGGATCTGCACTCGGAAGAGAAAAACTTCTTACAAAAAGAAAACTCGGAGAGCAATGCTCCTACACTCGGAGAAGAATCTCCTATAAGAATAAATTGAATTACAAGAAATATAAACAATATTTTCTTAGATCTGAAAACTTAAACCCTTCTTCTTTCTTGAATTTTAAATCTCTGTCAGAAATAATTGAAGAAGACTGGGCTAGATCTCAGATCTGAAATTTCCGGACCCGACAAGATCAAGTAGAGAATTTGTCGATTGTAGAAAATATTGATCTGTGAATCACTTGCTTTGAATCGATCTGGATTGAAAGCGTTTTTGGCGATGAAGACGATGAGCGGCGACTTCCGATTTCTGAAAGAGAATTTGCGATTCAAAAACTAATAATTTCTTCTTACGGCTGCTTGTTGTTAGGGTTTGGTCGAAAATGACAAGACCTTTTATAGGACTTGCCTAACTGTCATAATCATAATAAATGATAGCCATATAGACCAATCACGTGCTAATGACATTTGAAATTATGTCTGTCTGGACTAAAGAAATTTTCAGAAAATAGTCCAGCATTTCTCGAGAAGAATGATTATACTCGAGAAAAAGAAGTTTTGTTCTCGAGAATAATGATGGAGAACTCGAGAAAAAAACTTGGTAAGAATGTGGAGGTGGAAATTAGCAATCTCAAGAACGAAGGGAAAGTACTCGAGAAAATAAATTATTGTTCTCAAGAAAAGCACTTTGGCACTCGAGAACAAAGAACTATCTTGAGAACTAAACAAGGTCTTCTCGAGAAAAAGACTTAGAGAAATTTTGTCTAGAAAGGACGTAACTCGAGAAGAAGTGTCATGAAGCACTCTAGTGCATAAGCCCTTCTTGAGAACAGCAATAAGCTTTCTCGAGAACTACTTCTGCCACTCGAATTCATGACAAGTCTAACTCGAGAACTAACTTTAGTCCTCGAGTACAAAACATAGTACTCGAGAAAAACACTTAGAGAATTTCTCTTAAAATCTGAAAACTTAATTTCTTCAAAAATAATCAGCATCCAACTTTCCTCCCATGCCCTTAGTGCTTGAAAAGAAAGTGTACCCCAATAGAGAGGCTACACATGAGTCAACACCATGGATCACACTATGAGGAATTACATTGTATGGTCCTGTGTTTGGAGACTCATTATAGACTGACATTGGTCTACACTTGACAAATAAGTCTTGTAAACACTCAACTAAAAAGAGCATCAAATACAAACTTAATTCATCTTAGTTCAATGGTGACTTCATACAAATCTGGGCTATTGTGGATGCAATACCCAACAATCTCCCCCTATTTGTAGATGTCAAAACCCTCTACACTAACGTGAATTACATCAAGATAAAACAAGTAAAGAAACTAATAGCCATGATAAATAGAATAAAAGCTATAATGGAGAAAAATCAGATCAGCAAAACTAAAAGTTCATATAAAATAGAAATTTGTCCAAGGGAAATTCAATTCCATAATTTCAAAAAAAAGAACTTTCTGAGCATCTTCAATTTACTAATCATGTTGTTGTTGTTGTCTTTCTAGCTTTTCCTATTGTCTCTTCTGATAGCTAAATGGTTTAGGGAAGTACTTTGGAGGTCTAGGAGGAGCCTTGGGATTATTCCTTTCATATTCTTTGTCATATTTTCTCCTCTTGGTCATGGACTTTTCATACAGTTCCCATTCCTGAGAGCTATAGTGAGCAGTCCTACTTTCATTATAATCCATCACTAATTTAAGAGTATCAAGGATAAGAGATTTGGAGGTTGGACTCCAAACTTCAGTAAACTCTTGAGGTCTTTTCCTTTCAACATCAGGATGGAGGGTTGATCTACTAGCTGAGGCTCCATCCCCATATTTCCTTCTTTTATCTTTCTGAACTTCTAGAGGTTGAGGAGGCATACCTGCTTGTTCTGATTCCCAAACCTATTCATAAACATCAGGAGGTGGTCCTTCAAAGTATTCCGGAGGTGGTCCTTTAAAATATTCTAGAGGTGGAGAGAAATTTTGCTTATTTACATCCAAGTGTGCAGGAGGGGGTGCAGTAGGATCTATTGCTAGTTCAAGAAATAGTTGATTGTGCATCCAAATGGTGGTGTCATATGTATATAGATTTGTACTTTTGACTTCCTTCAGAACAGATGTCTGAATATCTTTCAATTGATCTTCCCACTGATTTTTCATAGACTGAGCTTATTTTTCCAGTTTTTCTTTCACCTTATCCTCCCCCTTTTTGACTTCTAGAGTGAGGGTGTTGATTACATCTTCTTTAAATGTTCCAACTTCTTCACAAGTTTTGAAGTTCCTTTCTTGGGCTTTCTTCTCAAGTTGAATCTGATTGTTAGCAAGGGTAACTGATTGTTCCATAGCATTACCAATGCTTGTGATCGTATGATCTAAGGCTTTTTCTCCAATTTGCAAGAGCCTTTTAATTTCATCTGTGTTATGCTGGATTTCAGCAAATCCACGGCTCATTTATTTTTCCAATGCAGTCACTTTGTCAGTTATAACTTTAAGAGAGGAATCAAAATATTCTCTCTGGGTATCTAGCATAGCTTCAATTTTGCTCAAAATATTGCCTTCAGGCAAGACCTCTGTAGGCTGAGTAGATGGTGGAGGCTGAGTTGGGGCTGTCCATGGAGGAATCTCTTCAATAAAACCTGTGGAAGAAGAGGGCAGTTTTTTGTTTATAGTGTTGTCCTCATCTTCAGCATCTATGGGTAGCAGGGAGGGAATTTTGAAATGAAAACTTGGAAATCTTGGTTCAGCAGCTTCTACAGATATTTAATCTTATGAATCACGGATAGACACAACTTCATTATCATGTATATCTTCAGGAGATTTACTTGCTTGAGGAGATAGTTTTGGTGACTTTGTTGGTTGCTCAGGAGACTTTAGAGATGTTGTTGGAGAAGAGGGATGATCTTCAGGAATAGAGAAGAGAGGCTCTTTAGAGGACAGTTCCTCTATCATTCTGTTGATGTTATCATCAGTATCTAGAAGCTGTTCCTAAACCTGAGCATCTATCAGGTTTTCTGAGTTGGGTATGTCTTCAGTAACAGGAGAATCTGTATCTTCTGTATGCAGCAGAGAGGAAGTAGTAGCAGCAAATATAGATGGAACATCTTTTTTGACTATGTAAAGGGCAGCAGCAGGAGTAGACTGATCTTGAGCAGATGGGGCAGGCTCCCCCTCAATAACTGGGTCAGTTATCTGATGAGAAGGAGGAGCTGGGGACCTATCCACATCTTCAATTTCCTTAGTATCTTTGTTAGTTTTCTGTAATTTAACATCCCATCTCTGGATGGAGGTAATAGAAACTTTCTTCATATGGTGGAGGGCTAAGCCCTTTTTCGTGGGAAATATTTCTGGATTCATCTGATTGAGATATAGAGAAAGAATCCTGCCATAGATTGGGCTCTTAATACATGCCTTAATTTTATCAAAGAGCATCAAGCCCTACTGGAATTTTTTTTCTACAAATCACTGCAGTCATTAGGTCAAAGAACTCAGGTGTAATATAGCTGATGGAGCTTGTCTTGCAGAGAAGAACTTTGCCAAAAATATCTACTAGCAGTTTGCTTTCTGCATTCATGAATTATCTTCTGATTGTGTGAGATGATTGAGGAATCCCATAGAAACTATATGCTCTCTCATAATCAGTGTTGATGAGATCATCTTCCATGTCTATGATTGGTAGTTGTAGAAGCTGTGAAACGTAGAGGGCAGTCATTTTTACCTTAATCTCTCAAAACTTTGAATTGAGCACCTTTCCATTCCATTTAACTTTGGCGTGTTGGAAAAACTCTTCGACATCAGAAGTTAAAATACGGCATGGATGTTCCAGAACAAAAGACAAACCAGCAGTATCGAGTAGAATGAGAACGTTTCTAAAGTCATCTGAAATCTCGGCAATACTTGTAGAAATTAGTTCATTGTCGATTCTAAGCTTAGAATACGATGCCATTGATGTGGAGAAATTGATGTTGGCTGACCGGCGAATGGAGAAACTTGCTTGCGGCAGACGGCGGAGACAGATAAGATGAACAGACTTTTGTCAAGAGACGGGGTTTTGAAATCGGGAAAGAATTTCTTGGACCTAAGTCTATTTATATTTACCTTTAATTTTGATGAAAAATGATATAAAGAACATTAAAAGTACCTAGAAAATGGCAGTGAAGAGCCTGGTTGCCAGTGTGAAAAATTTGAACTTGACAAACAGTTGGACACATGATTGCTCGAGAGAACTGTTTGTTGTCGAGAAGAAGATTATCAGCACTCGAGTAGAATCTTCCTAGGTCTCGTGTAGAATCTGCCTTAGTCTCGAGTAGAATTATTATTCTCGAGATGTAATTTCTTGTTCTCGAGAAGTAAGTCTGCTGCTCTCGAGTACAAGTGTTGTACTCGAGAAATGAAGTCCATTCTCTGAAATTTCTTGGATTTTGAAGTAAAACCTGAACTTGAACTTGCTTGAGACCTTATTCTTCATTCTTCTTCATCCTTGTTGAGCATGCCAAGTTCTGTTTTGAAGAACGAGAAATTGGCCTCATCCAGCGGCTTTGTGAAAATATCTGCAATCTGTCTGTCAGTTAGGACATATTGTAGATTTATGTCCCCATGCTCCACATGCTCCCAGATGAAGTGGTATCGCAGCTCTATGTGCTTTGTCCAGGTGTGAGAGACTTGGTTATTGGCTATTGCAATCGTACTAGAGGAGTTGCAAAATAAAGGAATTTCTTTGACTTTCAGGTTGTAATCTTCAAGTTGGTTCTTTATCCAAAGAAATTGTGCACAACTACTTCCAGCAGAAATTTATTCTGACTCGGCTGTTGAAATTGTGACACAATTCTGCTTTTTGCTGCTCCATGAAATGAGCCTCCTTCCAAGGAATTGGCAAGTCCCGAAAGTGCTCTTTCTGTCATCTTGGCATCCTGTAAAATCTGCATATGAGAAACCAATTAGTTTGCTATCATTACTTCTTGGGTACCATATGCCAAGATTTGGTGTACCTTTAAGGTATCTCAAAATCCGCTTTACAGCAGCGTAGTGAGATTCCTTAGGTTTCACTTGAAATCTAGCACACACACATGTTGAAAACATTATTTCTGGTCTACTAGCAGTAAGATAGAGCAAGGATCTAATTATGCTTCTATACTTGGTTTCATCAAAAGGTTTCCCTTTCTCATCCTTGTCCAGAGACATAGTTGAACCCATTGGAGTCCTCATAGAGGTTGCGTTCTCCATTTTGAATTTCTTAATTACCTCCCTGGTGAACTTCGTTTGAGAGATGAAAATCAGATTATTTCACCTGAAGTCCAAAGAAATACTTCAGCTCTCCCATACTGCTTATTTGGAACTTCTCTTGCATAAGTTTGGAAAACTTTTTGCAGAGGTTGTTGTCAGTAGAGCTGAGATGATGTCATCGACATAGATTTGCACTAGCAAAATCTTGCCTTTTATTTCCCTAAGAAATAATGTCTTATCTATCTTTCCTCTTGTGAACTTGTTCTCAAGAAGAAAGTTAGACAGCGTCTCGTACCAAGCTCGAGGAGCTTGTTTCAAACCATATAATGCATTAAATAACAGATAAACATGTTCAGGAAAGTTAGAATCAACGAAACCTGGAGGTTGTTCCACATACACTTCTTCCTTTATGTCACCATTAAGGAAGGTCGACTTCACGTCCATCTGGTAGACAGTGAATCCCTTAAGTACAGCATATGCTAGGAACAACCTGATTGCCTCCAGCCTTGCCACTGGTGCATACATCTGGTTGAAGTCGATTCCTTCTTCTTGTCTGTATTCTTTGGCGACGAGTCTGTCCTTGTTCTTTATGATTGTTCCATCCTCGTCCATCTTGTTCCTGTAGACCCACTTTGTTCAGATAACATTCTTGTCTTTGGGTCTTGGAACAAGCTTCCAAACTTAGCAGTGCTTAAATTGATTTAATTATTCTTCCATAGCCATTATCCATGATGTGTCTGAGTTTGCTTCTTAAAACTTCTTCGGTTCAACCTGTGAGAGAAAACTAAAATATAAATTCTAATTAGTTGTACCTCTACGAGTTATGACACCATCCCGGGGATCTCCTATGATTTGGTCCATTGGGTGATCCATCAGATGTTTGAGCTCTAGAGTCCTTGCATCTGGAGTTTCTTCAACTACAGGAGTGACTTCATCAACTTGGATGATCTCTTCATCTTGATCATCAACCTCTCCAATCGGGGTTGGAGTGGTGATCTTGATGAACTTTTCATCTTTTTTTCAGTCGGCTCACCCAAGTTTAGTTCTTTCATCTTTGAACCTGCATCTTCAATAAACATACTAGAAGAGCAGTCTTGCAGCAAGCTCGTCTCATTAAATACAACATGAATAGATTCTTCTACAATCGGGGTTTTCTTATTAAAAATCTTATATGCCTTGTTATGGCTACTATAACCTACGAAAATACCTTCAAAACTCTTTTCACTAAATTTAGTAGTGTGATACTTGTCATTGTTAAGGACGAAACACTTACAACCAAAGATTCTAAAATATGAAATTGTTGGCTTTCTGCCCTTTAGTAGTTCGTAAGATGTCTTATTATGGTTCTTATTTATGAGTGCTCGATTTTGTATGTGACATGCAGTGTCGACAGCTTCAGCCCAGAAATATTCCAGTAGTGAGGCATCACCCAATATAGTTCTACAGGCCTTTATAAGTGTTCTATTCCTTCTCTCAGCTACTCTGTTCTGTTGAGGAGTATGAGGAGAGGAAAACTCATGAAAGATACCTAGGCTTTCATAGAATTTTGTCATGGCCCCAGACTTGAATTCTGTTCCATTATCACTTCTGATTTTGACTACGGAACAATTGTATTCATTCTGGATCTGCCTGATAAAATTTTTAAAGATATCAAAAGTATCTGACTTGTGTTTTAGAAAGAACACCAACGCAAAGTGTGAGTAATCATCAATAATAACCAATGTATAATCCTTACCTCCCAAACTTCTAACTTGCAGTGTACCGAACAAGTTCATATGAAGTAGGTGTAAACACCTATTAGAGTCTTTTCCAATAATGCTTTTAAAGGTAGACCTTGTTTGCTTGCCTTTTACACAAGCGTGACAAGGTCTATCTTTAGCGCACTTGACATTTGGGGCATCACGTATTAAATTAAGAGAAAATAATTTATTAATAGTTTTGAAATTAATATGTGTTAGTCTCTTATGTCATTGGTCACCAAGAAACGCACTATCTTTAGCCAAAAAGCACACTGGTGTAGAAGAGTCTATGCAAATAAAATTCAAATAAAATATATTTCTACTACGAGTGCCTGATAGAATTATTTCAAGATTATCTACTGATTTTATCAAGCACTTGTCGGCATGAAATTCAACTATGTATCCTTTATCACAGAGTTGTCTTATGCTTATAAGATTGTGTTCAATCCTTAAACATAAGCAACATCTGAGAAGGAAACACTACCATTTGTAATCATACCGTAGCCTCTAGTAATTCCTCTTTCAGAACCTCCAAAGATGACTTTTGGCCCGTTCATGACTGGAGAATAATTCTGGAGAAGGCTTCTTGTCCAGGTCATATGCCGAGAGTGTCGACTGTCCAAATACTAGATAGGAGTTTTGGTGGTGTTTGGACATACCTGCAATCACAAATCAGTCTGTCTTAGGAACCCAAACTCGTTTGGGTCCTTGGTCTCTAGTTAGCATACTCTCCCTACATATATTAACATTGTGAGTGGTCTTTCTCAGATTATTAACTTGAGGAGTTACATAATTTGTGGAGTTAAACCAGCAATCAATAGCAAAGTAACCAACTTTACCGCAGCACCAAAAGTCAAATCTGTTGTATCTTTGCCTAAATTTCTCCGGCTTGACCATTTGAGAGTGTGGTCTAGCAGGGGCAGCAGTCTTGGAGGTAAAAGCTTCATTATTATGGCCTTCACATGACTTCTTCTCCTTAAGAAGCTTTTCCACAACGGGTTTCACTTTTGGTGCTTTTTTGATGTTATGACCATGATTATAAGGTCCATAGCTCTGAAGAGTGATCTCCTCATAAGGTGCCTTGAAGACACTCTCACCAAAGTCCCAGGGACAGGTCCATCCTTGGTAACGAGACTTGGACTCTACATACGTAGGCCTAGAAAAGTGACTGTAGGACAAATCAAGATCAAACTTGTTGGTTAGAAAGATAACCTTTTTGAATGATGTCTGATTTTGAGGAGGTTTCCCCTTTTCCTTGGCAAGAGCCTTCTTGGCCGCCATATTCTTTCTTTGATCCTTATTTCTCCTAGAGGATTTACTAGGAGCATCAACATGGCCTAAGCCAGCACCTTTGGCCTGAGTTGAGAATTTAGCAACAAACGTATGGACAGTCTTGGGATTGGATAAACTTTCAACAAGTTTCTTTTCCGCTGCAAGTTATTCTTCAAATTCTTTGATGGTCTTCTCCTTCAGATCTAGGTGCTCGAGAGCCTTATTATACTCTTTAATAGCAGTATTTAAATTTTCTCTGAGTGAGTCCATCTTGACGAATTCCTCTCTCAGAGTGCTCTCTTCAGCCTTAAGAGATTTAATCTCCTTGGCCTGAGTTTTCACGACTTTTCGACATTTGTCATAAGCCTTGATTAACTCTTTATATTGAGCTATGAGTTCAGACTCATTGTCAGAAAAGCAGTCCTCATGATCATAATCAGAAGCATCTGATTCAAAAAGAGGAGTATGAGAGTTTAACTTCCCAGTTAACTGGGGTTCTTCTTCTTCATCTGTTTGAGCCATTAGCCCAAAGTAGGCTTCCTCTTCTTCACTTGACTCAGATGAGTCAAAGTCACAGAGAGTCTTGCCCTTTTTGGCTACTAGGCTTCTTTCAGTTCTCTTCTTATGGTAAGAAGATTTCTTCTCCTCTCTTTTTCCACCCTCCTTCTTCTTGTGGGGGAAATCAGCGATGATGTGACCTGACTTATTATAGCAATAACAAACTATGTCAGAAGAAATATGTTTGTTCTGTTTTGTATGATACCTGTCTTGGCTACTTGAGCCTTTCTTATGTTGATCACCATCATGATGTGATCTTCTGTACGAGGCATCTTTGTCTCTCCATTGTTTATTCTTGTTCAAGAATTTCTTGAACTGCCTTGAGAGAAGAGAAAACTCTCCGTCAGATAACTCTGAGCCTGAGGTGCTTGGCTCTGAAGTTTCTTCTTCACTCTCTTCCTGTGCAGGAGCAGGTGATGCAGCTTTAACTTTCCTTGAGTTGTCTTCCTTCAGCGCGATAGACTTCTCCTTGGATGAAAATCGGCTCTTCTCTTCTTCAGCTTTTCTGGAATTGACTTGCAGCTCATAGGACATAAGCTTTCTTAAGAGATTTTGAGGGTCAGTTTCTGCCAGCTTGCCAAACTCCCGGATAACAAAGACTTTGTTGTCCTATTCCTTATTCAGAGACCTTAGAAATTTATCATTCAACTCTCCATTAGTGAAGACTCATCCATATACTCTTCGGTCGTTAACAATCTTGATGAAACTTTCAAAGGTATCTGTAATTGAATCCTTGGTACCTTATCGGAATGCTTCATATTTTTGAATTAGAAAGGATCTTCTGTCATCCCTAACCTCATCAGTGCCTACCATCAAGGTGATAAGAGACTGCCACATTTCCTTAGCAGATTGGCAGTGAATAAGGTTCTGCAACATAGAATCATCGACTACACTTGCGATGATATTTTTGGCTTTCTTGTCTAAAGAGACAAGTGCAATCTCATCCTCATCAGGATCCATCAATTTCTTAGGAACTTTCTTGGTGGGATCAATAGTGGAGACAGTCATAGGAATATAAGGACCTTCTTCAACAATCATAAAGATTCTTGGATCCACAGCTTCCATGAACACTTAATCCTTTCTTTCCACATGGGAAAGTTGGTCTTTGTGCACAAAAGAAGCTTAGCAAAATCCTTGGCTTTGTCCAAACTTTTATAACTCAATAGACAACTTGGGGCAGATATGTTCAAGCTATTAACCTTTTAATGAACAACCTCCCTCTGATACGAATTGAAAAATGTTTAAGTTGTCTACCTAAATCACATAGAGGGGGTGAATAGGTGAGTTGTGCGTCTTTTTGCGGAATAAAAATTTAGCGAGCTATGCACAGAAAAATTAACCAAGCATTCACAGACGACACCAAGAGTTATAGTGGTTCCCCAACCTTGGGTACATCCACTTTCTACCTCACCTATCTAGCAATGCACTAGACTCGGCTACTCTACTAATCTCAGATTAAAAACAATCCTATCACTCGGAACAAAGTTCCTACAACTCGATCCCAAAAATAGGATCTATACTCGGAAGAGAAAAACTTGCTACAAAAAGAAAACTCGGAGAGCAAAGCACCTACACTCGGAGAAGAATATGTAACACCCCAAATCCCAAAATTGAGTTTCGGCTGGGCAACACAGCCTGGAACACGGGCGTGTCCCAAGACATATCCTGCTCTGTATACTCGAGTGGATCTCGAGTGAGTCTCAAGTGTGTATCGAGTGAGGCACACGGCCTGTGATACGGGCGTGTCCAAGGTCGTGTCCTACTCTGAGTACTCGAGTGTGGAGTAGGGCGGCCTAGAATGGCTCTCGAGTGTGTCACGAGTGAGGCACACGGCCTAGGATACGGGCATGTCCCAAGCTGTGTCCTACTCTGTGTTGTCTCGAGCACTCGATGAAATGCACTTAACGCCCCTCGAGATGCAAGTTGAGTTCGGCACACAGCCTGTGACACTGGCGTGTCACATGGTCGTGTCCTTCTCTGGATTTGGCCAGGGCAATGAGGCCTGGTGGACACGGGTTAGACACGGGCATGTTCGAAGCCGTGTCAGGGAACACGGCCTGTGATATGGGCGTGTCACATGGCCATGTCCTGTTCGGGATAAGTCGGTTTGTGTGCCGCTTAAGGTACACAGCCTGTGACACGGGCGTGTCACAAGCCATATCAGCCCAAAAATAGAGTTTTTAGGGTGATTTGTGGTCGTTCATTTCCTTCATCTGGGATCCAATGGCCCAAGCTTCTTCCTGTTGTGTTAAGTCCAGGATTTGAGAGAGATCTATCATTCAAACTTGGCCATTCTCTTTCTAAAAGAGTAGAGAGAAGGGAGAGCAAGGAAGGAGGAGGAGAAGAGGATCCGGCCGCCGGTGGAGCTTTAGAGTTCTGAATCGAGATCTGAGGCCAGATTTGTGGAGGCAAGACCGCTGCGGTGCTTTCCAACTGGCTAGATTTCCATGGCTCCAAAGAGATCGTCAAGGGTAACGATCTTTCTTCCTTGGACATGTGAAGTCCTTCTTTGGCATGTGTATAGATTTCCCCCCACCAAAGGGTGGCTTTTGAGGGATTTCCTTGGGTTGATTCTTGAAATCCCTAGTCTTGCATATAGATCCGGAAATGTGTAGTACGGAATAGGCATGTTGTGTGAAACCCATATGGACAGGTTGGTCTGGATTGGTGATTTTTCATTTGCGCACCATAGAAGACTCTGCATATAAACGTGTATGTTGTGGAGTCGATGGGTTGTGCCTGTGAAGGGTAGTAATAAGAAGTACTGGAGTGGAATTCCAGGAAAATACCCTCGTGATTCTTGTGCTGAATGCTATGAAAGACCAGGTTTCTGGCACTGCAGGATGCTGCAGGGTTTGGGTTGAGTTTGGGTGCAGAAAGAGAGTTCTGTTGAACCCTCCAAGCGATCGTGAGGGACGCTGGCATTAACTCACCTTTTTGGATTGTGAAGCCAGTCCTTGGAGGACAGTGTGGCTATTGTGAGCTGTGTGCTCTTAGAAAGTCTTAGTGCCGAACAGGAAAGGTGAAACCGACCCGCGCCTGTAAATTGGCCATGAGTACTTCAGTATTCGTCGATGGCATGGCGACTTGAGCAACATGGGGTGGCTGATCCGTACCTGCGTTGTCGACTTGATAAGGGAGCGCAAAGGCATTGGGCTTTCGTCAATGGCATAATGAGAGTCTTAGGCTTGCGCGCCATTAAGACTATTTGCTCAATTTACTGTTGGGTTTCGGAGCCTGAACGGTGGTGGGACCCTAGTATTTCTGGTACACCAAGAATGTGCCCTGAGTGCACGGAGCGTCAGGTCGCGTGGCCAGCATTTGTGATGTATTGCTTGTGCATAAGGGCACAATGCGTAATATATCTGCTTGTGAAATGTTATGCCTGCAGGGAAGGAGTACCACTGTCCCGGGTAAGGGGTAGGGTCGTTATAATTGGTCAGCTGAATGATGACCGTTTGTAACACTCCAAATTTCAATTTGGAGTTCAGGTTGGGTGACACGGCTTGGGACACGGGCGTGTCCCAGGGCGTATCCAGCTATGGGTACTCAGCTGTGTCGTGAGAGCCTGGAAAAAATGAAGTCCACAGGCATTGAGAGTCGATACGGCCTAGGATACGGGCGTGTCCCAGGGCGTGTCCTGCTCGAGTTAGAAACCAGGAGGCGTTGAGTGGAGTGGTGTTGAGTGGAGTGGTGTTGATTGTGGCACATGACCTGTGATACGGGTGTGTCACAGGGGCGTGTTGGGTACACGGCCAAAAACACGGGCATGTGCCTTAGCCGTGTTCTCCTCGGTTGATTTGGTCCTGTGTTGATAGGGTGACACGGCCAGTCACACGGTCATGTACTGGGTGATACGAGCGTGTCAGGAAGTGATACGGGCGTGTCGTAGCCCGTGTTCTAATCCAGATTGAGTCGGTTCTATAGCCGCTCAAGGAACACGGCCTGTGACACGGGCATGTCACAAGCCGTGTCAGCTCTGTATAGATACTTTTCAAAGCAGATCGAGGCCGTTCGTTCCCTTATATTTGGATCTTGTAATCCAAGTTCCTCCCTACTATTATAAGGCTTAGAATGGAGATGAATATCTCATTCTTATGTTGGCCATTCTCTTTCTAAAGAGAAGAGAGAGAGGAGAGCAAGGAAGGAAGAAGGAGAAGCTTTCCTGCCATCGGTGGAGCGTTAGCGGTCCAAATCGAGAGCCGAGTTCAGCGTTGTAGAGGCAAGACCGCTGCGGTGATTTCAATCCGGCTAGTTCTTTCATGGCGCCAAAGCGATCGTCAAGGGTAACGATCTTTATTCCTTGAGCAGGTGAAGCCCTTTGTTTATGCATGTATATCTATGGAATCCTCCATCAAAAGATGGAAGAGCGTAAGTGATTCCAGTGGTTGAGTCTGCATTTAGATCCGGAAGTGTGTAGTATGGAATAGGCATGTTGTGTGAAGCCCATCTGGATGGATAGTCTAGATTGGTGATGCTGCGATCCGGAGAAGACTCTGTGTATATAACGAATAGCTTGCGGAGCATGTGAGGACGCTTGTGAAGTGTGGTAAGGAAGCTTTGCATAGCTCCTGTGGTTGTATGCTCGGCACGAGCTGTATTGATGGAATGGAAAGTATCACCATGTGCCTGTGTTATGAGATGGATTGCAAGTACCTCTGAGTGGATGGGTGCGAGAGGCCTCCAATAGGGGTTTGACGGCTGATTCCCATGGCCAACAAGTTAAGAACCTTTGAGTGGGTGGGCCACCCAACAAGTTCAGTGGTAGGATCGGGTGAGCGGTCGATTGGTGGCAATGCAGCGAGGCGATTTCCCTAGGCTTATTACACTATGTGGGTAAGTCGACTGATAGTGCTCACGGTTATTGTTAGGTGTGTGCCTCTGAGTGAGATGGGTGCGTGAGGTCTTCAACAGGGGTTTGGAGGCTTATGCCCGGCTAACAAGTACACACCTCGAATCGGTGGTGAAACCTTGAGGAGTTCGGTACACAATAATCGTGCCCTGATTTCACGGAGCGCCTGGCTCTGAGGCCGGCGTTTGTGATGATGTGTGTGATATATATTTATATGTTGTGCATGCAGGGAAGGAACCACTGCCCCAGGTAAGGGGTAGGGACATTATAATTGGTCAGCTGAGCGCTGACCGTTGCTTTGTTTATTACCCATGGGGTGGATGTCCATATGCAGGTGCTGCCCTTGTTTATGCTGAAATGTATTGAGCGGGCTGAAGCCCTTTGTGCTGCTGTTGTTGGTAGGCCCTTGAAGGCCATGCGAAGCTTTGGATTTCATGTATGGTCGGCCTGCGTGCTGTATGAAGTCATATGTTTGTAAAGAAAAACTTGTAAGGCCTTAAGGCCGTGAGCGGTGTGCTTGTATACATTCCTAGTGTTGTACATATAAATGGGTATTTATATATTTAGTGGACATTCGTTGGATGAGTTCTTTTAAGTAATAAACTTCTGCTAGAATGCTCTGGTTAGGGTGCGATGGTATTTTTGGTATTAACCTGTGACCTCGCCGTCTATTTGTGGCATATAATGTGGGGCCTCGGCCGGACCTTTTATTATATGTTATTTAACGGGTCGGGTTGTTACATTTTGGTATCAGAGGCCCCTCGGTTTTGCACTTTCGAATTCATTGCCGAATTCTTTTGTCGGGTGGCGAGCACGTGTACGTGCGAACCGTTTTAACATAATTGAACTCAAGAATGTACACTAGGAATGTGCTTGTGTGTATTCGGTAAGTTTGCTGTTTTGAATTGGAGGTTGATTATTGATATCTTGTTCACATATAGGTGACAAGGAGTGGTGTTGGGCAGTCTGAGCCCCAGCGTTCGGATGAGAGTGCGGCACCAGCCGAGGTGCCCACACCTCCTCCTTCTGCAAAAACCGTACGCCTAGTTGCGGAGGCAGTATTTGCCATGATTCAAGCACAACCTGTTGGGCAGGAAAGGCCTGTAGTGGAGCCAGTTCGGGTTGGTGCGAGGCAAGAGCGTGTTGAAGCTCGAGTGGACGAGCGAGCGACTGACGAGTAACTGAAGCGGTTTATGGATTTTCATCCACCTACGTTTGTCGGGGCGAATTCCCCAACGCATGCGGAAGATTGGCTTTCAAGAGTGAAGAGGATCCTGACAGCGCTCATGATTGATGAGGGTCAAAGAGTTACATTAACCACTTTCCTACTGGAAGGAGAGGCGAGACTGTGGTGGGATGAAGTCGAGATGCACCAGTTGGCAGGTAGAGGCCTGGGAGAGATTTTGATGGACGAATTCTCCAGATTATTTTGGGCAAAGTATTTGCCAGTATCGCGGAGAATTGCTATGGAGAACGAATTCCAACGTCTGGTGCAGGGGGAGAAGTCTATGGATGATTACCTGCATGATTTTACCAGGCTGGGGCGTTATGCGGGGTCGACTTTTGCGGAAGAAGCGCGGAAGACGAATAGATTCTATGAGGGACTCCGAGATGAGTTGAGATTGGCGCTTCCGAGTTCAGTGAACCAAGGCTTCCAAGCCTTAGTAGATACAGCTTGTGCGCTGGAGAAATATTTGAAACGGGTGCAGGACAAGAAAAACTTGGCGGTAGAAAAGTCGGAATTTAAAGTTCCGAAGTCCGATCAATCGGAGTTTAGGAAACGTGATAAGAAGCGGTTCAGGCCTACTGAACAAGCTCAATCAAATGTTACTTCGGGAGCAACGTACGAGCAAGGACGTGTGGAGACATGTACGTGTTTTAACTGTGGGAGGCAGGGGCATATTGCCCGAGATTGTTGGAGTGGCGCCTCGAAGGATGAGAAAAAGTCAGGTGTGTCATATGAGGAAAAGGGTAAGGTAGTGGCGGAATCATCTACATCCCGGGCGCAACCGCGAGTGTACAATCTCGAAGTGCAGGAGCCGCAAAGCTCACATCATGAAGTGCAACAGCCTCGAGTGTATAACCTGGAGTTGCAGAAGGCAGTCAAGAAGCTGCTTAGAGACGCGGATGAGCGAAAATAAAGTGGAGTGTGCACTTTATTGCTTTTGTGTTGTACTTTGTACATATGGTATGTTTGTGTGTTTGTGAAAACACTTGTGTTGGTGCGATGTCGTGGGGCGAGACAAGCTGCGGCCTTTGAGCTCGCAACTCGGATCATCTTTGTTTTTATTGCAACGGAGTGGCTGTGATGGTATCTGCATTGCGCTAAATTTCGGGATGAAATTTCTATAAGGAGGGGAGGATTGTAACACCCCAAATTTCAATTTGGAGTTCAGGCTGGGTGACACAGCCTGGGACACGGGCGTGTCCCAGGGCGTGTCCAGCTATGGGTACTCAGCTGTGTCGTGAGAGCCTGAAAAAATGAAGTCCACAGGCGTTGAGAGGCGAAACGTCCTGGGACACAGGCTTGTCCTAGGGCGTGTCCTGCTCGTGTTGGTAACCAGACAGCGTTGAGTGGCGTTAAGTGGAGTGGCGTTGAGTGTGGCACACAGCCTGTGACACGGGCATGTTACAGGGGCATGTTGGGTACACGGCCAAGGACACAGGTGTGTGCCTTAGCCGTGTTCTCCTCGGTTTATTTGGTCCTGTGTTGATGGGGTGACACAGCCAGTCATATGGCCGTATACTGGGTGACACAGGCGTGTCAGGAAGTGACACGGGCGTGTCGTAGCCCGTGTTCTAATCCAGATTAAGTCAATTCTATAGCCGCTCAAGGAACACGGCCTGTGATACGGGCGTGTCACAAGCCGTGTCAACTCTGTATAGATGCTTTTCAAAGCAGATCGAGGTCGTTTGTTCCCTTCTATTTGGATCTTGTGGTCCAAGTTCCTCCCTGCTATTATAAGGTCGAGAATGGAGATGAATATCTCATTCTTATGTTGGTCATTCTCTTTCTAAAGAGAAGAGAGAGTGAGCAAGGAAGGAAGAAGGAGAAGCTTTCCTACCGCCGGTGGAGCGTCAGCGGTCCGAATCGAGAGCCGAGTTCAGCGTTGCGGAGGCAAGACCGTTGTGGTGATTTCCATCCAACTAGTTATTTCATGGCGCTGAAGCGATCGTCAAGGGTAACGATCTTTCTTCCTTGGGCAGGTGAAGCCCTTTGTTTATGCATGTATATCTATGGAATCCTCCATCAAAATATGGAAGAGCGTAAGTGATTCCAGTGGTTGAGTCTGCATTTAGATCTGGAAGTGTGTAGTACGGAATAGGCATGTTGGGTGAAGCCCATCTGGACGGATAGTCTAGATTGGTGATGTTGTGATCCGGAGAAGACTCCATGTATACAATGAATATCTTGCGGAGTGTGTGAGGACGCTTGTGAAGTGTGGTAAGGAAGATTTGCATAGCTCCTTTGGTTGTATGCTCGGCACGAGCTGTATTGATGGAATGGAAAGTAGCACCGTGTGCCTGTGTTATGAGATGGATTGCAAGTACCTCTGAGTGGATGGGTGCGAGAGGCCTCCAATAGGGGTTTAGCGGCTGATGCCCATGGCCAACAAGTTAAGAACCTCTGAGTGGGTGGGCCACCCAACAAGTTCAGTGGTAGGATCGGGTGAGCGGTCGATTGGTGGTAATGCAGTGGGGCGATTTCCCTAGCCTTGTTACACTACGTGGGTAGGTCGACTGATAGTGCTCACAGTTGTCGTGAGGTGCGTGCCTCTGAGTGAGACGGGTGCGTGAGGTCTTCAACAGGGGTTTGGAGGCTTATGCCCGGCTAACAAGTACACACCTCGAATCGGTGGTGGAACCTTGAGGAGTTCGGTACACCATAATCGTGCCCTGAGTGCATGGAGCGCCTGGCTCTGAGGCCGGCATTTGTGATGATGTGTATGATATATATTTATATGTTGTGCATGTAGGGAAGGAACCACTGCCCCGGGTAAGGGGTAGGGTCGTTATAATTGGTCAGCTGAATGCTGACCGTTACTTTGTTTATCACCCATGGGGTGGATGTCAATATATAGGTGCCTCCCTTGTTGATGTTGAAATGGATTTAGCGGGCTGAAGGCCTTTGTGATGTTGCTGCTGGTAGGCCCTTGAAGGTCGTGTGAAGCTTTGGATTTCATGTGTGGCCGGCCTGCGTGCCGATGTATGAAGTCATATGTTTGTAAAGAGAAACTTGTAATGCCTTAAGGCCGTGAGCGGTCTGCTTGTATACATTCCTGGTGTTGTATATATAAATGGGTATTTTTATATTTAGTGAACATTCGTTGGATGAGTTCTTTTAAGTAATAAACTTCCGCTAAAATGCTCTGGGTTAGGGTGCGATGGTATTTTTGGTATTAACCTGTGACCTCACCGCCTGTTTGTGGCATATAATGTGGGGCCCCGGCCGGACCTTCTATTATATGTTATTTAACGGGTCGGGTTGTTACACCTTGCCTTGTTTGCCACCGTTGTGGGGGGCTGTCCCTGTGCAGGTGTTGGAGAGCCGAGCGGGAAATAGAGGGCTGAAGCCCCTGCTACTATTGCTGCTGCTGGCCCTCGAAGGCTTAGCAAAGACTATTGTTATGTTCATGTGTGGCCAGCCTGCGCGCCGATGTTTGTAATCCACACTTATAAAGCGTAACTATAAGTCCTTAAGGCTAAACTCTTGAGTATTTGTTGTACATTCCTTCGTGAGTATATATAAATATAGTTTTTTATATATAGTGGGCATTCATGATTTGAGTTTAGTTTAACGTTAAAATCTTCTGCTAGTATGCTCTGTGTTAGGATGCGTACCTATTTTGGTATTAACTTGTGACCTCGCTGCCTGTTTGTGGCATATAGTGTGGGGCCCCGGTCGGACCTTCTATTATATGTTATTTAACGGATGGGGTCGTTAGAATCTCCTATAAGAATAAATTGAAATACAAACAATATTTTCTCAGATCTGAAAACTTCAACCCTTCTTCTTCCTTGAATTTTAAAGCTCTGTCAAAAATAATTGAAGAAGACTCGGCTAGATCTTGGATCTGAAATTTTCGAACTCGGCAAGATCAAGTAGAGAATCTGTCAATTGTAGAAAATCTTGATCTGTGAATCACTTGCTCTGAATCGATCTACATTGAAAGCGTTTTTGGCGATGAAGACGATGAGCGGCGACTTCCGATTTTGGAAAGAGAATTTGTGATTCAGAAACTTAGAATTTCTTCTTACGGCTGCTTGTTGTTAGGGTTTGGTATAAAATGGCAAGATCTTTTATAGGACTTTCCTAACAGTCATAATCATAATAAATGATAGCCACGTGGACCAATCACGTGCTAATGACATTTGAAATTACATCTGTCTGGACTTTAGAAATTTTCAGAACATAGTTCAGCATTTCTCGAGAAGAATGATAATACTTGAGAAAAAGAAGTTTTGTTCTCGAGAACAATGATGGAGAACACGAGAAAAAAAACCTTGGTAAGAATGTGGAGGTGGAAATCAGCAATCTCAAGAATGAAGGGAAAGTACTCGAGAAAAATAAATTATTGTTCTCAAGAAGAAGCACTTTGGTACTCGAGAACAAAGAACTATCTCGAGAACTAAATAAGGTCTTCTCGAGAAAAAGACTTAGAGAAATTCTGTCTTGAAAGGAAGTAACTCGAGAAGAAGTGTCATGAAGCACTCAAGTACATAAGCCCTTCTCGAAAACAGCAATAAGCTTTCTCGAGAACTACTTCTGCCACTCGAATTCCTGATAAGTCTAACTCAAGAACTAACTTTAGTCCTTCTCGAGTACAAAACATAGTACTCGAGAAAAATACTTAGAGAATTTCTCTTAAAATCTGAAAACTTAATTTCTTCAAAAATAATCAGCATCCAACTTTCCTCCCATGCCCTTAGTGCTTGAAAAGGAAGTGTATCCCAATAGAGAGGCTACACATGAGTCAACATCATGGATCACACAATGAGTAATTACATTGTATGATCTTGTATTTGGAGACTCATTGTAGACTGACATTGTTCTACACTTGATAAATAAGTCCTGCAAACACTCAAATAAGAAGAGCATCAAATATAAACTTAATTCAACTTAGTTCAAGGGTGACTTCATACAAATCTGGGCTATTGTGGATGCAATACCCAACAATAGATGAACCAGAATTGGAACCTGAGTAAGGACTATAAGTTATTGCAGCTAGATAGCCTCAAGAAACACGAGTCCTATGTAGATCTGGTAGACCTTGCTTTGAGCCTGAGAGATATGGATTTCTCGTATCTCAAATAGGTAATGTGTTGCTTATGGATCACGATGATGAGCCTGCAACCTACCAAGTGGCTATGAGCAGATCGGACTCCGAGAAGTTGCTTGATGCCATGAAATCTGAAATGGACTCAATATATACAAACTAAGTTTGGACCTTGGTGAAAACACCTTAATGGGTACAACCCATAGAGTTCAAGTGAGTCTTTAAGAAGAAGACCGACATGGATGTGAATGTACAGACATTCAAAGGGAGATTAATGGCTAAAGGTTTCAAGCAAATTAATAGTGTTGACTATGATGATACTTTTTCCACTATTGTCATAGTTAAGTTCATTAGAATTCTGCTTTTTATTGCTCCGTATTATGACTACGAGATTTGGCAAATGGACGTCAAAATGGCTTTCTTTACTGGAAACCTCCTTGAGGAAGTGTATATGACACAACTCGAGGGTTTTGTATCTCCAATTGAAACCACTACAATATACAAGCTGTAGAGATTCATTAATGGATTGAAAAGAGTTTCTTGAAGTTGGAATCTTCGTTTTGATAAGAAATCAAAGATTTTGGTTTTATCAAGAATGAAGATGAACCGTGTGTTTACAAGAGAATTAGTGAGAGCATTGTTGTCTTCTTGATAATGTATGTAGATGACATACTGTTAATAAGGAATGACATTCCGACCTTACAAGTTGTTAAGAACAACCTAGGGAACTTATTTTCTATGAAAGACTTGGGTGAAGCTACTTATATACTTGGTATTAAGATCTATATAGATAGATCAAAGAAGTCGTTGGGGTTGACCCAAAGTACATACATTGAGAACGTGTTGAAATTGTTCAGCATGCTTGAGTCCAAGAAGCGATTCTTACCCATGTCTCATTGTGTGAGTCTCTCTAAGGACCAGTGTCCTAAATCTTTAGAATATAAAGACCGCATGAAATTGATTCCATATTCTTCGACAATTGGATCAATCATATATGTGATATTATGTACACAACCAAATGTCTCTTATGCTTTGAGCATGACTAGCATATATCAGCCTGATCCCAATGATAGTCATTGGATAGCCGTTAAGATTATCCTAAAGTACTTAAGAAGGATAAAGGATGTATTCTTGGTGTTTGGTGGAGAGGAAGAGCTCATTATAAAGGGTTACACAGATGTTAGCTTCCAAATTGATAGAGAAGACTCAAGTCTCAATCAGGTTTTGTCTTTTGCCTGAATGGAGGAGTTGTGAGCTAGAAGAGTTCCAAGCAGAAGACAATTGCTGATTCTACGACTGAGGCTGAGTATATAACTATTACAAATGCGGCGAAAGAGGCTGAGTGGATTAGGAAATTCATCAGAGAGCTTGATGTAGTTCCTAGCATTGCTGATCATGTAGTTCTCTACTGTGATAACAATGGTGTTATTGCACAAGCTAAAGAACCTAGATCTCATCAGTATTCTAAGCACATACTTCGGCAGTTCCATCTTATTTGAGAGATTCACAATCAAGAAGATGTGAGCATATGCAGAGTACCAACTAAGGAAAAAATTGTGGATTCACTGACAATGCCTCTCACATAAAGAAAGCATGATTGTTATACTAGATCAATGGGTATTAGATACCTAAGTGATCAACTATAATGGGAGACTTGTGGATTGTATAAATATATTTGTTTGTTGTTATTTATTCAAATGATGAATAGAGTATTTTATATTTGCTTTTACATTTATGGCAGACTTTTTATTATGTCAACTATTTTTATATAATAGATTAATTAGCATAATAAATTCCCTTAGAATGTTCGCTTCCATAGGAATTCAAGCGCGTGACTTAAATGTAAGGTCCTAAGTTTTATATAAAGATTCATTCTTAAATGGTCCCAGGTCGGAGTATCATCTTAGAAGCATAAGTTGATGATGGTACATTAAGACTAGCATGTGTATTGAATGATGATAGGTTCTCACAGGTCATGACATTGTGATATCAAGTCATCACATGGGTACTTGTTAGTGAACAAGTTATACTGGACAGACCCACCATGAGACTACTATGTGGATTGTTATATGAACGTATCACAAGTAGATCTCAAGTGATAATGGTGTTTGTGGTTCTTTGATCTAAAGTCATATCATTCATTAAATAAGAAAGAGCGTACTTTGATACTATCAAAAGTATTCCTTGAGAAAGGTTGATGATAGCGGTGGCTATTGGGTGTGTTACTAGTCATTTTGGTGTTTGTGTGTGGACAAAAATGAGATTTTTTTTCCTCCTATATGATGGTAGTTACATTTATGGGCCCTTGGATGGAATGAGACTGAGAAGCGCATGGCCATGGTTGGTTGAGTCAATATATGATATTAGGCTCACCAATTTCTGGAAGTCCATTCTAGATCAAGAAACTGGGATTGAATAATTATGAGGGTGGCACGGTCCATACCTCTAATTCAATCCAGATGTAAGGGACAAAAGGATATAATAACACTGATACATTGGTCATAAAAGGCATATTGAGTTTTGAACTCTTATTGCTTTGGTATCAATGATGTATTGCTAGATGTCGCTCATTATTTGTGAGAATTTTGTTTGGCATGTTCAAGACTATGTGGGAGACTGGTTGTGTTTCTAAGGTAATCTGGAAGTATTCAACCAGTTAGTCTCACTTCCAACGTGATATGAACATATAGGGTCACACATAAGAGTGTTTGGAGAAGTTGGATGAATAATTTTGTTGGCCTTATTTATATTGGATATGAGTGAAGGTTTAATCCTATGACTTATTTGAGCTGTTTGTGCTGATAGTCATATCGTTGTGTGCATCATGAAGGTCATGACAATACTGTCGTATTGTGGCTTAGGTCATGACGATATCGTTGAGATTATCCCAATGATACCATCGTGGTCATTGAGATCGTCTTAACAACATCATGGTATGGCTTAGGTCACGATGATATCATTGAGATCATTTCAACGATACCGTCATGATCTTTGAGATTGTCTCAACGATACTTGTTGCTTACTATTTTTGGTCCCGGTTCTGCTGATAGAGACGACATGTGTCTATTTTAAACTCCTAGGTATAAATAGATAAAACCCTAGGGTTTTATATATGCCTCTATAGGAGATAAAGACAGAAGTGTTCCTGAGATTCTGCCGCTGCACATTTCACTCAGACCCATCCCCGACACTTGTTGTCGCCACCTCTCCTAGATCAAACTTAGTAGTTTATGGAGACACAGAGAGCATTCCTTTCTCCCTCCCTGATCTTGTTAGACAAGGTCTTGGTGTTCTCCTCCTTTTGTGTGGATACCTGTAGAGCTGCAAATCTATTCCCGCATGGATTCAGCTGCATATTACTTTGACAAGTATTCTGGAGCATCTTGGTTGAGTATTACCTCAATCCCTCTCAAGTATATTGCATCTTTCAGATTTATACTTCTTGATCAATATTTCATCGCAAGATTCAATTTCTATTTATAGTTTGCTTGAACTCTATTCTGCTACGCAAATATGATATATTATTCCACTCATGCGTAGAAAACCCAACAAGTGCATCATTAACACCGGTCATAATTTGTCATTGAGGCGGTGGCTCATATTCCAACACAAACCATCAGATCAAATCATGACAAAAAGATACTGTGGTGGTGACTATCTTTCTAACATAACCCAACAGTCCAAAATATCCCAAAAAGGCACTGTAATGGTGGTTATCTTTCCAACATAACCCAACAGCCCAAAACCAAGTCACCCGCTGTAATGATTCACAAACAAGCACTGTGACGGTGCTATAGTCCATTAACACCCACAGTCCAACCAATATCATAACATAAAATAGGTATCGTTTGTTGATGCGCGAAATGTGACACCGACCAGTTAACGAGTTGTTTGATCTCACAAGCTAAGGGTAAAGGAAGAAGGGTTGCGGGGACAGAGGAGAAGCTTGCTTGAGCAGAGGAGAAGCTTGCTCGAGCAGAGAGGGAGCTTGATCAGGTACTGTCGAGCAGACAGCTACTTTGATGGTTATCTTTGCAGGTTGATGCCGAGAGAGGAGAGAAGAAGAGAGGAGGCCGCTAGCAGCGGCAACAGTGGACTTCGCCCTCCGCGGCTTGAATGACACTCTTGCGACGGCTTTTCCTTTAATCAAGTAGGGTTACAACTTGCTATTGCACCATTACATGAAAAAAGCAGCAAAGGATACAATGGGGAAGCTGGCGGCTAAGGAAGAAGGTGCCAGAAACTAAGTAAAAGAGGTTGCAGAGGACTGGAGAATTGAGGCTGTCGATGCTGCTCAAGCTGCCTGCAGAGGTCAGAAAAAACTAAGTCCACAGCCCTTGACGACTTGGGAGAACTGGAAATCAGAGGTTGTGGAGGCTGCTCAAGCTGCTTGCTACTGACAGAAAAACTAAGTCCACAGCCCTTGACGACCTGGGAGAACTGAAAATCGGAGGCTGCGGAGGTTGCTCAAGCTGTCTGCTGAGGGCAGAAAAAACTAAGTCCACAGCCCTTGATGACCTGGGCGGACTGGAGATTTGAGGCCATAGATCTTGCTTGATCAACTTTGATGAACTGGAAAACTGAGTCCACGGGATTTGATCAAGGTGGCAATTCTCCTCTCGCGCATGCAGAATGAGAGGCCTTGGGGGCTATTTATAGGCTCGGGGAGAATCTTCTAGAAGCGGGCCCAGTGACGTCATCATCGACGACCTCGACGGACTCGACGGACTGAGAAAATGAGGTCGACGACCTCGGCGGACTCCGCGGACTGGCCTTTTCTCTGCTGGGGCAGACTTCTGGTTGGCAGCTAGAAAAGGGCAGGCAGGCAGAGCGACCTAAGGAGGAAGCAGGCGGATCCTGAGCAAACTGGGCGGACTCTAGGGGGAGTCCGCCCCCTAACGGAGCGGAGGCTGCCCCTTAGTGGGCGGCCTGGGAAGACTCCAGGGGGAGTCCGCCCAGCTGGCGGAGGCCGCCCCCTAGTAGGCGGCCTTGGCGGACTCCAGGGGGAGTCTGTCCGGATGGTAGAGGCCGCCCCTGGCGGGCGGCCAACGTAGGTCGCCCCCTAGCGGGCGACCTGGGCGTACTCCAGGGGGAGTCCTCCCGGTAGGCGGGGGCCGCCCCTAGCGGGCGACCGGCGGAGGCCTCCCCATAGCAGGCGACCTGGGCGGACTGCAGGGGGAGTCCGCCCGGAAGGCAGGGGCCGCCCCTGGCGGGCGGCCGGCGGACGCCACCCCCTAGCCGGCGGCCTGGGCGGACTCCAGGGGGAGTCCGCCCTGCTGGCGGAGGCCGCCCCTAGCGGGCGGCCAGTGGAGGTCTCCCCCTAGCAGGCGACCTGGGCAGACTCCAGGGGGAGTCCGCCCGGCAGGCGGGGGCCGCCCCTGGCGAGCGGTCGGCGGAGGCCTCCCCCTAGCGGGCGACCTGGGCAGACTCCAGGGGGAATCCGCCCTGCTGGCGGAGGTCGCCCCCTAGCGGGCGACTTTGGCGAACTCCAGGGGGAGTCCGCCCGGCAGGCGGAGGCCGCCCCTGGCGGGCGGCCGGCGGAGGCCACCCCCTAGCGGGCGGCCTGGGCGGACTCTAGGGGAAGTCCGCCCAGCTGGATGAGGCTGCCCCTGGCAGGCAGCCCGCAGAGGTCGCCCCCTAGCGGGCGACCTGGGTGGACTCCAGGGGAGTCCGCCCAGCAGGCTAAGGCCGCCCCTGACGGGCGGGCGGCGTGGGCAGACTCCAGGGGGAGTCCGCCCAGCTGGCAGAGGTCGCCCCTGGCGAGCGGCCCGCGGAGGTCGCCCCCTAACAGGCGACCTGGGCGGACTCCAGGGGGAGTCCGCCTGGCAGGCGGGGGCCGCCCCTGGCGGGCGGTCGGCGGAGGCCGCCCCCTAGAGGGTGACCTGGGCGGACTCCAGGGGGAGTCCGCCCTACTGGCGGAGGCTGTCCCTGGTGGGCGGCCCGCGGATGTCGCCCCCTAGCAGGCGACCTGGGCGGACTCCAGGGGGAGTCCTCCCGGCAAGCGGAGGCGGCCCCTGGCAAGAGGGCAGCCTGGGCAGACTCCAGGGGGAGTCCGCCCAGCTGGCGGAGGCCGCCCCTAGCGGGCGGCCTGCGGAGGTCGCCCCCTAGCTGGCGACCTGGGAGGACTCCATGGGGAGTCCGCCCGTCCGGCGGAGGCCGCCCCTAGATGGCGGCCTGGGCGGACTATAGGGGGAGTCTGCCCAGCTAGCGGAGGCCGCCCCTGGCGGGCGGCCCGCGGAGGTCCCCCCCTAGCGGGCGACCTGGGCGGACTCCAGGGGGAGTCCGCCCGGCAGGCGGAGGCCGCCCCCTAGCGGGCGGCCTGGGCGGACTCTAGGGGGAGTCCGCACAACTGGCGGAGGCTGCCCCTTACGGGCGGCCCGCGGAGGTCGCCCCCTAGCGGGCGACCTGGGCGGACTTCAGGGGGAGTCCGCCCGGCAGGCGGAGGCCTCCCCTGGCGGGCGACTGGCGGAGGCCGCCCCCTAGCGGGCGGCCTGGGAGAACTCCAGGGGGAGTCCACCCAACTAGCGGAGGCCGCCCCTAGCGGGCAGCCCGCGGAGGTCGCCCCCTAGCAGGCGACCTGGGCGGACTCAAGGGGGAGTCCACTCGGAAGGCGGAGGCCGCCCCTGGCGGGCAGCCGGCGGAGGCTGCCACTTAGCGGGCGGCCTGGGCGGACTCTAGGGGGAGTCCGCCCAGCTGGTGGAGGCCGCCCCTGGCGGGCGGCCCGCGGAGGTCACCCCTAGCGGGCGACTTGGGCGGAATCCAGGGGGAGTCTGCCCGGCAGGAGGAGGCCGCCCCTGGCGGGCAGCCGGCGGAGGTCGTTCCCTAGCGGGCGACCTGGGCAGACTCCAGGGGGAGTCCGCCCGGCTGACGGAGGCCGCCCCTGGCGGCCGGCTAGCGGAGCATCCGTCCTTGAGCAACTTTAGACTCAGCAGTCTTCCTTGCGCGGACACGGTGGACATCAGGGGTAGCCTGCTCCTTGCGGATGGGAACCTGTAAGAGAACAGCAGAAAAAATAGGCACCTTGGAGAGGATTGCCGATTTTGGGGTTTACACCGTTATGGTGGCATCTTTCTCATTCACACATACTGACCACAAAATTCTAGGAATTTGGAGAGGAACAACATATATGTTCCTGAGTAGAAAAAACTCATATATTATTGAAAGTCTTTAATTCAAGAGTAGTTTTGCACCTATAGGGGGGTGAATAGGTTTCTTAATCTTGTATGACTATATTTTGCTTTTGTGTGTTGTGATTTAGTTTGGTTACCTAGCTTTCAAGACACACAACAACACACAGGTATTTATAGTGGTTCCCCAAGGTATGGGTACTTCCACTTTCCCTCCCACCTTTCTAACAGTGTGTTAGACAAGGTCAACTTATCTAATCTCAGCTCAATGAGCTTACAACACAGATCTCGTAGGATCTCTCAGACTCCTCCAATTCCTACCTCAGGCCTAAGGCCCTACACTCAGAGATAAAATATCCTACAGCTCAGTGATCCACACATCACCTACCTCAGGCATACAATATGCCCTACACTTAGGCTAGGAGGATAGCCCTACAACTCAGAGAGATTAACTCTCCTACCTCAGATCTGCTCCAGATCCTACCTTAGGCACACAAGCCCTACCTCAGATCCACAACTGGATCCTACCTCAGATCTATAAAAGATCTTACACTCAGCCATTATAATTTTAGGCTTACACTCAGATCCAAAGGATCCTACAGAGAGAAAGAGTTTGTTGTTGATATTTGACTCTAGAGATAATGTTCTCTGAGTCTGTCTTTCTAGACTGAGAAATACTCAGCCCTATCTTTGACTCCAGAGAGATGATTCTCTGAGCCTTCTTCTTCCTAAACTAAGAAGGCTTAGTCCTATCTTCTTCATAGCAACAAGATGGTTGATCTTCAAGTTGGTTTTGCTTGTACTATAAAGTAACCTACAGAGCACTTCTTCTTCAAGCCTTGATTGTAGTTGAGTTTATAACAGAGGCCTTGAAGATGAGTAGCAGTTGTATGCTTGCTCTGCTTCTTCTTCTAACTCAGAAAGAGAAGCTTTCTGAACTTGCTGGTGAAGACAAAATGATTCTTCAGTTCTCTGTTTCTTCAACCAGCTAACTCTGTCTGTTTCTTCTTGGAACTTAGAAAGAAGTCTTTCTGATCTTGCTGTTAAGAAATGATCGAGTAGTTATTTTGTCATCAACAGCCAACATTGTCTGTGGATCACATACTAACTGTAGAGCAAGGTCTTGGAAAACGACTCCTTCATTGAGAGGAAGAAGATGACCGGAAAGCTCTATTCTGCTTTTTCTCTTTCTAAGTTGTATCTCTTCTTTCGACTGTACTCTACTTTTGTATCCGCCGATAAACAGCTCTTTGACCCATGGGCCCACTTGGATTTGGTAGCTGTAATGTTGCTTTTGCATTAAATGTAGTATAGAGGCGTGCGGTGCCGTTTGTCACGTACTATTGACTTACCGCAGCGATTTTGAATTTTGTTGAAGTAAGCATCTATGTACTTAGCCAAATTCAAGCAATTTAGTATAAGCGTTGAGTAGACAACCTTCACTCAATGCAAAAAACACTTAGACATATTTCTACCTCATTAGGTGTTAAGTGCATTGAGTGAGCCTTCATCATTCAACGTATTAGTCCTTAGACAAACTTTCCGTTGATAGGAATTGAGTGCGTTGAGTGAGCATTCATCACTCAATGCTTTTGTCCTTAGAAAAAATTTCTGTAGATATGAGTTGAGTGCGTTGAGTGAGCCTTCATCACTCAACGCATACTTGACCTTCCTGTCATCTTGATGAGGCATTGAGTGAACAGTCTTCACTCAATGTTTCTGTGTTTAGTTGATTTTTATCAGTATGAATGCGTTGAGTGAACTGTCTTCGCTCAACGCTTTCTGCCTTTCCATATCTTCTTGATGAGGCGTTTAGTGAACTACCTTCACTCAACGCTTCTGTACTTAACTGATTTCTCTATTGAGTCAGCGTTGAGTGAACTGTCCTCACTCAATGCTTGTGGACTTAGACAGATTTTTTGTCTACATCTTCTGAGGCTTTGACTAAAGCTTGTTCTATCAACGCTTTTTGAGCTTGGCGTTGAGTGAACTGGCTTCACTCAATGCTTTTGGACTTAGCAAGATTTCTTCTCAGTTTCTCTGGCTTTGACAGCATGGAGCTTTACTCGACGCTTCTTTCCTCAGGCATTGAGTAAGCTATCCTCACTCGACGCTTCTATACTTAGCAAGATTTCTTCTTTACCAATGCTGAAGCTTTGACTGTTTGAGCTTTACTTGACGCCTCTTGTTATATGGCGTTGAGTGAACTGTCTTCACTCAACGGTTATGGGCTTAACCAAATTTCTGTCGTGTCAATAGTCAGTCTTTGACTGCCCATGCTTTACTCAGCGCTTCTTGACATCTGGGGTTGAGTGAACTGGCTTCACTCAATGTATGTGGACTTAGAAAAATTTCTGTCTTTCCAGTATTCTTCCTTGTGTCCACCTGTCACTCTCACTTAGACAACCTGTCTAATCATTGTTCCAAAGAACATCCTGCACACTTCGAACTTAGAGCATGCATCAAATACAATTATGCTCTTATTATTGATGGTGATGCCTCTTCAAATCCAGGGAACATTGAAGGGCAATATTCCCAACAATCTCCCCCTATTTGAAGAAGGCAGAATACACAACAATACTAAGATGTATTAATATATAAAACATACCAATAAAGCAAATGTAAGCTAGCAATTGTAGCTTGTCTAAAGTTCCCTAGTTTAATGTAGTGACTTAACATGTCAAGTCATTGCTCTCCTCATACCACTTGAAAGTTTCCATGTATTATGCACAGACTCAACAAGTATTTATTGCTCTACTCATACCACTTGAATCATTCCAAGTATTAAGCACTGACTCAACATATCAAGTCATGTCAAGTCATTGCTCTCCCACTCCTCCCCCTTTCTGGCTTCTTCAATAAGCATTCATCTATGGATAGTGGATAAAGGATTATGGGTGAATTCTACTCTTGGTCCTTTTGACCATCATGCTCAGGAAGAGTTGATTCCTCGGCCAACTGGGTGGATGGAATGACCTCATCCTAAGAAGGAACATGTGAATGCTCCCCCTCAACTACATTATTATTTTTGGAGGAACATCATTCTTATCCTACACTGTATCTTTCTCAGCTGATTCAGCTGATCTCACTGATATTTAACCTAGCTAGTTAAAGTGATTAACTGCTAACTATCTATCTAACCTTGCACCCTGTAAAGTCTCTTCTTGCTGAGCCAGATCTCTTCCTCTTCTTCAGCAACAGATTTTCCTCTGGCTCTAGCTATCTGATCAGCAGTAGTGCAAGAGGCTTCAGCCCACTGAGCACCATCTTGATCATCACATTAATATGCCCTCTGATCACCATACTGTTCACCATACAATCCATCTTAAAAAGGGTCAGTCATGTTTTCATCTATATACTATTCAAGCCACAATGAACCTTATATTGGTAACCCAAACTGTATTCTCCCCCTTTGATCATTGCCTACCCCCCTTATGACTTCTTCAGATACTGCTGTAGTCAGGGAGGTTTTGTCCTGATCTATCTCTTAATCAAGATAGATCACTATCCTTTGAATCATCTTTAGTTATTTCAATGACACTCTTATTATCTTGAGCAGGGAGTTCAGTTGGAATCTCCCCCTCAATCTTAGCATTGTCCAAAGGGACATTCAAGTCTTCAGCAGTATTGCTGATCTATTTTGTGCTGGAGATTCTCTTAGTAAGAATCAAGCTTATCCAGCAACCTAGACTGAACTTGCTCCCCCTTAACAGGAGCATTTAGCTTGTCAGTCTCCTCCCCTCAATAGTTGTACAAATCTTGTCCACACTACTTTCAGTCATCATTTCAGCTGAGGATACCACTTGAGAATCTTTTCAGCTGAGGATTGAAAGTCTTTTCAGCTGAGGATCATGTGCCCCTTCCTTACTGCTCTCAGAAGAGCTACTTCCTATGCTTTCCCCAGTAATGAGTACATCCTACTTTTTCTTCTTTTTTCTTCTCACTATTCTGCTGAAATGGCAGCAAAACTTTGTCCCACCAGATAAGTATCTTGAACTTCAATGGATGGATCCTGCTAGTATTCACCCAAGTCCTGTGTACTTTATCCTTCTTCAGTAATGCACACAACATCCTTTTCTTATTGGGCAGTAGGAGGAGTATCCTTGATGGTCTATTTATCCATCTCCAACTTTACACATGCAGATCTTAGGTCCATTCCTTACTAGAGTATGATCCTTAAGATGGCTCCTTGTTCCAGTCTTATGCCTGTAACACCCTTTGTCCAAGTACCATATAGAGGTATGGGCACTTGGACTATCCTGCAAAAAAAGATTTAAGTTACCTTAGGACCCCAATTTTTAGTGGGTCCTAGGTTCTGGTTAGCCTAAAAAAGAAAGTGTCTTCCTGCAGATTTTATGACAGGAAGAATAACACTTACTCTAGGCACAATTGGATTATGCCAACAATCTAAGGCAAAATGACCCACTTTGGCATAGCACCAGCACTCATGAATATTATATCTTCTTTTCTGAGAAGGTCTGGTAGCAGCTAATTGTACAGAAAGAGGAGCAGCAGCCTTATTCAAGTTCCTTTCAACAAGGATCTAACTGAAAGTGAATCTTCCAGTAGACTTACTTGGCTTGCTCTGAATGTCATTAATAGCAGTCTTCTTTGTAGAGGACAGGCTATTGATAACATTAGAGATAGCTAGATCAGGCTTACTAATAGACTTACTCTTGGTCTGAGTCTTTGTTGGATGATCTTGAGAGTTGGCATTTGCCATATTCTTGAGAGTGGGGGCTGGTGCACCAAATACAAATGGTCTATAATGGGTCATTTGAATTTCCTCATTGGGAGCTTTAAAGGCATTGATCCCCCTGCTGTATCTTCCACCAAAGCTGTGAACATTTTTTTCACACTTGTGGATCTTCCATTCAACCAGTGACCATAGATACTCTTTTGGTCATACATGTTTGATGGTAACATCACCTTCTTAAAAGGGATGGGAGGCTGAACTTGAGCTTTTCCTTTCCCTTTAGAATGGGCTACTCTAGTGTTCCCTTTGAATCCCAACCCTTTCTTACCCTTTTGAGAGGAGAAGGAGTCTATTAAGGGTAACACTGACTTAAGCTTAAAGAAACTAGCCACAATTCTTTTCTCTCTTTGGAGCTTCTCTTCAAGATCCATAATGATCCTGTTCTTGTTGTTGATGGTCTCAATCTGGATGATTGAGATGCCTTTAGTTGGCTAACTTCCCTTATTTTCTATTCCAGCAAAGATGTTGAATCAGACTATTGGAAAGTAGCTAGCTGTAAGGATATAATCTCCTTAGCCTGCTTCTTGGCCAACTTCTTGCTTCTTTTCAAAGCATCTAGAAGGGTGTCATACTTGTCAATCAATTGATTGACATAATCCTCAGATTGTGAGTCATCTTCATAACTGGATGAGGATGTATCATAATCTAGACAAGTCTTATAGCCAGTCTCAGAAGAAGAACTAGATAGAGAATGTACTTTGTCTAGACCAAGCTGATCCTGGCAGGATTCTTCATCTGACATGGCCATCAGCCCATAGCAGCTGTTGGCATCTTTATCATCATCATCCTCCTCTGATCCATTGTCTGAATGTGACAGAGGGGCCCTTTTACCTATCCTAGCATTAGGATAGTCTTCAGCTTCATCTACAATAGTAGCAAGCAGCCATACGTAGGCTTCTTCTTCTTCTTCTTCAAACTCTAAGGAAGATGAGTCACTCTGACTCCAACTCTTTCCAGTCTTAGCAAGGAAGTTCTTTTCCTTCTTGCCCTTGAGATGGTGATGCTTCTTCTCACCAAATTCTCTTCTCTTTATTGGGCAGTCAGCAATTACATGCCCAGGCTTGCTGCAGTAATAACAAACAACTTTAGACTTAACATGTTTATTCTGTTTGGAGTCATACCTTTTCCTAGAGGAGTCATTTCTAGATTTGTCATTGATGGAGTAAGGCTTCTTTGAGGTAGAGCTAGAAGAGCCATTGTTCTTCCACTATCTTCTTCTATATAACAACTTCTTGAAATGCTTGGATAATAGTGTTAGTTCTCCATCTGATAGTTCATTCCCAGAGGAGCTGGGATTTGAGCTTTCTGACCTTGCAACTTCCCTTGGTGGAGAAGGAGTCTTTCTCCTACTTCTTCTTGTGTCTTTAGCTCTAAATGCCACAGACTTCTCTTTGTCATGAGAACTAGCAGCATCCTCTTCAGCCTTCCTGGAGTTCAGCTGCATCTCATAGGATAGCAGCTTCCCAAACAGATTCTGGGGCAATGTGTTGGCCAGATTGCCAACTTCTCTGATGGCACAGATCTTGATGTCTCATTCCTTATTAAGGGATATCAAGAACTTGTCATTCAGCTCATAATTAGAGAACTGTCTGCCATAGGTGATCAGACTGTTCACTATCTTGAAGAACTTCTCATAGCAATCAGCTATGGAACCCTTCTTCCCCTGCTTGAATGCTTCATATTATTAATTCAGGAGGGATTTCCTGTCATCCCACACCTCCTCTGTCCCTTCCATATAGACAACCAGAGAATCTCACATCTCTTTGGTTGTCTTGCAGTGGACCAAGTTCTAGAAGGTTGAATCATCTATATCACTAACAATATTTTTCTGTACCCTCTTGTCCATGGTGGATAGAATGACCTCATCCTTGGTCATCTCAGTGTACTTTGGAGTCTAGACATTTTCATCTAAGACAAAGAATTTCATGGGGATGAAAGGTCCTTCTTGGACTGTAATGAAGATCCTAGGATCTGAGTCTTCCATGAACAGCCTGACCCACTCTTTCCAAATCCCAAAGTTTTCTTTTCTGTATACTTGAAGCTTCATTAAGCTCCACTCCTTATGGTTCTCTCCTGAACCCATAATGACATTTCTTTAAGATACCCTTGGAGATCAACGCAGACAGTTAAGTCTTGTTTGAGTAACCTTCCTCTGATCAACTTGATAGTCTTTAATTTAAGAGAAGCTTTGCACCTAGAGGGGGGTGAATAGGTTTCTTAGTCTTTTATGACTATCTTTTTCTTTGGTGTGTTGTGATTTAGTTTGGTTACCTAGCTTTCAAGATACACAATAGCACGCAGGTATTTATAGTGGTTCCCTAAGGTATGGGTACATCCACTTTCGCTCCCACCTTTCTAAGAGTGTGTTAGACAAGGCCGACTTCTCCAATCTCAGCTCAATGAGCTTACAACATAGATCTCGTAGGATCTCACAAACTCCTCTAAGTCCTACCTCAAGCCCAAGGCCCTACACTCAGAGATAAAATATCCTACATCTCAGTGATCCACAGATGAACTACCTCAGGCATACAATATGCCCTACACTTAGGCTAGGAGGATAGCCCTAAAATTATGAGAGATTAACTCTCCTACCTCAGATCTGCTCCAGATCCTACCTTAGGCATGCAAGCCCTACCTCAGATCCACAACTGGATCCTATCTCAGATCTATAAACTATCCTACACTCAACCATTATAATTTCAAACTTACACTCAGATCCAAAGGATCCTACTGAGAGAAAGAGTTTGTTATTGATATTTGACTCTATAGATAATGTTCTCTGATTCTGCATTTCTGGACTGAGAAATACTCAACCCTATATTTGACTCCAGAGAGATGATTCCCTGAGCCTTCTTCTTCCTGAACTAAGAAGGCTTAGTCTTATCTTCTTCACAGCAATAAGATGGTGGATCTTCAAGTTGGTTCTGCTTGTGTTATAAAGTAACCTACAGAGCACTTCTTCTTAAAGCTTTGACTGTAGTTGAGTTTATAACAGAGGCCTTGAAGATGAGTAGAATTTGTAAGCTTGCTCTGCTTCTTCTTCTAACTCAAAAAGAGAAGCTTTCTGAACTTGTTGGTGAAGACAAAATGATTCTTCAGTTCTCTGTTTCTTCAACCAGCTAAATCTGTCTGTTTCTTCTTGGAACTTAGAAAGAACGCTTTCTGCTCTTGTTGTTGAGTAATGATTGAGCAGTTATTTTGTCATCAACAGCCAACACTGTCTTTGAATCACAGACTAATTGGAAAGCTTCTCCTTCGTCGAGAGGAAGAAGATGATCGGAAAGCTCTGTTTTGCTTTTTCTCTTTCCAAGCTCTGTCTCTTCTTTCCACTGTACTATGCTTTTGTATCCCGCCGATCAACGACTCTTTGACCCATGGGCCCACTTGGATTTGGTAGCTATAATCTTGCTTTTGCATTAAATGTAGTACAGAGGTGGGCGGCGTCGTTTGTTGTGTACTGTTGACTTCCCACAATGATTTTGAATTTTGCTGATGTCAGCATCTATGGACTTAGCCAGATTCAAGCAATTTAGTATAGGTATTGAGTGGACAACCTTCACTCAACGCAAAAACACTTAGATAGATTTATGTCTCACTCGGCGTTGAGTGCGTTGAGTGAGCCTTCATCACTCAACGCATTTGTCCTTAGACAAACTTTCCATTGATAGGCGTTGAGTGCGTTGAGTGATCCTTCATCACTCAATGCTTTTGTCCTTAGACAAACTTTCTATTGATAGGCATTGAGTGAGCCTTCATCACTCAATGCATACTTGACTTTCCTATTATCTTGATGAGGCGTTGACTGAATAGCCTTCGCTCAATGTTTTTGTGCTTAGTTGATTTTTATCAGTATGAAGACATTGAGTGAGCTATCTTCACTCAATGCTTTCTGTCTTTGCCTATCTTCTAGATGAGGCATTGAGTGAACTGCTTTCACTCAACGCTTCGGTACTTAGCCGATTTCTCTGTTGAGTTGGCGTTGAGGGAACTGTCTTCACTCAACGCTTCTGGACTTAGACATATTTTTTGTCTACATCTTCTGAGGCTTTGACTGAAGCTTATTCTATCGATGCTTTCTGTGCTTGGCATTAAGTGAACTGACTTCACTCAATGCTTCTGGACTTAGCCAGATTTCTTCTCAGTTTCTCTGGCCTTGATAGTATATAGCTTTACTCGACGCTTCTTTCTTCAGGCGTTGAGTGAGCTGTCCTCACTCGATGCTTCTAGACTTAGCCAGATTTCTTCTATGCCAATGCTAAAGCTTTGACTGTCTGAGCTTTACCTGACACCTCTTGTTATATGGCATTGAGTGAACTGCCTTCACTCAACGCATGTGTACTTTACCAAATTTCTGTCTTATTAATAGTTAGGCTTTGACTACCCATGGTTTACTCAGTGCTTCTTGATATTTGTCGTTGAGTGAACTGGCATCACTCAATGTCTGTAGACTTAGAAAATTTTATGTCTTTCCAACATTCTTCCTTGTGTCCATCTATCACTGTCACTTATACAACCTGTATAATCATTGTTCCAAAGAACATCCTACACACATTGAACTTACAGTGTGCATCAAATACAATTATGCTCTTAGTATTGATAGTGATGTCTCTTCAAATCCAGGGAACATTAAAGGGCAATATTCCAAACAATTATCATTAAGCCTGACTATGCAGTCGATTTTGAACTATACAACCGATTTTGAACTATGCAGCCGATTTTGTACTATGCAGTCAATTTTGAACTATGTCGCTGATTTTGAACAATGCATTCGATTTTGAACTATGCCGCCGAGTTTGAATTATGCCATCAATTTTGAACTTAGCCAGAACTATATACATTCGATGCAGTAAATTATGAAGTTAGTCAGAATTTCATGCAATCGATGAAGTCGATTATGGACTTAGCTAGAAGTATATGCAGTCGATATGCAATCGACTATGGACTTAACCAAAACTATATGCAGTCGATTATGGACTTAGCCAGAACTATATGCAGTCGATACAGTTGATTATGGACTTGGTCAGAATTTCTTGCAGTTGATGCAGTCGATTATGGACTTAGTCAAAATTTCATGCAGTCGATTATAGACTTAGCCATAACTATATGCAGCCAATGCAGTCGATTATGGACTTAGCCAGAACTATATGCAGTCGAATATGGACTTAGCCAAAACTATATGCAGTCGATTATGGGCTTAGTTAGAATTTCATGCAGTCGATGCAGTCGATTTTATGACATAGTCTATACCGAATTTATCATGTTGCCAACAAAAACGTGTATTTGACTTGGACTTTATACAGACAACAAAAATGACTGAGTTTATGCATGAAGTTCTAAGCAGATAGCTTAACAAAATTTTCTAGAAGGGAAATTTAGCATAATGTTATCATTTTTGTCGTATGCAATATCTAATTCTTAAGAAAAAGAAGCAGCAACACAAACAAAACATCAAAACCTAACCTTACACATAGAGGAATTTATATAAATTAAGGGAGGACAAGCAAGGGGAGCAAACCACCACTTATCTCAACTTCTTCACCAGGTTTTCGGCCTAACAAGCTCTCCACATTGAGGATTGTCACAACCTAGGGTTTAGTGAGGAAAATCTGGGAAGAATAGAAAGAAACAACGGTTAGGGACACTTACCCTAACGCCAAAACTCCATGAAACAAAAAATATTAACCACGCACACAAAGAGATCGACGAGAGCTTTCAGAATCTAGCCTCTGTCGAGAAAATTGAGGACCAGAACTCCAGATCAGGTGGCCGGAAAGCTTCAGGAGAATAGTTATTCGCCTCTCTCACTCTCTGGTTTGGGTTAGCTTGAAGAAGAAGAAAGGCTTTGGAAGAATAAAAAGAACAGCTGGCTTCCTTTTCTTAATTATAGAAGGGATCAATTTTCAAGATAAGATTTTAAATTTTTTTAATCATTTCCAAGGCTCGGTTTGACTTATTTGAACTGAATTTAGAAAAACAAATCATCATTAATTAAGACTGCTTTGATTAAGACTTAAGAAATTCAAATTTATCTTTATCTTTATTATTATTATTACTATTATTATTATTACAATTAAATTTGAAAATCTCATTTGACGACCGACGACAAAACTTACTCTAATTCCTATGAAAATTACACCAAAGGCAAAGACATGTACAGCGACGTCAACGACGAATCCAAAAAAAGAGTTCGGCGAACCGATCTTGAGCTAAAATTTTTCGAAGTTAACGACAAACATAAATTCTTCAAATCTTTGCAAATTTTCCTAGCTTCAAACATTGCTCGGACGAAATATGACGATCAAACTGAAAATTAATTAATTTCTATAACCTAAAATCTAAATTACGACAAGCTCGAAATTCATTTTTCTTGACCAAACAGACACGAAAATGCACTAACGACGACGCTCCATTAAATTCATCGTTAACGTAACGCCCTTACACTAAAAAAATACGCCAATTAGAGGATTGATATTAATTATCAAAAGTTTAGGGGCATTACAGAGGCAGGCAATGCTCTAAGGGAAATACACGAGGACGTATGCGGGGAGCATCTGGGAGGAAAGGCTTTGGCGCTGAAAGTCCTAGGACAAGAGCTCTACCGGCCCACATAAAAAAAGGACGCTCTTGATTTCGCTCGAAAATGTGAAAGCTGTCAGCTCCACTCCAATGTCTCACATTAACCCAGGGTTGGGCTCACACCGCTCCCGAGCGTATGACCTTTTGCATAGTGGAGGATCAATTTACTCGGCCCATTTCCGTCAGCCTCAAGGAGAAGAAAGTTCATCATCATGCCATTGAATACTTCTCTAAATGGGTAGAAGGAGATCAACTGGACAAATTCATCGAGGAGAACGCCAAGCGGTTCATTTAGAAAAACATCGTCTGTCGCTTCAACATCTCGAATACCATTATTTCCAATAATGAGACACAATTCATAGGAAAGGCCTTCATCAAAATGTGTGAGGACCTAAAAATAGAGCTCCGTCATACGACTGTAGCGCATCCCCAAACTAATGGATAAACCAAAGTCACCAACTACACCATCCTGAAAGGCCTAAAGACCCACCTTCAAGAGGTTGTGGGCAGTGGGAACATGCTCTTCCTAGCATCTTATGGGCCTACATGACAACAACAAGAATTCCAACTTGGGATACACCCTTCATCCTTTGCTACGGATCAGAAGTGGTCATATCGGTGGACATTAGCATCCCAAGATCCCGCGTCCAAGCTTTTGACCCAGAGGAAAATGAAGCCCTACTTTGTAGAAAACCATACTTAATCTAGAAGTTAGGGACGAAGCAACTTAAAGGATATCCACATATCTGGGTTGTATGACTCACTTCTAAGACCGGAGGGTAAAGCCGAGGCCTATTAGTATCGAGGACCTTGTCCTCTGAAACCTCAAAGATGCAGGGAAGGGCCCTCAAAAGTACAAGCTCTCTTCGACTTAGGAAGGATCTTTTGTCTTCACTGAGGTAGTAAAACCCGGGACCTACAAGCAAAGGGCTTCGGACCGGAAGACACTCCCCCAGACTTAGAACACGGAAAACTTGTGCCTCTTCTACCAATAATCGATGGCAAGTTGCACGGCCAGACCGATACACTCATGTATCTTTTTCCAACATCAATACAATAAACTTTGGTCTAGTCAACTGCAATAGCTGCTGGGAAGCATAAGACCCCCGCTCTGGCGAGATTGGCGAAAGCCCTTCTTGTAACACCCTCATCTGTCACATAGCATATAACAGAAGGTCCGGCCGGGGCCCGATGCCATATACTACGAACAGATCAAGGAGTTACTAAATTGAAACCATCATCTAATAATGCGTATCCTAACACAGAGTGCATTCTAGCGGAAGTAATTTAAAGGTTATAAATAGAACCCAACAATAACATGAATGTCCACTACCACAACTAAAAATATATAACAAATACACAAAAGATTTTGTGCCTTAAGGCCTTACAAGGTTTACTCAAATTAAACTGTCTTGCAAACATCGGCACGCAGGCCAGCCACTCATGAGAAATAAATAAACAAAACGGGCAATTCGCTTCAGCCTTCAAGGGTCAGCTTAGCCATCCTGGGCTTCAGCCAGCTATTTTCCGCTTGGCTCAGCAGCACCTGCAAGTAACATTCCACCGCAACGGTGGTAAACAAAAGCAACGATCAGCATTAGCAGACCAAATTAAAATGACCCCACCCCTCACTTGAGGGGGTGGTGCTCCTTCCCTGCAGGAATTAGTATAATCATATAATGGCAATCAAAACGTGCAACTTAAGCACCATTTGCCACAGACATTGGCGCAAATGTCCAACGCCTCGTGCTCTCAGGGCACATTCTTAGTGCACAGGAGCACAAGGTTCGCACCACCGTTCTCTGTGATGGTCAACAACGTTTGAGCTTTCAGTCTCATAAGGGCCAAGGCCAGAGACAATGGCCCGGCGCTACGACAAGTCATGTGCTTTACACATTGACCACTCCAAGTCTACTAGAATAGGGGAGGGTACATTTCAGTCATATCTTATACTCAATTTTTCTGGCACACAGGCCCGACATGGGTCAGCATCCCCTTGCCCTTCTATGTATGATCCATAACACTGTAAGGATCCTAAGCTAGCACTCATGGCTAACAAAGCTGAGAAATTCAATCTAATGCTCCACAAAACTGGCCCCCAAGTCTTCGAGTGACAGGCCATTATGACCCTTAGGTCTCACAAGACAGGCCACACAAAATATCCAACAGGTCTCCCAGAGATAGGCTTCAGCAAACGGCCACAAGGTTTCCAAGAAACAGGTCTCAATAAACAATACAACGCTCACTAGGAGCTACCGCCGGCGGTAGCGCTACCGTCGCGCAGTATGGGGATAGACTATTGATTCTTCCCCCAAATCAAGTGTTTTCCTAGAGTCTACATCCAATACTCTCAACGCAGCCACCTGCACACCCCGCGATTCTGAAATTTAAGCGATAACTACGAAGTCTTCTCCGGCATAAAAAAACATACAAACATCACTAATCCAGACCAACTTGCCCGGATGGGATTCACACATCATGCTTGTTCCGAAATTCGATTTCGTATCTAAATGCAAAACTAACGGGGATACACCGATCTAACCGTCGGGAGAACCACATCCACGTGTTTGTGGAGTGTCTGCCCTCTAATACCAAAAGAAAGGACTTCACATGTCCAAGGAAGAGGATCGTTACCCTTAAAGTCCTCTTTGGCTCCATGGGAGAAATCTAGACGGTTGAAATCGATCGCTCCGGCCTGTCCTCCGTAGATCCGAACTCTGAATCTCGAACGGTGGAGTAAACTCCACTTTCCTACACTGTTGCTCCTCCTTCAGAAATCCAGGACAAGTTCTCAAACTCCAAAGTAATGAAGTGAAACGGCCGAACCAGCATTATAAATAGAGCTACCGCCACGCGGTAACTAGCTACCATCACACGGTACCATTTTTCAACGGCTCGTTTTGTGTGTAACCGCCCAGGCCCTCCAATCACAGGCCGACACGTGACTACTCGATTACAGAATCGCTAACGTCACGCAATAGGTAAATACTGCCAAGTGGTACCTAGCGCCGGTTATGAAACGATCACCCACGCTAACGCTGCGCATTAGTTGCTACCATCACGCGGTAACAACCCGAGAGCTCTATCAATTTAATTGACCCTTCTACGGCCAGCGATAATACTACCATCGGGCGGTAGCTCAAATTGACGCTTTCAACGCCTTCTATCGCCACGCGATAACCCGCTATCGTCGTGTAATAGCACTCGACGCCATTTGAGTCCTCTCAACACCTGATGCTACCGTCATGCGGTATTTGTCTACCGTCGGGCAGTAACCATGGCGTTGAGTCTACTCGCCTTACTTGGCGCTCTCGACGCCTGGCATTACCGCGGCGCGATATTGGCTTACCGCCAGGCGGTACTCTCTTTTCCTTCCTACAGAAATTTAGGGTGTTACAAATCTCCCCCACTTAAAGAATTTTGTCCCAAAATTACATAATGTAGGAAGAAGAAAGAATTTCAATACTATGAAAGTATACCTCAAATGAAAAGCTCGGGGAACTCTGCCTTCATAGTTTGTTCCCTTCTCCCATGACAGCTCTTCACGGCCACAGTTGTCCCAACAGACCTTGACCATCCTGATAGACTTATTCTGAAGTTGCTTGACTTCCGAGTCTATAATATGAATGGGCTTGACCCTCATTGTCAACCCACCATCTATCGGCAACTGATCCGCCGCAACCACTTGTTCAGGCTCTTGTACCGCCTTCCGCAACACAGATATGTGGAATACGTCATGTAGAACACTAAGCTCTATTGAAAGCTTCAATCGATAAGAGGCTTCACCAACGCGCTCCAAAACCTTAAACGGTCGAAGGTATCTTGTACTTGGCTTTTTCAGCCGTCGAATCCTTGACACACCCTTGAACGGTTAAATCTTCAGGTAAACCCAATAACCCATAGCGAACTCAACATTTATGTGCTTGGCATTATAATATTTAGTATGTTTATCTTACGATATCAACAACTGCTCCCTAATTGTTCGAACAATAGAAGTCGCCTCCTCAATTTCCTTCTGTTAATACAACTTTGATTTGCACGTCTCTAACAATGACAATAGAGTACGACACTTTCTACCATATAGGGCCTCGAAGGGCGCCATTTGAATGTTTGTCTGGTAGCTATTGTTGTAAGCAAATTTGGTCATATATAAGTGATCTTCCCACTTTTTCTTGAAATCTAGGGTATACATACGAAGCATGTCCTCCATCATCCTGCTTACCCTCTCGGTCTGACCATCGGTATGCGGATGAATGGTCGTGCTGAATTTTAGTTTGGTACCCAATAGTTGGTGTACCAGCCTCCAGTCATTAGACGTAAAGCGCCCATCTCGGTCACTCATGATATTACAGGTCACACCGTACAGTCTTACAATATTATCCACATACAATTTTGCCAGTTTCTCCACCGAGTCGTCCTTACTATTTGGGATGAAGTGTGACACTTTCGTCAAACGATCAATGATCACCCAAATGGAATCGTTTCCCTTCTACGATTTCGGCAAAACCGTGCACGAAATCCATGGATATGTCGTCGAACTTCCATTTCGGTAGAGGCAAAGACTTCAAGAATCCTCCGAGCTTCTGACATTTGGCCTTCACCAAGGCACAAGTCTGACATTTTGCCTCATGTAGTGTTATGCCCTTCTTCAGTCTTGGCCACCAGAATAGCTTTTTCATGACTTTATACATCTTCGTACTCCCTAGGTGAATCGATTACTTGGTATAATGAGCCGCGTACATTAATTATTCCGATATTTTACCCACCTTTGGGACGCACAAACAACTATCTTTCCACAACAGCCCATTATCAACCTTAAACTGGGCATTTGACCCTTCCAAATACACAGTCATGTAGCGTTTCATGCTGTCATCCAACTCCAAACTTTTGAATCCGGTCGACGAGGTCATACTATACCTCTACCCAATTCAAAAGTGCTTCAGCACTAGACCTCCTATCAACACAAGTGATCTCTAAGGCCTCCAAATCTCAAACGAGACGTTCTTCATGCATCAATAACCACTTAGCCTGCGCGGGAGCCCTGCGACTTAACACATTTGCAACTGCATTACCTTTGTCAGGGACATAATGTATCTTGAAGTTGTAGTCCCCAAGGAACTCTATCCACCTTAACTGACGCATATTTAGGTCCTTCTGATCCAACAGATACTTTAAGATCTTATGATCCGTATAACTGTCGAACTTCACGCCGTAACAAGTAGTGCCTGTAGAGCTTCAACGCGAATATCACGGCCGCTAACTCCAATTCATGGACCGGATAATTCCTCTCATGCACCTTCAATTGGCGTGAAACATAAGCTATTACTTTCCAATGCTGCAACAAAATGCAGCATAAGCCGCTTCCTGAAGCGTCATTATAGATCTCAAAGCCTTCTGTTCCATATGGCAAGCATAGAATAGGTGTCGTGGTCAGACGACTTTTCAGTTCTTTGAAAGCTTACGCGCACGCTGGTGACCAAGCAAACTTCTGATCCTTCCTTTTCAGAGTCGTGAGAGGTAACGCTATCCGCGAGAAGTTCACCACGAAGTGCCTGTAGTAGCCGGCAACTCCCAGAAAACTCTGGACTTCCGCCACTGAAGACAACACAGGACACTCCCGTATCGCAACTATCTTCGCTTGATCCACCACAATACCCTCTCCACTAACAATGTGACCAAGTAATGCTACCGAATAAAGCTAAAACTCGCACTTCGAGAACTCGGCAAGAGGGACTTGGCTATGACAAAGTCCGAGTTCAAAGCGTCGCGTCCTGAAAAATCGAACTACCGAAGGAAGTGGGGTAAGAGATCCAAGTCTTCTAGACAGGCTCCTTCTACAGTTGCATCGGGAGAAACTTCGAGGCAAGAGTCTCGTACATGTTATACATGTGGTAGGGTGGGGCATCTAGCTCGTGACTGTCGGGTTGGTCCGCAAAAGGTTGAAAAGAAGACAGGAGCGTCATATGCAGAGAAGGGAAAGGAAGTGGTGGAGTCCTCTGCATCCCAGGAACAACCTCGAGTTTATAAAATTGGCCAACAAAAGGCCATAAAGCAAAGTGACGTCGTCACAGGTATGAGTTAAGATACTTTGCTATTGCTTTTGATACTTCATACCTTTTATATAGATTGTGTATGATATGTTTGTAAGGCTTTATCTTGATTCGGGACTGTCCGGCGAGAGCACTATTTGATATGGGTGCTTCACATTCATTTCTATCTGCGGACTTCGTGTCACTGATCGGCATGCCAATTCGTATGATGGCAGATAGTGTGAAGGTGTTATTACCGAACGGATGTGTGATGCATGTGGATAGGACTTGCTATGTAGAGATTCTGATAGGAAGTCAGGATTTCGAATTGGACGCATTTGTGCTGCCGATATCGGAATTTGATGTGATCTTTGGTATGGACTGGCTCTCGGAGCAGCATGCCTTTATTGATTATAATTCAAAGGAGAACACACTGGGATATAATACCGAGCTTGAGACTAAATTCGCTGGTATGTGAGGAGCGATCAGGATCTTGATGTCTGCTCTCCAAGTCATCAATGTTGTTTGGAATGGCGTGAAGTTATTCTTCATGTTTATTCAGACTGTTAAGCTAAAGGCCAGTATGAGTGACGTTCTGATAGTATCGGAGTTTGCTGATATGTTTCCTAAAGTTCTTCCTAGGTTACCACCCCAGCGGGAGATCGACTTCTCTATTGAGGTTGTGTCAAGTACAAAACCTGTGGCCCGCTTGCCATATCGAGTAGCGCCAAAAGAAATGGAGGAACTGAAAGTTCAACTACAAGAGTTGCTGGAATAGGGATATATACGCACAAGTATGTCACCTTGGAGTGCACCTGTTCTCTTTGTGAAAAAGAAGGATGGTAGTCTGTGGTTGTGTATCGACTATCGCAGATTAAACAAGCTAACGGAGAAAAACAAGTATCTGATCCCACGGATAGATGACTTGTTCGATCAACTGGCTGGATCAATAGTGTATTCAAAGCTTGATTTGAAATCTGGTTATTACCAGTTGAGGATTCGGGAAGGTGACATTCCCAAGACAGTGTTTGGAACACGCTACAGGCATTATGAGTTCACTGTAATGCCATTTGGGCTATGTAATGTGTCATCGGTGTTCTTGAATCTAATGCACTGAACGTTCCGAGAGTACTTGGACTTGTTTGTGATCATCTTTATTGACGACATATTAGTATACTCTCAGTCTGAAGAAGACCATGTGAACCATTTACGGATGGTGTTGCACACCCTGAGGCTAAACAAGCTCTACGCCAAGTTGTCAAAGTGTGAGTTTTGGCTGTCATCAGTGGCTTTTCTTGGCCATATGGTGAGTGGAGAGGGCATTGCGGTGGATCCGTCAAAGATAAGAGCGATACGGGAGTGGCCGGTGTTGTCTTCGGTGGACGAAGTCAGGAGTTTCCTTGGACTGGTGGGCTACTACAGACGTTTCATAAAAAACTTCTCACGGATCGCTTTGCCTCTTACCACATTAATGAGGAAGGATCAGAAGTTCGTCTGGACGTCGGAGTGTGCACAAGCTTTTGCAGAGAAGAAGAGTCGCTTGACCACGGCGCCAATATTGACGTCGCCATGTGGTTCAGACAGCTTTAAAATCTATAGTGATGCATCAGGGAGTGGCTTAGGCTATGTTCTTCTTCAGTTTGGAAAAGTGATAGCTTATGGCTCACGCCAGTTGAAAGTACATGAGCGGAATTATCCCGTCCACGACTTGGAGTTGGCGGCGGTGATTTTTGCACCTAAATTGTGGTGTCACTATTTATATGGCATGAAAGTGGATATATTCACGGACCATAAGAGCCTAAAGTACTTATTGGATCAGAAGGATCTCAATATACGACAACAAAGGTGGATAGAGTTCCTCGGGGACTATACCTTTGATATTCATTACACTCCTGGGAAGGGAAATGTTGTCACAGATGCCTTGAGTCGTAGGACTCTGACAAGGGCAAATTGGTTGCAGATGCATGATGAGCGTCTGATCCAGGAGTTGGAAGCATTAGAGATTTCTTATGTTGACAAGAATTCCACAGCAAATACGTACTTGAACTGGACAGAGGTATAGTATGACCTTACGGACAAGGTTCGGCGAGCAACTGAACTTGATGAAAGTTTGCAACGCTACGCAGTGGATGGGTCAAATGGCCAATCCTCCTGGGATGATGGCCTTTTGCGGAAAGATTGTCATTTATGCGTCCCAAGTATGGGTAAGTTAAGAGAAGAATTGATGTATGAGGCTCACTTTATGAAATACTCAATTCACCAAGGGAGCACAAAGATGTACAAAGACATGAAAAAGCTATTATGGTGGTCGGGTTTAAAGAAAGACATCGCACACTATGTGGTTAAATGTCAGACCTGTGCCCTAGTGAAAGCTGAATGCCAGATATTTGGAGGTTTCCTGATGTCACAACTGATTTCGAAATGGAAGTTTGATGATATTTCAATGGATTTCGTGCACGGTTTGCCGAGATCTCAATGCGGTAATAATTCGATTTGGGTGATTGTAGACCGGTTGACTAAAGTGGATCACTTCATTCCAAACAAGAGGGACGATTCAGTGGAAGTATTGGCTAAGCTTTATGTTGAGCAAATCATACAATTACATGGTGTTCCCCGTAGCATCGTAAGTGATCGAGATAGGCACTTTACTTCGAATGATTGTAGGTTAATCCATCAGTTGTTGGGGACAAAGTTAACATTAAGTACGACCTTACATCCACAAACGGATGGCCAGACTGAGAGGACCAACAAAACAATGGAGGGCATGCTCCGAATGTGCGCCTTGGATTTTGGGAAGAGGTGGGAATACCATCTCTATATGATGGAGTTCACCTACAATAATAGCTATCAAGCTAGTATAAATATGGCACTGTTAGAAGCTTTGTATGGTAGGAAATGCCGTACACCATTAGCTTGGGCGGAAATAGACGAGTCAAAATTATATAAGCGTAAGGAAGTCGAAGAGGCTAATTCGACGATACGCGCTGTCCGGGAGAGACTGCTGATAGCACAAGATAGGCAAGCAAAGTACTACAACGCCAAGCATCGAAACGTAGAATTCGCGGTGGGCGATTGGGTATATTTAAAAATCAAACCATTCAAGGGCGTGTCCAGGATTCGGCACTTGAAAAAGTTAAGTCTGAGGTATCTTGGTCCGTTTGAAGTAGTGGAACAAGTTTGAGAAGCTACCTATCGGCTAGCTGTTTCGGCAGAATTGAGTGGATTGCATGATGTGTTCCACATATCCGTGCTTCGGAAAGCCATGAAAGATCCAGCTCAGGTAATTGCAAATGATCGCGCACCGGTCGAGTCTAGGCTAACATTTAAGGTTAGGCCCATTCGGATCGAGGATAAAGCGGATAAGCAGCTGTAGAATAAGACAATCAGGATGGTCAAGGTCCGGTGGAACAACTTTGGTCGTGAGGAGTTAACATGGGAGCAGGAGAAAACCATGCGTGCTGAATTTCCCAAATTGTTTGTATAAAATGTTGTAACATTTTTTTGTTGAAGAAAATGTATGTTATAACATCTTTTTGATGTATTCTTATGTTGTATGAAAATTTCGGGAAAAAAATTTTTTTTAAGAAGGGATGGATTGTAACACCCCAAAGGTTACAGGAAATCGTCGAGCGGAGCTCCACGAAGGTCATCGAGCGGAGATCGTCGAGCTGAGCTCGACGAAGGTCATCGAGCGGAGGTCGTCGAGCGGAGCTCGACGAAGGTCTTCGAGCGGAGCTCGACGAAGGTCTTCGAGCGGAGCTCGACGAAGGTCGTCGAGCGGAGCTCGACGATTTTGGAACGATTCGTGTCAGGTGGATGTTTTGTGGCAACTGAGCGGTGATTTAATTTCAACCCGAGTCGTTGCTTGGTTTTGTTGATTTTATCGTGTGGCTGAGATGTAGTCTGAGGCCTCTTATGCAGACAGATAGAAAGGATGAAATCATTATTTCCTTTTCCTTTCTCTCTCTTCCCGAGTTTTGGAGCGGAGAAATCTTGGCTGGAGCTAGGGCTTGCTGAGGTTGCTGTAGAAGATCTTGCGACCGAAAACAAGATCTAAAGCTATAATCGCGAAGGGGAAAGTTAGGCGATCATTTCTATCCGCGTATAAAAACTATGTCATGGTTCCAAAAAGAACGTTAAGGGTAATGATCTTCCTCCTTGGACATGTGAAGTACTTATTTTGGCATATGCATGGATTTCCCCAACCAAAAGGTGGAATGTTGAGGGATTTCCGTTGGTTTGATTCTTGAAATCCCCAAGAAGTCTTGCATATAGATCCAAAAATGTGTAGTACGGAATATGCAAATTGTGTGAAGCCCATCTAGACAGGTTGGTCTGAATTGGTGATGCTTTATTTTGCGCACCGGAGAAGACTCCGCATATAAACGAGTATTTTGTGGAGTCGGTGGGTTGTGTCTGTGAAGTGGAGTAACAGGAAGTACTAGAATGGAGTTCCAGGAAAAATACCCTCGAAGTTTGTGTATTATATGCTGGCACTACTGGATGTTGTAGAGTTTGGGTTGAGTTTATGCGCAGAAAGAGAGTTTCTGTTGACCCCGTCAAGCGATCGTGACGAACGCTGGCATTGACTCTCGCTTTGATTATGAAGTAAGTCCTTCGGGGATGTTATGGCTAGTGTGAGCTATGCGCTCTTAAAGTCCGATGAGCCGAACATACAAGGGGATGCCGACCCGCGTCAGTCTAGACATTGAACTGGCGATTTGAGGAACAGGGAATGGCTGAACTGTATCCGCGTTATGGTTGTTTAACTTGAGTGCCTAAGTTGTTGGCTTTGTTAGGATCACATAATGAGAGTCTTGGGCTATTCGCCATCAAGACTAAAGTCTCCAAACGTGGGCCGTGGAGCATGAATGCTCAATGTTTACCGTTGGGTTTTGGACCCTTGAACGGTGGTGGGACCCTGGTTTTCTAGTACACCAATAATGTGCCATGAGTGCACGAAGCGTCGGACCATGTGGTCGACATTTGTGATATATTGATGGTACATGAGTGCACATCTTGTGATATATCTGCTTGTGAAATGTTATGCCTGCAGGGAAGGAATACCGCTGCCCCGGGAAAAAGGGGTAGGGTCATTGTAAATTAGTAAGTTGAATGCTGATCGTTTCTTTGTTTGCCACCGTTGCAGTGGATTGTCCCCATGCAGGTGCTGGAGAGCCGGGTGGAAAATAGTGGGTTGAAGCCCTTGCTGATGCAACTGTTATGCTCTCCCTCGAAGGCCAATTAAAGAAATGTTTTACTATTTTCATGTGTGTTCGGCCTGTGTGCCGATGTATGTAATCCACACTTGTGAAGAAAACCTGTAAGGTCTTAAGGCAAACTTGTTATGTATTTTGTATTCATTCCTTCGAGATATATAAATGTGTTAGTTTATATATATATTGGACATTCATGGTTGATGAGTTCATTCTAACCCCTAAGGCTTCCGCTAGAATGCTCTGAATTAGGATGTGTGTACTAGTTTTTTATATTAATATGTAACCTCGCCGCCTGTTTATGTCATATAGTGTGGGCCCCGGCCGGACCTTCAATTATATTTCATTTAATGGATGGAGTCGTTACAATTTGGTATCAGCTCGTCTTGGTCTTTCCCTTTCGAATTTATTGTCGAATTCTTTTGTGGGGTGGTGAGCACGTGTAAGTGTGACCCGCTTTAACAGTAAATGAACTCAAGAATGTCCACTAAGGAATGTAAATACACCTGTTTGTGGAATCTGCGCATTCCTATAATGTTGTTGTTGTTGGGTACATTGGAAAATGTGTACTAGATTTGGAAAAGCCACAACTTAGTCAATGATATGCATCAATGTGTATTTGATAGAACTTTGAGATTCATTGTGCAGGTTTAAAAATTTGAAGGAAAATTTTCTAAGTACAAGTGTCGACACTTGTGAAGAAACTGTGTCGACACTCAGAAAACTTATGTCGACACACAGGCAAATTGTGTCGACACTCAGGAAAGTTGTGTCGACACCCAGCTGCTATATCGATACTCAGGAAAGCTGTGTCGACACACTGGCAAAATGTGTCGACACTTATAAAGAAGTTGTGTCGACACTCAAAACAATGTTGACACCTAAAGAAACAGTTGTGTCGACATCCAGAATTGTGTCGACAACTTAAAATAGAATTGTTTCGACACCTAAAATAGAAGATGAGTCAACACTCAGGAGCTATGTCGACACCTGAAGCAATTGTGTCGACACACAGGACTTGTGTCGACACACCAACTCTCAAGAGGCTGTGTCGAGTTTAGAAGCAATTATGTCGACACACAGGACTTGTGTCGACACACACTCAACACCATTTGACAAACACTCAATGCCATATGTCTGCAACAGAAATGTCGAGACAAGAAGCTGTTGTGTCAACACACAAGACTTGTGTCGACACATACAACATAAAGCAGTGTCGAGAAGCAGAAGTATGACTGTGTCGACACTTGGAGTATTTGTGTCGATACCTTGAAGACTTGTGTCGACACTTAGCCTATATGTGTCAACACATGTGAAGTAGTCTGCTGAGTGTTGTATGCTGAGTTGGACAGACATTGAAGAACCTGGTGATGTGATTGGTGACTTGACAACTGTCATAACTAACCGGTCTGACATCACTGTCAGAACTGTCAGAAATCTGTTATGAACCGGATCAGCCGGTAACCATGGAGCAAGCTCTATATAATAGCCAGATAAGGAATAAACAACAACGTGAAAAATATCTCTGGATCATAAAGAAGAATTCTGACAGATCAAGGCCTCTCTGCAAGAAAGATTCAGAGTTCAATCTGAATCTAAGGAAGAAGCTGACTGAAGATCCACTTCAACTTCAAGAGTAGATCCACCTTATTTGTCCTAATCAAGAAGCTTTGAAAAGCTAAGTTAGGTTGGATCAGAAGGATCAGTTTATACAAGAACTGATCAAGAAGACAACATCAACAGAGAAATCTAGCTGGTGAAGTTTTCTGAAACGTATTACTCACAAATTCTTGTATGATCTATTGTTTGATCTGAGATTGTAAGCCTAAAATTATAAAGGCTGAGGTAGGGAAGTGTGCCTGAGGTAGGACTTGTGGAAAGTCTGAGTTGTAAGCCTAATTATAAAGGCTGAGGTAGGGCTGAGGACTGAGGTAGGATTCAGGGAAGAATCTGAGGTAGGACTTGTGTAAAGTCTGAGGTGTAGGAACCATTTTGGGTTCTGAGTTTGTAGGATCTGCGGAACTGAGCCAGTGGAAGGAAGTTTGGCTGAATCCAGTTATCTGCTGGATAAGCGAAGGAGGAAAGTGGATGTACCCATATCTTGGGGAACCACTATAGATCTGGTGTTTACTGTGTTGCATTGAATTTCTGTAGATAGAATTATTCTGTGCTAAAAGAAGTTACAAATATTTATTTGCCTTAAAATCAAAAAGACACCAAAAGATTAGAACCTATTCACCCCCCCCCCTCTAGGTGTTTAGGCTCTTGAATCAAAGTCTTTCAAGTGGTATCAGAGGGTGGTTCCTCAAAATTTGACCTAACAGTCAGAGGATTTCTCCAAGGCAAATAATAGATAACAAGCATGGGTTCAAGTGAAAATCAAATGGAGTTTGGATCTATGAAATTGCCCATATACAGGAAAGAATCTTTTGGCATTTGGAAAGAAAGGGTCAGGCTACTTATGGAAGCATCTGATCCAAGAACTTATATCACAGTACAGGAAGGGCCCTTCATCCCAATGAAGGTTTCAGTTCTTGATGCAAATATTCAAACTCCAAAGAGTTATTCAGAGATGACTAAGGATGAAATCATCTTGGCTACATTAGATAAAAGAGCTCAGAATATAATTGTAAGTGTCATAGATGATGCAATATTCTAGAATCTTGTACACTTTAAAACTTCCAAAGAAATGTGTGATACATTGATTGTCTACATGGAAGGCACAGAAGAAGTTAGAGAGGACATAAAGTCTATGCTAAATCAGGAATATGAGAGCTTTAGGAAGAATAAAACTGACAGCATTGCTGAATGCTATAAAAAGTTTTTCAAAATAGTGAATGAACTGATGACATATGGAAGAGTCTTCAGTACTTATGAACTGAATGACAAGTTTCTTAGGTCCCTAACAAAGGATTGGGACACTAAGATATGTGCCATCAGGGAAGTGACCAAACTGGCTGACACACCACCACCTACACTTTTTAGAAAACTGCTTGCATATGAAATGCAGCTTACTGCTAGGAAAGAGGAAGAGAAGGGCAGCAGATCTGAACATAACAAAAAGACAGTAGCCTTCAAGGCTGAGGGCTCAAGGAAGGGTAGGAGAAAATCTTCTTCTCCACCTGGAAGGAGTACTGAAGCAGAAGAAGAAGTTCCTGACACAAGTACATCAGTTAGTCACACATCTGATGAAGACTTTGCTGCCTTCACTAGACAATTTCAAAGGTTCATGAAGAAAAAGAATTGGAGAACCATGCCTTCATCTACATCCTATTCCAAGGATGAATACTACAGGAAGAAGAAAACACCTAAGTATGACAGGTATGCTTCTAAACCTGGTAAACAATCTAATTCTAAGATTGTGTGTTATTGTTGCAATAGGTCTGGGCATGTCATAACTGACTGTCCTGACAAAAGAAAGGAGTCAAAGGACAAGAAGAAGAAGCCGGTCAAAGGCAAGATGGAGAAGTCTCTAGTGGCTCAGAAGGAGAAGAGTTGGACAGACTCTTCATCTTCAGAATCTGAAGAAGAGGTAGAAGCATATGTTGGACTCTTCTCAACAGAAGAGGATTCTAGGGAACTAGAATTCCTACAGATGCTGGACTCCATAAATGGAGTAGAAGAACATTTCTGTAAAGGGCTGATGGCTCAATCAGAAGAAGATAAGTGCCAGGATCAGTCTAGACCAAGTAAGGTAAACAATTCACCCCTAGTCTCATATTACTTTACTGGATCAGAATCAGAAGCATCTTCTTCAAAAGAAGTGGATGGATCTGAGTCTGAGGGGATGTTCACCAACTCATTAATGAGTATTGTGGGTTATTGCATGCTTTAAAGAAGAGCAAGTTTCTTGTTAAAGAGCAGGCCAAGGAGATTGAGTCTCTCAAACTGGCTGCAGCAGATTCACCAAAACTGCTGGATCAAAAACTGAATGAGGTTGCAAAATTTAAAAATATTACAGTTATTCAGATGGGCACAATCTCATTCAAAGAGAATCATATCAAGAAACTGGAGCGAAAACTTCAGCAAGAGAGAGAGCTAGTGGCAAAATTCTCCAAGCAAAAATAAGTCTTACCTTTGATAGATAATTTTGTTTCACAAAAAGGAAAGACTGGTCTAGGCTTCAAGGGAAGAACTAGGGCTACCAATTCTCATAGAAAAGGTAAAGTCCCAGTTCAGCCTCAAGCTTTTAATCCCCCTATTTTCTTTAAGAAGGTAGTGAATCCTACTAACAGGTATGATCATGACATGACACATGGTCACTGTGAGCATGAAAATTTCATGAGCAAGGGTGCTAATGCCAATTGACCAATCTATAGGCATGCCCATCATATTCAAGAGGAGTTCTTGAAGAATGTTGTTCCAGCACCAACACTTAACAAGCCTACTGACAACAAAGTAAGAAGGCATGTACCTAAGAATAGGTATAATAGGTTTGAGTGTTGGTGTTGTGGCAAGGTGGGCCACTTTGTCATGGATTGCTGGTTTAACTTAAGTGTGAAAACCAATAGTAGGATTCCTGTTAGATCAGTCACAGGGTTTCAAACTAACAAGGACCTAGGACCAACTAGCAAGTTGGGTTCTAAGGGTAAGTGATTCATTATTTGTTGCAGGTAAATCCAAGTGACCATACCCCTATATGGTACTTGGATAGTGGCTGTTCCAGACATATGACTGGAACAAGGAGAATGTTGAGGGACTATGTGCCCATAAAGAATGGACCAAAAGTTATCTTTGGTGTATCAGAAAAGAGAATTATCAAAGGATTTGGTAACATATCTTGTGATTCAATTACAATCACTAAAGTGGCTTATGTAAAGGGTCTAAAACATAACCTGATTAGCATAAGTAAACTGAGTGATCTAGGTTATGATATTTATTTCCACAAAGGAGAGTGCCTAGTAAAAAGGTCAAGTGATCAAGAGATCATTTTGACTGGCACTAGAAAAGGAAATGTGTATTGCCTTAACCTAGAGTGTGAGTCTAACAACTCACCTATTTATTTGGTTGCAGGAGAGAAAGCTTCTCTATGTGTCAAATGGCACAAGAGGCCAGCTCATCTGAATTATAAGTCAATTGGACTGCTGTTCAGCATGGGATTAGTGAGGAATGGTCCTCAAGTTCAGTGCATAAAAGTGGGTGTGTGCTCAGCTTGCCAAAAAGGCAAGCAGATTAAGTCCTCTTTTCAGTCACTTGACATCAAAGATTCAAAGAGATGTTTGTATCTCATGCATATGGATTTGTTTGGTCTTATGCTAGTTCATAGTCTTGGTAGGAAAGCATACACACTTATTGTTGTGGATGACTATTCTAGATTTACATGGGTTTTCATCTTGAGGCAGAAATCTGAAACCCCAACTATTTTCCAGACTTTTATCAGACAAATACAGAATGAATACAACAGCTCAGTGGTCAAAATCAGAAGTTACCATGGAACTGAATTTCAGTCTGAATGTATGAGAAAATTCTGTAAAGAACTTGAGATTCATCAGGAATTCTCTTCACCTAGAACTCCTCAGCAAAATGGTGTTGCTGAAAGAAAGAATAGGACTCTAATTGACGCCAGTAGAACTCTACTGAATGACACTACTCTCCCTGAATACTTCTGGGCTGAGGCAGTAAATATTGCATGTCATTTGCTCAATAGGGCCTTCATCAACAAGAAACACAAGATGACTCTCTACCAGATTTTAAAAGGCAGAAAACCAAACATATCTTACTTCAGAATCTTTGGTAGTAAGTGTTTTGTACAAGTCAATGGTAAACACTACCAAACTAAGTTTGCTGCCAAATCCCTAGAAGGGATATTTGTTGGGTACAGCAACCATAGTAGAGCATACAGGATCTACAACTTGACTACTCAAGTTGTAGAAGAATCTGTGCATGTTGTATTTGATGAGTCAATATTTATTAACAGTGAATTGTCTAGTTCTTCAGTTAGTTCTACAGGTCTAACAGATAAGCTGGACAAGCTGACCATCAATGAAGATGTTCCTACTAAACTGGATGAGGATAAAGATGCCAGCTATCCAGGGGGAGATTAAGTCCCTCTAGGTGAAGAAGAGAATGTGGAGCATCAAGATGAGGAAACTGGAGATAGTCATAATGGTGATAGAATTCCTCCAGCAAGGAGACACCTGAAGGATCATCCATCTCACCAGATCATTGGTAATGCAAGTCAAGGTGTTCTAACAACGAGCAGGAGCATGAACACAGTTTTGTGTTTTAGCTTCCTGTCTCAGATAGAACCCAGGAAGATTGAAGAGGCCATGCAAGACACCAACTGGATTGATGCAATGCAAGAAGAGCTCAGTCAGTTCAAAAGGTGTAAGGTCTGGGAACTAGTGCCAAAACCTAAGGATCACAACATAATAGGAACTAAGTGGATCTACAGGAACAAGCTTGATGAGAATGGCACTATAGTCAAGAACAAAGCTAGACTGGTAGCTAAAGGCTACAGGCAAGAGGAGGGTATTGATTTTTATCAAACCTTTGCTCTAGCGGCAAGGCCGGAGGCAATAAGGTTGTTCTTAGCCTATGCTGCCTATCAAGGGTTCAAAGTATATCAAATGGATGTGAAATCAGCATTTCTGAATTGTAATTTAAAAGAAGAAGTCTATGTAGAACAACCCTCAGGTTTTGTAGACTCTCACTTTCCTGATTATGTATATAGGCTTAGGAAAGCTCTATATGGTTTGAAACAAGCTCCAAGGGCTTGGTATGAAACCTTGTCTACCTTCCTCATTGAGAATAAATTCTCTAGAGGAAAGATAGACAAAACTCTATTCTATAGGGAATCAAAAGGCAAGATATTACTAGTCCAGATATATGTGGATGACATTATCTTTAGTTCTACTGAAAGCAGCCTTTGTAGGAAGTTTGCCAAACTTATGCAAGGGAAGTTTGAGATGAGCAGTATGGGTGAGCTGAAGTTCTTCTTGGGACTTCAAGTTAAACAGACTGAGAGTGGGTTGTCCATATCCCAGTCTAAGTTCACAAAGGAGTTGATTCAGAAGTATGGTTTGGACTCAGCTTCTACAATGAAAACTCCAATGGGAACAAGTATGCCTATATGCAAAGATGAAGCAGGGAAACCTGTTGATGAGTCTTTGTATAGAGGGATAATTGGCTCCCTACTATACTTGACTGCTAGTAGACCTGACATCATGTATGCAACATGTGTCTGTGTTAGGTATCAAGCATGCCCTAAGGAATCTCATTATACTGCAGCTAAAAGAATTTTAAAATATCTTAAGGGCACACCTAATCTAGGCCTTTGGTACCCTAAGAATAGAGATTTTCTATTAACAGGTTTCTCAGATACAGATTTTTCTGGATGCAAAGAAGACAGAAAAAGTACAACAGGAACCTGTCAGTTCCTTGATGGGAGGCTGGTGTCATGGAGCAGCAAGAAGCAAACCAGTGTAGCTATATCAACAACAGAATCAAAGTATATAGTTGTTGGTAGCTGCTGTGCACAATTGATGTGGATGAAGCATCAACTAGAAGATTATGACATCCAGGTAAGTAGAATACCTTTATTTTGTGATTCTACAAGTGCTATTTCTATTGCTAAAAATCTTGTATCACACAGTAGGACAAAGCATATAGAAATAAAGTTTCATTTTATCAGATAACATGTTGAAAAGGTAAATATTAGTCTAGAGTTTGTAAAAACAAATAATCAAATAGCTGATATTTTCACAAAACCATTGGATGAAACTAAATTCAGTAATTTAAAAATTGAATTAGGTATGTTGAACCTAGAATAGGTTAACTTAAGTTTCCATGAGTAGCATCAGTAAGCACCGAATTTCTCTTGAAATTTGTCTAAGTACAAAGTTTGTGTCGACATAAGCTAGTTGTGTCGACACACTCAGTATGTTGTGTCGACACAGTAAAAGGATGTGTCGACACAGAAACAGTAACTGTGTCGACAAAAGAATAGGTGTCGACACAACCTTGTTGAGACTATATGTCGAAGGGATATTGGTGTCGACATATAAAGTTGGTGTCGACACAACTCTGTCGAGACTTAAGTTGTCAGTGTCGACACAGACGCAAGTATGTCAACACAGACTCAAGTTTGTCGACACAGACTCAATTATGTCGACACATATATGTGTCGACTTAAAATATGTTTTGTCGACTTAGACATTAGTATGTCGACACATAATCATGTCGACTTAACTTAAGTTCTATCAAGACCTAGGTCATTGTTGTCGACACAAAAATAGATTTGTCGACTTAAGCCCGACTTTTGATCTGCCCTTGACTCAAGTATTATAAATAGGTGAATCCAAAATCTGGTCGACTACGCTATCAGAATTTTTGACTCTACACCTTATGTCGACATAGACCTTCTCTTCTCTTCTCCTCTAGCACTTACGTCAATGGCGCCAAACCAAGAAGACAAGGTTAATGAAGGTTACAAACTGGTTCGCGAAGGTTTCACAACTGCTTCTGACTAAATTCAGGGAGTCATTGCCCTAATTTCTGAAAATGGACTAGAATATTTGGTCTCAGAACCGACCAAAATTTGGAAGAAGGAAGTCATGGAGTTCTACACAACTGCTTCATTGGACACTAAAGGAAAGAAATTCAAGGCTTCTATTCAAGGTACCCAGGTGAAGCTAACTTTGAAATCACTCAGGAAAGCACTACATCTGCCAGTGATTAAGGATACAGACGAAATTACTCCATCCCAAATAACTGAAGCATTAAGTTGGTGTGGACTGAATCCCATTAGTAAGATTGGTTTATCTGTCAATAGAAAAGGGATGAATTCCCAAGGAAAATTTCTTTCAGAGGTGGTGGGCAAAGTGATTATCTGCAAAACAGGTGGACATTATCGAATCTCTGCCCACATGTTCAATCTGATGGTGAGAATAATATTCAAGATAAACACTGACTGGGCTGCAGTAGTGTTTGATAAACTACAAGAAGGAATAAAGAAACCTAACCTAGGAAGGATCCTCAGCTTATGCTTAACATCAGTAGTTCCAGATGTACTGAAACAAGCAAATGGCTCTAAGATAAATCATATGAGAAAATGGATGTAAGGATACTGTCAAGGTGGGACAGAGTTCTAACCAAAGAATTCCCTGCTCCTAAGGAGCAAACTAACAAAGACAAGAAGAAAAGAAGGTGGATGTACAGGCTGACTCCTCCAAGGATTCTAAGGAGGAAGTGGTCTTCAGTTTTGATGAAGACCAGCAACAACAAGATGTTCAAGCTCAAGCAAAGGACTGTGAGCCCCAAGAGCAACAAATTGAATCTACTCCAGGGGGAGAAAACTGAGAAAAATAAACTGAGTTGCCTGCCCAAGGGGGAGGTATTGATGATGTTGTCTTGGATAGTGACTTAGCTGCAGACACAATAATGGATGTTGTATCTGAAATCAACTCTGTGGCTGAAGTAACTGATAAAAATGATGCTTAAAATGAGCCAGTAAGTATCTTCTCCACAGACTAGTGATGTAGTATAGTATTCTCCTCAAAAAAATTTCAAAGGGACACTTTTGTTTACACAACAAAAGAGGTCTTTCAAGTAGTATTAGTCTTTAAAGTAGTTTTTTTTTTTTAAAAACTAACCTTATTCCTTCTGAACAGATACAGCAGGAATTTACAATGGAGGAATTGTTTCCTGATCCTCTTACTGATAAGACTGAGGGGGAGGAAATTGAAAAAGAAAAGGAAATTCCAAGGACTGGGGGGGAGTTATCCAAGGATACCCCAGTTGAAAAGGACATTGTTGATATTGAAAGTACATCTGAATATTCTGAAGATGAAGAAGCCACATTGGCTAAGAAAAGAAAGTTGTCTGTGTTAAAGAAGAAGAGTTCTGGATATAAGAATGCTTTGCAACTGGGAACAGCACCATCTATATCAACTGTGGACTTCAGTTCTTTACTGGTCCAGATGCAAATAAAACTAGATAATCAAAGGCAGACTATAGAAAAATATGTGGATGAAACTCATAAGGAGTTACAGTTTTAGTTGGCCCAGGATATCAAATCCATTAGATTTGAAGTGAATCAAAATAAGAAGGAGATGATAGATTGCTTCCATAAAGTAGGTAATGTTGTGGTGTTCCTGACCAAGCAACAACAAGATATACAAGCTAAAGTGGATGAAATTGAAGTAAAGCAGGGAAATGCACTAGAGAATCAGATTAGAATGAATGAAAATCTCAAGGATTCACATCATGCAATATTGACAAAGCTCACTGATTCTAGCACTACTCTGAAGGCTGAAATCTCCAAGCAAATTCAGGAAGATATATCTGCAGTCAAAGGCATATTTCAAGAATCTCAGGAGAAAATAAAAACCTTCTTGACAAAATTCAGAGCTTATTTTAAAGAGGGAACTGAATATATAGCTGATCAAGTCAGATTCCAGAAAGAAGATTTAAGAGATCATATTGCAAGAGAAATCATAAAGGGGGAGAGATTACTAGTCAAAGCCGGCTCTGACCATGCTAAATGGACTACCAATAGCATCAGAGCTACTCTTGGATATCCTCCTCTTTATGATGATGCTAATGTAGCTGAGTCTGGGATTCAACCTGAATATTTTGAAGGAGATCAGCCTGAAGTTGCTCAGGTTATCTACCCCCCAGCTGATTTTGAGATGGTTCAAGAAGAAGTGCTGAAAAATGTATAGTCCTCCACAAGAGGTACAAAATGTAATTCTTGAAAAGGTTGAAATGTCAGAAGCTGCATTGGAAGCTCAGAAGGAAGCTCAACTCTCCATGAAGAGATTCCGAGAGTAGGCTGAGCTGAAGCCAGATTTTGAGCAGTGGAGCCCAAATTCTAGAAATATCATACTTACTGCCTGGAAAGCTGTTAAGGATAAAACCCATGACAGGGGTAAGTGGTATTCTGAGCAAGAGTGGAATAAATATCAAGCTGGACAAGAAGCAATTCTACAGCATAGAAGGAGTGCTAAGGTTAAGAAGCTACCTGCTAATGCTCAAGAGCCAAGCAATTACTTCCCCAAACCTTTTCACTATTTTGAAAGACAGAAGATCAAGGCTGAAGAATTGAAGAAGAAGCTCCCAAGGGAAAAAGCTAGCTGAGGTTGCTGAACCTTCTATGCAGGCTAAAATCAAGTCTGGCAAAGGAATAGTTATTAAGGAACCTAGTTAGTAATAGGATTGTTAGGTTCTTGTAATAGAATAATGTATTACTTTTTTTGATAATTTTACTTTCAAGACTACCTAAACACCTAGAGGGGGGGTGAATAGGTTCTAATTCTTGTTTTAAAATTAAGATAGAATATCACTACAATACTGTAATATAACACAGAAAATTCTGCAGCAAACTCAGCACACACAATCACAGATTCTACAGCTACACAATTCACAGATTGCACACAGTATTTATAGAGGTTCCCCAAGGTCTGGTGATGTAGGCCCGCTCTTTCGAGCATTTTGGTGGCCGACAAATTAACGCGACACTCTCGAATAATTCTCACGTTACACTCTAGCATTTAACGTCGCAGCGGTTTTATTAATATTATTACTAAAAAACAATTACGGAGGGTTCGCAAAGCCCTTCAAGATAGCACCAAGGCGATAGGCCAAGGTCCTCTCAAGCGAAAAGAACCCACATGGTTCGATCGAGCGTGTTGTACCAAAAAAGAAACCACCGGAAACAAAAGATTCGGGCAAGGGTGGTTCTCTCCCAACAAAATATAAACGAGGGCCGCCACGCCTCACGAACTTAAACGAAAATACGATAAACAAGACAATAACTAAAATAAAATAAACCACGAAAAATCAAGCGTTACACAAAATGCGCAATTTGCCAAAGCCATAAGATTTATCTAAGGAAGAGAAACACGTTAAGTAGAGATTTTCATTACCCAACCAGATTGGATGAATCCGGTTACGCTCAACTAGAATCGTTCCTCAACGGCACCACCAGAGATACGCTGGAGGGAGAGAAATTCGTCGCCTTATTCGTGTCACGCTGTATTTGGAAAGTCCCGGCGAAATCTTCTGAATATGGAAAGAATAATTCCAAATAAGGCAGGAGAGAGAAAAGGTGGCAGGATATCGGAATATTTTAGGAAAGATATTTTTCAACTATGGTAGGTAGAGAAATTATGGTAGGAGGTATATTTAGATTATGGAGAATAAGAGGGGAATATGGTAGAGAATATTTTGGTTTAGGAATGAGATTTGGTAGTAGAGATTAAAGATGGTATAATATCTTGGTGTTTAGGAAGGAGATGTGGGAGGGGGTCAGTTTTGGTGTGGGGGAAAAGGAGAGATGAAAGGTGGCGGTTTTTTTGGTGTTAGGGTGACCGATTTTGAGAGGGGTGGTGGAAGGCTCGGTTTGGTGGGGTGTTGTGGTGGTCGGGTTGTTGAAAGGAAAGGTGGTGGCCGACTTGTGATGGTGGAGAAGAGGGGCTCGACTAGGTTATGGAAGTTATGGCTCGGTTTTGCTAAGGGAGTGGGAGATGGCCGGTTTTGCGAGGGGAAAATGGTGGTGGTGGTCGGGTAGCAAGGGAGGCAAGGGAGAAGAGATGGTCGTCGGCCAATACAAGAGGAAGAGGATGGGGGAAGAGGGATTTCGGCCAAAGAGGAAGAAGGAGGAGAGAATTCTTCAAGAGGAGGATTAAGGTTGGTTTTTTTTCAATTTCATTCATTCACTAATTAAAATATGAAGGATACATGCCTATATATAGGCTACACCACTCAATCTCCCTCCAAACAAACTTCAAAATTCAAAATTCAAATTGAACATATGATGGTTATATGCACCCATCATAGTTCATTAAATGAAATAATTAAAATACTACATGATGGTTATACGCACCCATCATTACACATGAAATGGAAATTAAAACATGAAATTAAATAACATTGCAAAAATAAAACAAAGCATAAAAATTAATTAATAATTAATAATAATTTATTAATAATTATTATTAATATGTTGGCTTGCGTTCAGGACGGGTATTATGGCGATGCTCCACATGAACATCCGTAAGCACGCCATCGCCGTCTTTAAAATGTTGCGGGCCGTCATCTCCATCAATCGGGTCACCATCATCATCAGAGGGAGGACGCTCCGTGGCGACATATCGTGGGAAGTCGGCTCCATCAATCCTCCCCCTCTTAAAACGACTCATCACTGATGAGTATGCCTGCGAGTACTCGTCTGGGAGGTCATCGGCGGGGAAGAAGAACCTGCATGATACAAGGTAGTCTTGGAAGGACCTCAAATATGCATTAACCAAAAAAGGAACAAGAATTTCAACAACATCCACCAACATACCTCTGATGGAGACCGAGAAGGAGAACGATCCTAGAAAACTATCACCACCCAACCCAATAGAAAACATAGTGGAAAATATATACAGAGAGGTAGACATTTCAAGTGGCATTAAAGCATAAAGCGTAAAATATGTAACTATGAAAATAGGAGTTATGCCCCAATCAGTGGAAAATTTTAATAGAAATGTCATGTCACCATATTTCCGTAAAATCCGTAAAAAGTAGACTAGCCGATTCGTTAATATTTCTAAGGTGCCCGGGGGCATCCATTCGGGGATGAGACAAACCAAAACCAAATCTTTCATATAGCGGTGGAAGATTATTTGATACAACATAGCAAGTAATTTAATGGACACATTTAGAAGGATCAAGAAATGAAAAATACGCCTAATTAAATTAAAACCATGAGGGGAGAACCCATGTGCAACATGACTGAAATTAATAGTAGAAAATAACGGAATTAAGTCAGGTGGCACGAGCTCTTTCAGTTCAAAAATCAAATCAGTGGAGCCTAATGTTATCGTGTTAAATTTGGTATTAAACTTAGATTTAAAAATATCATAATAATAGGCTTTCAGAAAACGCTCGTCACCAACTATGTTCACCCACATCTTTATAAGTAATTCTAACGGGAAGGCGGGAATAATAAACTTCTCTAAATATAGAGGGCTAAAAATGACGAACTCATCTACTCGAGCTAAGGGAACCGGAGGGAGAGTCGACAGGGTCGACTCTGTAGGGGAAACCAAGTCACACTCAACGTCAAAACATGGATTAAGCGTCCAGGAGAACGCCTCTGGTTGCAATCCATTAAAATCAAAAGTAAACTCGAATAGTGGATTCGTCCTCACTGAAAACTCATCCTCGGTTAACTTTTCACCACAGAATGAATCCACCAAATCAGCCGACATGTCTTTTAACGCGTTAGATATTTTATTCAATTTAGCTTCAGTGATCGTCCCTAAGGTAGGAAAATTTATATCCGATTAAACTTCTAAACTACCTTGGGCCTCAGGCAAAGGAGCTATCATCAAATAAAAATCTATCGGGCCCTCAGCGCTACCGTCATCCAAAGATAATATTTCCTCGCGGGTTAAATCTACTACAGCCTCACATTCTATGTCAACCAATTCTTCCCATGAGGTGGGGACATCGTCTAAGTCAGCAATAGGGGATGGGCAAATCGAATCCATGGGAGTATAAAAATTAGCTCGAATCCCAAGCAGCGATGATAATGTCAAAGGACTAACTCCCGGATGTATAACACTAAGCTTATCCCAAACTGAACATCCATCCCAAGGTGACTCTACCAATACTGTAGAAACCTCTAATAATCCTGGGTCAACCAATATAACGTCGGATCCTAGCAAGTCTTCACCTAAATCAGTAACATGTAAGCTCTCAGCATCGGATGACTCTACCGACTCAACCAGAATGTCTACTAGCTCAGGGTCAACGAAAGATTCCATGACTAAATTATCGTCGAAGGGGATTGGAGATGATTCCTCGGGGGAGAAATCCTCTTCCAGGTCACTAGGGTAACCAATCTCCTCAACGTCACTAAAAGCGTCAGTGAAACTCTCCTCGTCCTCAGTGACGGGATCAGTCCTAATCACATCCTCAGGTTCAACAGAAGAGTCAGGCACTATCGTAAGTGAAGGAAGACTCTCACCTAGCTGATTAACTTCATCTTCCAGAGATTCTATATCCACATAAGCATCCTCAGAGGTATCAGTCACTATATCAGAGAGCTTAGATGTCGAGGCTAAGGAAGCAAGCCCCCTAATAGTAACCTCTTTTGAGTTCAAATTTTGGGGTCGGAATGGCTTATGTTTCCTATAGGTTGGACTAGGCACACTCTGGGTAATACGACCTCTCTGGGGATAGGATCTATCCTGAGGCTTAGGGTCACTCCTATAAGCGGATACGGGTCTAGTGCTGTAACTATTCTTACTAACGGGTGTGGTGTTATTAGTGCGCAGATAGGCGGGATCAAATTGATCCGAGAGGAGGTTACGCATGTGTGGCCAAGCATAATGATAGCTACCAACACGACGCTCTTCGTTTAACCAAAATAATCGGGCTCGACCTACTAATCGCTCTCGGGCAAAGCTAACCTTTTCGTAGTCATCCCATAAATGACAATTAAAATATTGTTCTAATCCCTTAAGCCAGTCTTTAAAAGTTTTGGGATACTCTAAACCGTCATAAGTAGGATAAATGTGGTGTGCCCTAGGGGTGTGTTTAGTCATATCCTTAGCATAAGAATAGTTTAACTGGGTAGCATATACGTCATATGTCATCCTAGAGAGAACCGGAGAGGACACTCGATCTCAATTTAGTGCACGTGCACAGAAAAGGGGTACCAGATCCACTAAACTCTAACGAAGATGGAATTGTTCCCGCCGAATAGCTACGGTTATAATTATATAAAATAGATTTTCTTGCTGAAAAAAATATGAGGATCATTAAAAAAAATTTATTTTTGAATTTTGCTGAAAAAATAAAATATAGACCGCTATTTGCAGACCAACTATTAAATTATAAAATAATTAAATAAAAATAATGACTTAATGAAAAATAAAAAATTTTTTTGAAATTCTTATTAAAATAAGATAGAAAATTTCCAGATTTTTTATTATTATTTTGATAAAAAAAATAAAAATTTTAGGCCGCTATTTGCAGACCAAAAATTTAAAAATTGATTTTTTTTTTATGAAATACCATGCAACGAGTGAGTGCGTGTTAACGTGCCAAATAAGAGGGGGAGGGTGCCAATTATGAAATGGACGTGAACCTCCCTCTGATACCAAATTGATGTAGGCCCGCTCTTTCGAGCGTTTTGGTGGCCGACAAATTAACGCGACGCTCTCGAATAATTCTCACGTTACACTCTAGCAGTTAACGTCGCAGTGGTTTAATTAATATTATTACTAAACAACAATTACGGAGGGTTCGCAAAGCCCTTCAAGATAGCACCAAGGCGATAGGCTAAGGTCCTCTCAAGCGAAAAGAACCCACACGGTTCGATCGAGCGTGTTGTACCAAATAAGAAACCACCGGAAACAAAAGATTCGGGCAAGGGTGGTTCTCTCCCAACAAAATACAAACGAGGGCCGCCACGCCTCACGAACTTAAACGAAAATATGATAAACAAGACAATAACTAAAATAAAATAAACCACGAAAAATCAAGCGTTACACAAAATGCGCAATTTGCCAAAGCCACAAGATTTATCTAAGGAAGAGAAACACGTTAAGTAGAGATTTTCGTTACCCAACCGTATTAGATGAATCCGGTCACGCTCAACTAGAATCGTTCCTCAACGGCACCACCAGAGATACGCTAGAGGGAGAGAAATTCGTCGCCTTATTCGTGTCACGCTGTATTTGGAAAGTCCCGGCAAAATCTTCTGAATATGGAAAGAATAATTCCAAATAAGGTAGGAGAGAGAAAAGGTGGCAGGATATCGGAATATTTTAGGAAAGATATTTTTCAACTATGGTAGGTAGAGAAATTATGGTAGGAGGTATATTTAGATTATGGAGAATAAGAGGGGAATATGGTAGAGAATATTTTGGTTTAGGAATGAGATTTGGTAGTAGAGATTAAAGATGGTATAATATCTTGGTGTTTAGGAAAGAGATGTGGGAGGGGGTCGGTTTTGGTGTGGGGGAAAAGGAGAGATGAAAGGTGGCGGTTTTTTTGGTGTTAGGGTGACCGATTTTGAGAGGGGTGGTGGAAGGCTCGGTTTGGTGGGGTGCTGTGGTGGTCGGGTTGTTGAAAGGAAAGGTGGTGGCTGACTTGTGATGGTGGAGAAGAGGGGCTTGAGTAGGTTATGGAAGTTATGGCTCGGTTTTGCTAAGGGAGTGGGAGATGGCCGGTTTTGCGAGGGGGAAATGGTGGTGGTGGTCGGGTAGCAAGGGAGGCAAGGTAGAAAGGGAAGGGAGAAGAGATGGCCGTCGGCCAATACAAGAGGAAGAGGATAGGGGAAGAGGGATTTCGGCCAAAGAGGAAGAAGGAGGAGAGAATTCTTCAAGAGGAGGATTAAGGTTGGTTTTTTTCAATTTCATTCATTCACTAATTAAAACATGAAGGATACATGCCTATATATAGGCTACACCACTCAATCTCCCTCCAAACAAACTTCAAAATTCAAAATTCAAATTGAACATATGATGGTTATATGCACCCATCATAGTTCATGAAATGAAATAATTAAAATACTACATGATGGTTATACGTACCCATCATTACACATGAAATGGAAATTAAAACATGAAATTAAATAACATTGCAAAAATAAAACAAAGCATAAAAATTAATTAATAATCAATAATAATTTATTAATAATAATTATTAATTATTATTAATATGTTAGCTTGCGTTTAGGACGGGTATTATGGCGATGCTCCACATGAACATCCGTAAGCACGCCATCGCCGTCTTTAAAATGTTGCGGGCCGTCATCTCCATCAATCGGGTCACCATCATCATCAGAGGGAGGATGCTCCGTGGCGACATATCGTGGGAAGTCGGCTCCATCATCTGGGTACATCCACTTTCCCCCTTCACCTATCTAGCAGTATGCTAAATTCGGCTTAACTTCTTCCTTTAACTCAGATCCTCAGATCCTACAGCTAAGAATCCAAAAGGATTCCTACAACTCAGAATGTTTCCACATTCCTACAACTCAGGCTAACAAGCCCTACCTCATCCTTGCCACAAGGCCTACAACTCAGAGAATGCCTTCTCCTACAACTCAGGCACAAATAGCCCTACCACTCAGAGAACAAATCTCCTACACTCAGCCTTTATAAAACAGGCTTACAACTCAGATCTATTAATAGATCCTACAGAATTTGATAAGGAATTATATAACCTCTTACCCCTATCTAGAGAGAAGTGATAAGAACTTTCTTGATTAGCTTCTTGAAGAGGCTGATGGTTGAAATCAACTTGATCTTAGCTTTCTTCAAAGCTTCTTGAATCTGAACTTAGTTGAGTTGATTTCCTTTGAATATAACTGACTGGCAGCTTCCTCCTTAGATTCCAGAAATAGATCTGAATCTTCTTGACAGATTAGTTCAGTATCTGCTTCTTAAGAGACATGTGATTGTCTCCTTCTTGACTTCAAATAGCTGGATCTCTCTCTTTCCAAACCTCTTGAAGATACTTCTGAATTCTTGAATGAATTCAACTTAGACTGAATCTGAGTGGATGATCACTTCAGAATGTCTTCTTAGATCTTCTCACGAAGATCTTCTTCTGTGCCTTGCACTTTCTTGATCAGAGATCAATCTCACAATAGTTGTGTTAGTTATGTCAATTCTTAATTATTATTCTCCTTCTTCTGAATTCATCTATTTATAGACTTCATCCATGGTAACCGGTTGATCCGATTTTTAACTAACCTCTGACAAGTCTGACAGCTTCAGTAAACCTGATGTAACTCACAGTTGTCAAGTCATAAAACAGATCTTGTGCCTTTTTCTTTGTCAGCAAAGCGTCGAGACTGTCTGTCATAAAGTGTCGAGACCACCTGTCAATATGTGTCGACACAAGTGACTTAAGTGTCGACACAGCCTTTGGTGATGTCGACATAGCTGCCTTGATGTCGACATAGCTGCCTTGATGTCGACACAGCTTATTGACACTGCATCTTGAGAATGTGCCGACACTGATTATTTTTGTCGACACAAACACTTCACCATTCATCAGCAATCAACTTTGTCTAGACTCAGCTGTGTGTCGACATAAGTCCTGTGTGTCGACACAGTTGATGTAGACTCAGAACATAGCGTGTGTCGACACTGCCTCCAGGTGTTGACACAGTTGTTGTCGACTCTGCCTCTGTGTGTCGACAATAATCTTCTGTGTGTCGACACTACCTCCCGGTGTCGACACAAACTCACTGAAGTGTCGACACAGCCATTTCCAAGTGTCGACAAAATCTTACTGAAGTGTCGACACAGCCATTTCTAAGTGTCGACACATGGACTTAGAATATGTTTCCTGCATTCTAGCACATTCTTAACCTGCACATATAAACTCAAAATAACATCAAATACACATTGATGTATATCATTGAGCTGAGTGAGGCTTCTCCAAATCAGGTACACATTTTCCAATGTACCCAATATTTTCCTCTTTTGTTCTATAAGAAATTCTTGTAAACCATAATTTTACTGATTAATGAAATCTGTTTCAGCATTAAGTATTTGTTGTTTACATTGATTATGTAATAACCTGCTCTGGAATGTTTTTACTTCTATTACAATTTGGTTTTATCTTAAGAAATATATATCTTTGACTAAGGGTTATGACTTCTCCAAATAGGGGGAGATTGTTGGGTACATTGGAAAATGTGTACTAGATTTGGAAAAGCCACAACTTAGTCAATGATATGCATCAATGTGTATTTGATAGAAGTTTGAGATTCATTGTGCAGGTTTAAAAATTTAAAGGAAAAATTTCTAAGTACAAGTGTCGACACTTGTGAAGAAACTGTGTCGACACTCAGGAAACTTATGTCGACACTCAGGCAAGTTGTGTCGACACACATGCAAATTGTGTCGACACTCAGGAAAGTTGTGTCGACACCCAGCTGCTATGTCGACACTCAGGAAAGCTGTGTCGACACACTGGCAAAATGTGTCGACACTTATAAAGAAATTGTGTCGACACTCAAAGCTATGTCGACACCTAAAGAAACAGTTGTGTCGACATCCAGAATTGTGTCGACAACTTAAAACAGAATTGTGTCGACACTTAAAATAGAAGATGAGTCGACACTCAGGATCTATGTCGACACCTGAAGTAATTGTGTCGACACACAGGACTTGTGTCGACATACCAACTCTCAAGAGGCTGTGTCGAGTTTAGAAGCAATTGTGTCGACACACAGTACTTGTGTCGACACACACTCAACGCCATTTGACAAACACTCAATGCCATCTGTCTACAACAGAAATGTCGAGACAAGAAGCTGTTGTGTCGACACACAGGACTTGTGTCGATACATACAACAAAAAGCAGTGTCAATAAGCATAAGTATGACTGTGTCGACACTTGGAGTATTTGTGTTGACACCTTGAAGACTTGTGTCGACACTTAGCCTATATGTGTCGACACATGTGAAGCAGTCTGCTGAGTGTTGTATGCTGAGTTGGACAGATATTGAAGAACCTGGTGATGTGACTGGTGACTTGACATCTGTCATAACTAACCGGTCTGACATCACTGTCAGAACTGTCAGAAATCTGTTATGAACCGGATCAGCCGGTAACCATGGAGCAAGAACTATATAAGAGCCAGATCGGGAACAAACAACAACGTGAAAAAGATCTCTAGATCATAAAGAAGAATTCTGACAGATCAAGACCTGTCTGCAAGAAAGATTCAGAGTTCAATCTGAATCTAAGGAAGAAGCTGACTGAAGATCAACTTCAACTTCAAGAGTAGATCCACCTTATTTGTCCTAATCAAGAAGCTTTGAAAGGCTAAGTTAGGTTGGATCAGAAGGATCAGTTTATACAAGAACTGATCAAGAAGACAACATCAACAGAGAAATCTAGCTGGTGAAGTTTTCTAAAACTTATTACTCACAAATTCTTGTAGGATCTATTGTTAGATTTGAGATTGTAATCCTAAAATTATAAAGGCTGAGGTAGGGCAATGTGCCTGAGGTAGGACTTGTGGAAAGTCTGAGTTGTAAGCCTAATTATAAAGGCTGAGGTAGGGCTGAGGCCTGATGTAGGATTCAGGGAAGAATCTGAGGTAGGACTTGTGTAAAGTCTGAGGTTTAGGAACCATTTTGGGTTCTGAGTTTGTAAGATCTGCGGATCCGAGCCAGTGGAAGGAAGTTAGGTTGAATCCAGTTATCTGCTGGATAGGCGAAGGGGGAAAGTGGATGTACCCATATCTTGGGGAACCACTATAGATCTGGTGTTTACTGTGTTGCATTTAATTTCTGTAGATAGAATTATTCTGTGCTAAAAGAAGTTACAAATATTTGTTTGCCTTAAAATCAAAAAGACACAAAAAGATTAGAACCTATTCACCCCCCCCCCCCTCTAGGTGTTTAGGCTCTTGAATCAAAGTCTATCAGTTGTTGCTTGTGCAAAGTCACTAAAGTGTGTCTTGTCCACCTATAGGTGACTCGAAGTGGTGTTGGGCAGTCTGAGCCCCAGCGTTCTGATGAGAGTGCGGCACCAGCTGAGGTGCCTACACCTCCTCCTTTTGCGGAGACAGCGTGTTTAGTTGTTGAGGCGTTGTTTGCAATGATTCATGCACAGCCTACTGGGCAGGCGCAGCATCCAATGGTGCCAAAACAGGTTGGTGTGAGGCCTGAACCTGTTGAGGCTGTTGTTGATCCTCGAGTTGCTGAACGGCAGTTCAAACAGTTTATGAGCTTCAATCCTCCTACGTTTATGGGTGTAGGATCCCCAACAAAGGCGGAGGATTGGTTGTCGCGCATCAATCGAATATTGACGGCGATAAGGATGGAGGAAGAACATAAAGTCACCTTGGCCACCTTATTGTTGGAAGGAGAAGCTCAGTTATGGTGGGATGAGATAGAGTTGAACACTTAGCGGGCAGACAACTAACAGAAGTCTCGATAGAGGAGTTTTCGAGACTGTTCTTGGCAAAGCATTTGCCATCGGCTCAGCGGATAGCCATGGAAAATGAATTCCAGCGTCTAACTTGGGGAGAAAGTAGTGTTGACACCTACTTACATGAGTTTACCAGGTTGGGACATTATGTGGGGTCTATTTTTGCTGATGAACAGCGTAAAACCAATCGGTTCTACGAAGGGCTGCAGGATGAGTTGAGATTCCTGCTCTCGAGTTCGGTGAATCAAGGGTTTCAAGCATTGGTGGATATGGTGTGTGCGTTGTAGAAGGATATGAAATGGGTACAAGGCAAGAGGGACTTGGCTATGACAAAGTCCGATTTCAAAGCGTCGCGTCCTGAAAAATCGAACTACCAAAGGAAGTGGGGTAAGAGATCCCAGTCTTCTAGACAGGCTCCTTCTACAGTTACGTCAGGAGCAACTTCGAAGCAAGATTCTCGTAACTGTTATACATGTGGTAGGGTGGGGAATCTAGCCCGTGACTATCGGGTTGGTCCGCCAAAGGTTGAAAAAAAGTTAGGAGCATCATATGCGGAGAAGGGAAAGGCAGTGGTGGAGTCCTCTACATCCCAGGCACAACCCCGAGTTTATAATCTTGGCCAACAGGAGGTCATAAAGCAAAGTGACATCGTCACATGTACGAGTTAAGATACTTTGCTATTGCTTTTGATACTTCATACCTTTTATATAGATTGTGTATGATATGTTTGTCTTAAGCTTTGTCCTGATTTGGGACTGTCCGGCAAGAGCACTATTTGATACGGGTGCTTTACATTCATTTCTATCTGCGGACTTCATGTCACGGATCAGCGTGCCGATTCGTATAACAGCAGATAGTGTGAAGGTGTTATTACTGAATGGATGTGTGATGCATGCAGATAGGACTTGCTATGTAGAGATTCGGATAGGAAGTCGGGATTTTGGATTGGACGCATCTGTGCTGCCGATATCGGAATTTGATGTGATCTTTGGTATGGATTGGCTCTCAGAGTAGCATGTCTTTATTGATTGCAATTCAAAGGAGATCACACTGGGATTGAATACCGAGATTGAGACTAAATTCGTTGGTATGCGAAGAGCGAGTAGGATCTTGATGTCTGCTCTCCAAGTCGTCAATACTGTTCGGAAAGGAGCGGAGTTATTCTTCACGCTTATTCAGGCTGTTGAGCCAAAGGCCAGTGTGATTGATGTTCTGATAGTATCGGAGTTTGCTGATCTGTTTCCTAAAGATCTTCCTGGGTTATCACCCCAGGGGGAGATCGACTTCTCTATTGAGTTGGTGTCAGGTGCAAAATAGTCATTGAACATCCTGTTCATCAAGTCCATAAACAAAGATGGAGCATTCGTCAGCCCAAAAGGCATGACCGTAAACTCATAATGCTCATATCGTGTACAAAACGCCTTCTTGGGAATGTCGCTTTCCCTTATTCTCAGCTGATAATATCCAGACTTCAGATCAAGCTTTGAATACACAGTCGACCCAATAAGCTGGTCGAATAGGTCATCGATCCTCGAAATTTGGTACTTGTTCTTCTCTGTTATCTTATTGAGTTTGTGATAATCGATACATAGTCGCAGACTTCCGTCCTTCTTCACGAAGAGGACTGGGGCGCTCCAAGGTGACAAACTTTGACGTGCAAACCCCTTCTCTATCAATTCTTGAAGTTGTGCCTTCAATACCGCCATCTCTCGGTGCTAAGCGGTAAGGAGACCGCGACACCGGCTTGGCACCCGACACCAACTCAATGGTGAACTCGATCTCTATCTGAGGTGGGTCTCTAGGGAGATCTTTGGGGAATACGTCGGCAAATTCCGACACTACTGGAACACCGACCAAAACCAGGCTTGGGATTCATAGCCTCTAATAAATTTAATAATAACTCTGCACCCTCAAGAACTGTTAACTTAGTCTCGTGTTTGGTGTTTTGTCCTAGAGTGACCCCTTAGGGTTGTAACCAACATATGCATGCTGCTCTGAGAGTCAGTCCATGCCTAAGGTCAAACCACTTATGATCTTTAACGATAATGTTTCCGTTTAGTTTGCATACACATAATCGACACAACAGAAAGCACTAGGACAAACCACACGAGAATGTTAAATGCTAAGGAGTGAGAAGCCCTACAACGAACAGTGCTCTACATAACCAAGAGTATAACAAAGCCTACTTACACAAGTCATAAGCCAGTAACTAATCATGTCATAGGTATAAAAGCTATAAACAAAACCGTACCTATCATCTCGTCTTTTTTCTTATGGCCACCTGCCTTTTTCTTTGTCTTCAGAAGCCCACTCCAACAGTCACGGGCTATATGACCCGGCTTACCATAAGTATAACACATCATTGGGTCTCGCCCAACGGTTGCTCAAGATCCTACCTCCTTTGCCACTGGGGTACCATTCTGACATTCTCTAGCAATATGTCCTATCTTGCCACACATATAACAAGTAAGTGGAACTCGCCCAGCAACTGCTCCTGACTCAACTTCTTTTGTCTTCGGAGCATCACTATGACAATCTTGGGCAAGGTGTCCTATCTTGCCACAAGTATGGCAAGTGCATGGAGCTTGGCTAGTAGATGTTCTTGACCTCTTATGCCACCTCTTGCGGTATTCAGACTTTGCAGAAACTCTAGAGCTCGGTACCTTGCACACTGGCGTCTGGTGGACTTTTGCCATATCTACTTCCAATGATCTAGCTGACTCCACCAATGCTCGGAATCCCAATAACTTTAGTCCTACTAATAGAAGTCGTAAATCATCGTGCAGACCATTATAAAATCTATTAACCAAAGTCTACCCGTCCTCCAACACAAACTCTGCATAGCTCCTTATTATGACAAATGCAGGTAAATACTCATAAACTGAGTGTGCTCTGTAGAACCCCCCCCCCCCCCAACCTTTTGCCAGGGTCGGGCCGGAAGGGTACTACTGGCCCAAGACGTCCACCCAGCGCTCCTTAGGGGAAACGATCCACCCTGTCTAAGCACTAGATGGTCGTCTTGCTCGGCTCGAACCACAACATTCACAACCCATCAGAATATAGCAGAAGCATTAACAGGAAACCACTGCAGATTTTTATAACACATCATAATAATACAGAGGTTCTAGGGCCAAAGCCTAAGCATTTATATAAGCTCGAGGGCTATACATGTACTATATAAGTCTCTCATACTCTCTCTCTCTCCAAGCTGCTCGATGGTACTCACGTCTCTAAACTCTGGGGACGGAGGGGGTGCATCTGCTCGATTAGTCCTAGCTGCTGGCGTAATCTCCTGCGACAATGGGTCACTACGGTGCTCCATTTCCTGTGACTAACGGTTATCTAAATAACCATTCATAGGAAATGGAGCACCGTAGTGACCCATTGTCGCAAAAGATTACGCTGGCAGCTAGGACTAATCGAGCAGATGCACCCCCGCCGTCCCTAGAGTTTAGAGACATGAGTACATCCGAGCAGCTTAGAGAAAGAGAGAGTGATAAGGACTTATATAGTACATGTATAGCCCTCGGGCTTATATAAATGCTTAGGCTTCGGCCCTAGAACCTCTGTATTATTATGATGTGTTATATAAATCTGCAGTGGTTTCCTGTTATTACTTCCGCTATATTCTAATTGGTTGTGAATATTGTGATTCGATCCGAGCAAGGCGGCCATCTAGTGCTTAGACAGGGTAGATCGTTTCCACTAAGGAGCGCTGGGTGGACGTCTTGGGCCAGTACTACCCCTCCGGCCCTACCCGAGCAAAAGGTTGGGGGGGTGCTATAAATTTGTCAGAGGGAGGTTTGGCCCCCCATTTGGAGAGAATTCCAAAAAGTGGATTTTTTGGGGGGGTTTGACCAAGTCAACCCTAGGGGGTCCCCCTTGCTGGTCAAAGTCAAAGTGGGTCCAAATCATCGTGGTCGGGTAAAATTTCGGGTGTCGTGCCATAATTGGTGTGCGCACACTTTTCGGTGCACGACTATGCTTGATTTGACGACGGGTTGACCAATTGTCGTCGAAATTGGTCGGAATGACTTCTGTTGACTTTGTATTAATCCCACGAATCAAACACCACTGACTGGGGTCGAATCGGAGCCTGTTTGGCGAAAGTCAAAAATTTGCGCGTCGCAGCGCGTTAAAATGGTCAAAGTATCCAATTGTATCGTTAGATCTCAGATTGTGACGCGACGAGCTCCATTGTGCTTATATTGACTATACGAGGCCAGAGGAACTGACAAAACTCGATTCGGAGTTCTCTAGCTCGATATCCAAAATCTCGCTCTCGTTGCGTTTTATGAGGAATGGTCACATCCACTATCTGACCTCGGGGTCCAACTGAACGAGTTCTGATGCGATCGAATTGACTATACGAGGCTACATGAATTGACAGAACTCAATTCGGAGTTCTCTAGCTCTATTTCCTACCTAGGGTTACCTCCTACCGGGTCATGGGTAGGGTTTGACAAGTTCAGCGGCATCGTGGCAGTCGTTGGTTTTGCGCGCAGCTCTGCCGATCACTCTCTATTTATTCGCAAAACCTCCTCGGGATTGGTGGTTCTTGCTGTGTATGTTGATGATATTCTTCTCACTGGCGATGACCAGGAAGGGGTAGCCTTGACAAAGCGGCATCTTCGTCAACATCTGGTCGCGAAAGATATGGGCTCTTTGAATTACTTTTTGGGGATCGAAATCTCTCAGAAGCCCAACTCCTTAGTCCTCTCCCAGCGTAAGTATGCCCTTGATCTTCTAAAAGAAGCAGGATTGACTGGAGCAAAACCTGTCAGGTGCCTTATGGCTATTGGAGAAGACAAAACCTGGACAGATGATTCGCCTCTTCTTTCAGATACTACGCGGTACAGGCGTCTAGTTGGTAAGCTTATATATCTCACAGTGACCAGGCCCGACATTTCCTATGATGTGGGAAAAGGTAAGTCAATTCATGCAAGCACCCAGGGAGTGCCATCTACAGTCCGCCTTGCGGATCTTGGAGTATGTCAAAGCAGCTCCTGGGAAAGGATTAATATTTCAGAAGAATGGTCATCTGAGGGTTGAAGCATACTCAGATGCGAGTTATGTTGATGACAAAGGGGATCGCAAGTCTACCTCCGGTTTCTGCACCTTTGTTGGGGGAAATCTGGTAAGCTGGAAGAGCAAGAAGCAGTCTGTTGTTTTTAGGTCCAGTGCTGAAGCAGAGTATCAGAGCATGGCATCGACCACTTGTGAGTTAAAATGGCTACAGGCTCTCATGCTGGATTTAGGAGAGGTCTACAACCATCCTCTACCTATGTTCTGTGACAACAAGGCAGCCATATACATCTCCAAAAATCCAGTCTTCCATGAAAGAACCAAGCACATTGAGGTCGACTGTCATTTCATTCGTGAAGAGATTTTGAAGGAACAAATTTGCACTCCCTTCGTCACTTCTGATAAAGAGCTGGCTGACATCTTCACCAAGCAAGTATCCGCCTCATTTTTTCATATTTGTGACAAGCTGGGCATGATCGATATATATGCTCCAGCTTGAGGGGGAGTGTTGAAGTTGGTGTCTGGGCAGTTTGGCGGTCTGTCTTGGCGGGTTGAAGACTGGGCGGTCTGGCGGTCTGGATTGACGGGTTGATGACCGAGTGGTCTGGCGGTTTCCCTTCAGAAGGTTGGTTGTTGTGTGTTGCTGTCTATGGTCCAAGTGGTCTAGCGGTTTGTCACTGGCGACTTGGAGACCGGGCGGTCTAGCGGTCTCACATGGTGATCTCTCTCTCACTCTGGCAGTTGCCAAGCGGTTAGCCCCTCTATCTAACCGCGCAGCTTGTGCGGTTTGTGTCTGTACAGTCCGCTTGTGTCATGTATTTTTTTAGTCCCACATCTCTTATTTGTATTATCTCTTCTCTCCTCCATTCTATATAAGGGAGGTCATACCTTTGTAATAGATACCTTTTTCAGATAATAAAGTTTCAGTTAAACCACTTCCGGTTTGTTTTAATTCGTTTCTAACATGGTATCAGAGGACACGATCTTTTCCTCCTGATTTTGTGCGCCCTCCCTGTCCGCGCGGCTTGCTTCGCCTACTTGCGCCCTATCCGTGCGGCCTCTTTTTCTCTTCTTGTTGTTGCCCTCTGTGTGCGCGACCTCTTGCCCCTGTTCGCCGCGACCTGTTGCCCTGTTCGCCGCGACCTATTGCCCTGTACTTATTTTGCCTGTTGCTTTTGTTCGAGCGGACTGTCTTCTAGCCGCTCGACTTCTATCCCTCTGCTTGATTCTGCGGGTGGTCGTGGCTTCTCTGGCCGCTGGTGTCTGACATCGTGACCGCTGCAGATCTTCTTCTTCCTATCTGCGCGTCTTGTTTCCTAACCGCGCGGCCTCTCTTCTCTCTCTAGTTATGTCCGCGACCTGTTTTCGCGGTTTCTCTGCCTCTGTTTTTCCCGCGATCTCCTTTCATTCGCGCGGCTCCTCCTATTTTCGTGCGGCCTTCTCTCTAACTGCACGGCCTTCTCCCTGCCTTGGTTTGCTTCTTGGTTGTGTCCTTTGCAGTTTCCTTTTTTGTCTATTGCGGTCTTCTGGTTCTCACGAACTTCCTTGTGCTCATGCTGTGTTCGCTGCTTGTCTGTTCGCGCGACCTGTTTCTCTGTTCGCGCAGCCTGTTTCTCGGTCCTCTCGCACTTCTTTTTTAGTTCGCGTGACCTGTCTCTCTGTTCGCACGACCTTTTTCTACTCCTATGGCTCTCTTCGATATCTCTACCTTCTCCTCTTCTTCGAAGCCTTCTGCATCGGTGGTCACGTCTTCTGGTAGTGCCCACTTCGTTACTCAAGGAAAATGGCTGATCGACTCAGGTGCTACCAATCATATGACCGGCTCTCCCCAGTGTTTTTATCTCCTGGAAACACATGATCGGTTACCCCCCGGTTATTCTCGCTGATGGCTCTCCATCCCCGGCCTATGGGACGGGAGTGGTTCAAGTCACTCCGTCTCTTCAATTCGTGAATACTCTCTACGTGCAAAAATTCCAGTGCAACTTAATATCTGTTACCTCTCTATGCAAGCAATTACGGTGTTCCGTCATATTTACTTCTACTTCTTGTTCTTTTCAGGATCTGAACTCCCAGCAAACGATTGCTACTGGGACTGAGAGTGGCGGCCTATTTTTCCTCGACAACATTTCAGCTCTATCCGCCTTCTCCTCAACCTCCACAGATCTTGTTGGTACCCTAGTTTGGATTTGAGTTAAGTCTTCTCAATTAGTTTCTTGACCCAAGATTTATCTATGGTCAAAGGTTAGATTTAGGTTAGATTCCATCAGTTGTGTAGAGTTGTTGTTTATCCAGTTGAAAATCTGGTTAAGAGTTTTTTTTTAGTTCGACTATAGTCGAACGACGCTCGACTATCATCTATCAGTTGATCGACTATCGTCTATCAGCAGATCGACTATCGTCTATCAGCAGATCGACTATCTCTGAGTTAGTTCAACTCTGTTAGCTCGACGATCTGTGGTCTCAATATCGTCGATCGTCGAGTCCTGCTCGACTCCTTTTGCCCGGACAGATTTCTTATAGTTTGACTATCTGTTCTGATAGTTCGACTATCTACTCTGAGAGTTCGACGATCTCTATGATTCGTTCGACGATCTTTTGTCTGCATTTTGAGATATTGTATTCCTTCTCTTCTATGAATTATTTCTCATTTATCTGGCTTATTTTATTAAAGATTATTTCATTGATTTTATGCTTATATATCAAGGCAATCTTTGCCTCATTCTTTATGCTTAAGTCAAGTTCTATCTGACAATGTCTTTTTGTCCTATTAGTTGAATAATCGTTTTGCTTTATCTGTCATGCTGTCCTTTATAGCTGTTAGACACAGATGTCTTTCTCTGGCCGCAAAGAGTTTGTTTTTGATGTGACTTTCTCTAATATATTTTGGACTTGCAGAATGGATAAGCAGCTTCTAAGAAAGCTTTATCTCTTTATAGGATGTCCTTCTGCAGGCTATTTGTACTATGTGTTATTTGCAGCCCAGATTGTAGATCTCAGAAGAAGACAAGTTTCAAATCGAGAGAAAGATAGAAGCCGTTACAAAGGCTGATATATAAAGAGCTAGAGAGAGAAGTTAAAATATATACATACACAGATATACAGATATTCATATACACAGATACACATACACAACAATAACAAGAAGATACAGCTCTCAGATATTTTTACATACAGCTGAGAAGAATAACTCTCTTTAGAGTTCTCTTCTTCAATCCTGAGTTCATCCTGCTCATAGGAACATTCATACTCAGAGCTTCAAGAAGAAGAAGAAGAAAGAAAAGCTGTTGAAGAAGAACAACCATTCCACATCAAGAGTCTTCTTTAAGCTGCTTCTTCAAGAACTTCAAGACAACAGATCTTCTATGTTAAGAGTTCTGAAGAGATCCTGTACCCTGAAGCAAGGCTTCTTCCTGAATATTCTCTAAGCAAGGGGGAGCTTTGATTCCTTCAGAGCTTTCTATAGCTCAGTGCAATCCACTAGCTTCTCTAATTTTGTTTAACAATAGAGAAGACATTCTAACTCTCTCAACCTCCTGTACAAAGGGTTATTACTCCCTTCAAAAGTGAACCTTGATGGCAGGGCACCTGAGCAAAAACCTGTGTTGGATTTTGAGCTCCTGATCAAAAGCTCAAAGGGTTTACTTGATCTACCTTAATCAGATCAGTTGGTGGCAGGGCACCTTAACAAAAACCTGTAGTGGATTCCTACTAGGGTGGTAGAAGAGTGGATGCACCTATTAAGAGGGAACCACTATAAATCTTCTTGTGTTGTCTGTGTTGCTTATTTTAATTACTGCACTATGGCTGTGAGTAGAATTAACTAGGATTGCTAGTTGCTGTGTTAGGACTAAAGCTCAAACTGTAATTACAGTTAGCTTTCCCTTGTGCACCTCACTTTGTGTTAGGCTCTAGGGTTTCATATATCTATTTACTTTTTCCGCAAATTAACTCTAAGGGAGTTGAGTAGATTGTCATATTTTTGAATACTCTATTCACCCCCCCCCCTCTAGAGTTGTATCTATCCTCACTTTCAATTGGTATCAGAGGGAGGCTGACTAACTTTACAGGCTAACACCTGAGTCACAAGATCTAGATAGATACCAAGTTTATAGATATTCACTTCATGGCCCAGTACAAGGATTATTCTATCACCAGACCTCAAGTATGCAAATTAGCTAAGTTCATCATCTGGAAGGCAAGAATCAAACTGTATATGAATTCTATTGATGAAGATATCTTTTCTTCTATTTTGACAGGACCACCAACACCACCTGCTTTAACTACTGCTACAACTTCAACAAATCTGAGTGCAGTGCCACCTCCTGACTACAATGATGCTTACAAGAAAGCAAAGATAGCTGATGCAAAAGCTATGAACATCTTGGCTCAGACCATGTCTGATGAAACTTTCCAGAAAGTGGCTGATTGCACTTCAGCAAAAGCCATATGGGACTCACTGAACCACATTGTAGCTGGTTCAGCTGATGAGAGGAAGGACAGAAGGTCCAACCTCATATCCCAATATGAGAATTTCAAGAAGACTGGAGCAGAATCAGTTGATACAATGTACACCAGGATCAGCTCCATCATCAATGAGCTGAGAACCCTTGATAAAGAGATCACATTGACAGAAGTCAATGACAAAATATTGATGTGCTTCCCCAGCACATGGGATCTCAGGATCTGGCCCATCAAAGAGTCCAGAAGTACAACTGAGATTTCAACTGAAGCTCTCCTTCGCAAGCTCAAATCATTTGAGCAAGTACTGAAGACCAGGGAAGCTGAAGCTGAAGCCAAAGCACTTACTCCAACAAGGAAAGAGCAAACTCTTGCTCTAAAGGCTGCTGATGCATCTGAAGGAAGCCAATCAAATGAGGAGCTAATGGCACTCTTTGCCAAAAGATTTCTCAAAATGGGCAGAAAGGACTTCAGAAAGAAGTCTTCCAGATATGAAGACAAGCCAAGCTATGACAGAACACCAGCTAAAGAACTTATATGTTATGGCTGCAGGAAACCTGGACACATTCTACCTGAGTGTCCAGAGGAAAAGAACAAGGAGAAGAGAAAAGACAAAGAATATCAGAAGAACCATTCCAAGTCCTCCTCCTACAAAAACAAGAAGAAGGAGAAAGGATTTGTGGCTGAAACCTGGAGTGATACTGATGAGGAATCTTCCTCCTCAAGCTCCAGTGAAGATGAGGAAGAGAAGAAGGCAAAAGAAATTTGCCTAATGGCAATTGATGCCTGCAGCAATCATTCAGCTGCAGAGAGTTCTGATGAAGAAGAAATGCCTACTAAAGATCAGGTATTGTCTTCTTATGATTTTACTTCTGTTGAATTCAGATTTGAATTTAAATCTCTATGTTTAGATTTAATTAGCTCAGAGAAGGAGATTAAGGAGCTTAGAAATAGGATAGCTGAATCAGAATCCCTATCTAGTGAAAATGCTAGGCTAGAAGCTGAACTCACTAGATCTACTGAAGAAATCAAATTTCTTAAAACTGAACTAGCCAAATCTAAAAGATTAGAAGAATCTCTTAATGGTAGAAGTCTTAAGCTGCTAGAGATTACTAGCATGTCAAACACTAGGACAGGTAACAATAAGCTAGGCTTAGGAGCTTCACCAAGTGAACCCCTCATGGTTCTGAAAAACCATCTTTCCACCCCAGTAAACTTTATTTCTGCTGAAGGAATAAAGAATACTGAGCAAGTAAATCAAGTTAACAAAACTTTAAATAAGGCTAAGAGAGAAAAGAGAAAACAGAAATTTAAAGAAATACAAAAATCGTCGAACTATGCTCGACGATCGCAGGCCCAATGGTCGACCGATACTCGACGATCTGGGCATCGATCATCGAACGTTGATCGACGATCTGAACATGATTTTCAAAATAATAATCAGAACCTTAGAAACACTAAGGTAAATAGAAACACTAGGTTCATTGACCCATCAACTGCATGGAGTATTCCACCTAGGAGATCCTATCCCTTAGGATATAAACCTCAGCCTGCTTATTCTTTCATTTCAAGTTTTAATTATGTGAAGAATAATGGACCCAAGGTTTTCTGGGTCCACAATGTCTAACTGTTTATTTTGCAGGTGAAGACCTATCCAATTACTAAAGACAAATGGTATTTGGATAGTGGTTGTTCCAAACATATGACAGGAAACAAAAACAATCTATAAAGCTTCAAGGCCAAGCTTGGACCAAAGGTGATCTTTGGGGATTCCAGCTGTGGTCAAACAGAAGGATATGGTAAGTTTACCATTAGAGCAGTGACATTCAAAAGGGTTGCATATGTGACTGGGCTGAAGCACAACTTAATCTCAGTAAGCCATTTATGTGATGCAGGTTATCAGGTATCATTCACTGACACTCTTTGCAATATTACTTTAAATAGTAATGTAGTGTTAGTAGGCATTAGACAGGGTAACATTTACTTAGTAGATTTTAATTCAACTCAATCTGAAATCTGCCTGTTTAATGAAGTAACCAATAATAACACCTTTTGGCATAAAAGGCTTAGCCATGTTAACCTCAAGAATATATCTAGGTTATCTAAATACAACCTTGTTAAAGGTTTACCTTCTTGCCCCTACAAGAAGGAAAGTCTATGCAGGGCTTGTCAATTAGGACAGCAAACCAAAAATTCTTTAAAATCTGTAAATAAGAGTGATTCACCGAGAATCCTGTATTTATTGCACTTGGACCTTTTTGGCCCAATAAAAGTACAGAGTCTAGGAGGAAAATTTTACACTTTAGTGATTGTAGATGATTTCTCTAGGTTCACTTGGGTGTTCTTTTTTAGAACTAAGGCTGATAACTTCAAAGTTCTTACAGACTTTATGTTATGTGTGCAGACTGAGTATTCTACTCATGTTGCCTTGATCAGAAGTGATAATGGTACTGAGTTTGAGTCTCTTCTCATGCAAGAATTCTGTGAGAAAGAAGGTATCAAACATAGCTTCTCTGCTCCTAGAACTCCTCAACAAAATGGGATAGTGGAAAGGAAAAATAGAACCCTAATTGAAGCTGCAGGAACATTGTTGGCAGATGTTAACATGTCTCTCTCTTATTGGGCAGAAGCTGTTAGCACAGCTAATTATGTTCTGAACAGAAGTCTAATACATAATCTTAAGGGTAAAACTCATTATGAATTACTTAAAGGAAAGAAACCTAAAATTAACTATTTTAAAGTCTTTGGTTGTGTAGTGTACATTCACAATAACAACAAAGAATACCTTAGAAAGTTTGAAGCAAAAGCTTCAATGGGAATTTTTCTTAGATATTCCCAAGTAAGCAAAGCTTATAGGGTGTTTAACAAATCAACATTAAAAATAGAAGAGTCTTGTCATGTTTCCTTTGATGAGTCAAAAATGTTTTACAAGGAGAAGGAAACTTCTCCTTCCTCAAACTCATTACAGGTACCAGAGTTATGCAAAGATCTCACTCAAGAGATTCCCCCTCTATCAACTCTTCATATTACTTATTCAGACAGTGATGAAGACACTGTGGAAGCAGTTGTTGTACCACCAACAGTTAATCCTATTCCACAAGAGGAATTAATCCAAACTATTGTTGAAGATCACATCCCACCTATTGATATTGTCACACTTAGAGATCATCCTACATCTCAAGTGATTGGTGACATATCAGCTGGTGTGCAAACAAGACATCAATTAAGATAGGATGTGATGCATGCTTGTTTCCTTTCACAAATTGAGCCCCTCACCATAAAAGATGCTGAGCTAGATCCCCACTGGATTATTGCTATGCAAGAGGAGCTTAATCAATTTGAAAGATGTAAAGTATGGACTTTGGTTCCAAGACCAAAAGGCCAACTAATCATAGGCACCAAGTAGGTGTTCAGAAACAAGTTGGATGCCCAAGGAACTATTATAAGGAACAAAGCTAGGCTTATAGCTCAGGGCTATAGATAGGAGGAAGGTATAGACTATAACCAAACCTTTGCCCCTGTTGCAAGGCTAGAGGCAATAAGGATCTTTCTAGCCTATGCAGCCTATATGAAGTTTAAGGTTTTTCAAATGGATGTTAAGAGTGCATTCCTAAATGGTGAGCTAAAGGAAGAGGTGTTTGTTGAACAACCTCCTGGGTTTGTTTCTTCAACTCAACCCTCATTTGTTTATAAGTTGCAAAAATTTCTTTATGGACTTAAGCAAGCACCCAGAGTCTGGTATGAGACTCTAGCTAGTTTCCTTTTAGAGCACAACTTTGTTAGGGGAGTAGTTGATAGAACCCTGTTTGTTAAGCATCATAGGACACAATCCTGTTGGTTTAAGTCTTTGTGGATGATATTATCTTTGGTTCCACTGATCCCAAGCTATGCAAAAGGTTCTCAGACCTGATGCACTCTAAGTTTGAGATGAGTAGTATGGGTGAGCTGTCTTACATTCTTGGTCTCCAAGTGAAGCAAGATGTTGATGGCATCTTCATCTCCCAATCCAAATATGCCAAGGAATTGGTAAAGAAATTTGGGATGGCTAATGCTTCAGCAATGCATACACTCATAGCTACAAATGTAGTTATAGATTCTGATAATAAGGGTAAGCCAGTTGATCAGAAAAACTATAGGGCCATTGTTGGTTCCATATTGTATTTAACTGCAAGTAGACCTGACATAATGTTTGCCACATGCCTATGTGCTAGATTCCAGGTCAACCCCAAGGAATCTCATTTGATTCTTCTCAAGAGAATTTTGAGATACTTGAAGGGATGTCCAAATTTAGGACTGTGGTACCCAGCTGAATCAGAATTTGAGTTAATTGGATACTCTGATTCTGACTATGCTGGTTGTAGGGTTGACAGGAAAAGTACCTCAGGGACATGTCAGTTCCTGGGAGAGAGATTAGTCTCTTGGTTCTATAAGAAACAGACTTCTGTCTCAACTTCAACTGCAGAGGCTGAATATATAGCAGCTGTTAGTTATTGTTCACAGATCCTGTGGATTCAAAACAAGCTTTTGGATTATGGGTACACACACAAGAACACAAAAATCATGTGTGACAGTACCAGTGCTATTTCCATAGCACAAAATCCTGTGCACCACTCTAGGACCAAGCACATTGAGATCAGACACCATTTTCTAAGAGATTGTGTGGAAAAGAACAAAATTAGTCTTGAGTTCATATCCACTGACCTTTAGAGAGGTGATATTTCCAACAAGCCCTTAGATGAACAGAAGCATCTGTTCTTTTTGAATCAACTGGGTATGATAAATGGAATAGACCAAGTGTAATTTCTGCCTATGTTGAAATCTGCTCGAATATCATCGAACAGGTTGAGCCTATCGTCGACCTATGGTTGATGACGGCTTGATTGTTTGTGAAGACAGAAATAGTCGATCGATAGCTCGACTACTTTGCTTCAAGAAACGATCGATTGATCATCGTTTCTAGTATCTGTTGAAATAGGTCGACGATTAGTGTTTAAATATAAACCGATGGTCGACCTAGGTTAATAGATCGTGCTTTGTATAGTCGACAGAGCTTGTCGTTTCATATTCCTCATTCCTGCTTGAAAGGTTTGACTTGAGCTCTGCCCCACGCTTTCTGCTTTTGTTTCTCTCGTCTTCCCCAACCAAATCCATGGAGATTGCTCCAGCTTTGCTGACCGTGATGATGTTTGATGTCGGCTTTAGCGTTGATTTTGATTCTTTCAGTGCCTGCGATGCTGATATTCTCGAGATGCTACAGTTATGCAAAGATCAAGGACTGGAGAAGCTTATGTCTACAAGGATTAAGATAAATGTTCCAGAAATCAAAGAATGGGTCTATACATCGTCTTCCAGTGACGAATCTATGACAGGGACTATCGGCGGCGAGGAGGTAATTTTGACTCCTGCCGTCTTAACTGAGATTTTTGGTTTGATCAATGGTCAAGAAGAGTATGATCAAGATACTTAGGAGTATAGTAGGATGCTATTAGAGCTAGGACATGTTGAAGGCATTCCTTCCAAGTTGCTGAAGATAAGCTTCCCGATGAAGATCAAGTTCTTAGCAGAACTAGTAAGGAAAGTGTTGTTGGGAAAGCACTATGCGCACGATAACATTACCAGACAGCAGTTTGCCTTAATGTGTGCTATTGCTAACAGGAAAGCAATCAATTGGGCTGGAATAGTTTTTGAATTAATAAGGAGAAAGAACTCAAAGAAATAGGTGACCCTTGGAAGGGTGATTGGGATATTTCTAAGAGAGAAATATCCTCAGCTGTTGGGAACAGTCTCAACATCAAGCAATGCAAGCAAGAAGATGGATCCCACTCTGTTCATCAAGTGGAGAAGGAATATCCAGAAGCCTTCACCTGCTGGGGTTGCTCCTGTTCTATCTGAGAACACAAGGACATTAACAGTCACCCCCCACCTAATTGAAGAAGACTCTTCCATTTCCCCCATTCCATCTACATCTGCATTGCCATCCACTTCCATTTCCCCCATTCCATCTATATTTGCATTGCCATCCACTTCTATTGTAGTACCATCTACATCCACTGTTCTTCCCCCACTGCATTCATCAACTATTCTCCATACATCACAGACAGCATCTCCAACTCCTTCACACCTTGCTGGGATTTCAAATCTTAGCATTGATCTGTTGGTTTTCGAGACACTTCCAACTCCACCCCAGTCACCAATTTCACCTCAAGATCATATTGATCTTCATGCATCTGCATCTCCATCACAAGTTCACACTCCATCTCATCAGGAGAACATCATCCCTGATGCTCATCCATCTGTTGTGATTTCCCCATCTTTTGAAATCACACTAGCTCTCATTGCAAGCATCATGGAGCTAATTACTCCTTCAATCAAATCAATGATTGAAGCAGCAATTGCCCCTCTTATTTCCTCCATTTCATCTCTTACATCCTCCATTGCAGCCCTCTCAAATTCTGTTGAGCCCTCTTCTCTTAGGGGCCTGAGTTCAGTATCCACTGAAGTCAGGCAGGGGGAGATGTTCCAGGAAGATGTCTCAGGACTTCCACTGGTCATTCTTTCAGCTGAAGTTCCAGAAGATACACCATCAGATGTAATTACTACAGTTGCAGATTCAGAAATTAAAACATCAGTTGCAGTTGCCGTTCCAGATACAGCTGAAGTTATAGCTGAAATTCAAGTCACAGTTGTTGCTCCAGAAGCTTAAGTTTTAGAACAAAGGACAGCTGAAGTTATAACTGAGGCTGAATTTGCTTTCAGAGTTTGTCTTGAAGAATCATCTACTCCTATTGTTGCCATGTACCTAGAAGGAGTCATTACCTCATACCTAGATGATTTATGGGAGTTAGAGAATTCTGCAGGTAATACAATTCCCCAATTCTCTGACTTGTTGACTAACATGTTAACTTGTGAATACCTTGAAGGGATGTTTCTATACCATTTAGAAAACTTGTGTGTCCCTTTGGCTACAGATCAAGCTCAAGATGTTCAAGAACCTGCTCCAAAACCTGCTGCAGAAAATAAAGAACCTGAGTCTATTATACCAGATCAGGAATTTGTGCAAGCCTCAGAAGAACTGGTCCCCAAGACAGTTACAAATGAGTCAGTAGAAAGATCAACTGTCTGGGATGATACTCCAGGACCAGATCTGGATTCTCTATTGGCTCAGGATGTCATAGAAGAAGAAAAAGAAAAGGCTGCTTTAAAAGACAAAGCACAAGCTGTTCAAGATATCATTGATCTATATGACCAACCTCAGTCATCACATTCTGATGATGAGGAAGATTCAGAGGATTCTGAAGGAACCAAGAAAAGGAAAATTGCTCAAAGAAAAAGGAAAGCTCAAGCTCCTCCTCCTCCTAATCCAGAGAATGGCATCCCTTATTACATATTGAAAGGGATTGACCCCAAATCTAAGGACATTCAACATTGGATGGGATTGTCTAGAAACCAGTAGAAGAAGAGGAAGAAGAGCAAAAGATATGATACTCTAGCTCCCAAGTGGACTCCCAGAGGTCCTCCTCCTCCTCCTAGTGCAGGAGCTTTAGGGAATGTATCTTCTAATCCCTCAGCTCCTCCAGCCAGATTTACTCCTTCTCAGGCCTATCAGAGAAGAGGAAACCAAGGTTACCAGGGTAGACCTCATTCAGGCCAGCAAAGACAAGTAGCTGGACCTAAAGAGCAGGTGAAGGAGATGACTTACAAAAAACCAACATTTTCTCCTCCTCCTTCACCTAAAAGAAAAGTTTCACCTCCTAAGGAGAGCAAAATTCTTCCCTCCCAAAAGCCAGCTCAGATTAAGTAAGTAGATTCAAAAGGAAAAAGAGTAATTTACTCTGACAAGTCAAGCAATAAATTTGCAGAGGTTGCTCCACCATCATCTCTTGTTATTCAAGAAGACATAGAACCAGTTGCAGGTCTGTTAGACCTTTATACAAAGTTCAAGACTATAAAGCCTCTAGATCCAGCTGATGAAAATGCTTATGAAAGCCAAGAGCTTAATCCTGAGTTCAGGATGGCCAGATTTCTTGAGTTAGTTGGATCAGCCAAAATTAGAAAAGCTAAAGCTGAATGCAAAGACATAACAGGCTTAACAACTATGTCAAAGTTCAGAGAAAAGGAACTAAACAGATTTTAAGTCAGACCAGAAGTTTTTGATGCCTCAAAATATTTGGAAAAGCATCCAGAGGCTGTTGTGCCCAGAGCAGGAGAATCTAAGATTATTGGAGAACAGGACTTGAAGACTTCAAAGAAGGATGCTCTTAATCCCAAAAGGAAAATTTCCTTCCTTCCTGTTTCTTTCACTTCTAAACCAGACTCTGATAATGTATAAATTTATTTATATTGACAGTCTGTTTTGCTTGATTGTTTGATTTTATGTTTGATATGAAATGCTGCTTATTGATATGATATGATACACGTTGATCCTAAAAGGTTATTGTTGTTTTTATATCTATTTATAGCATTCTTTTTGTTTTGAGAGACTTGACCCAAATAGGGGGAGATTGTTGGTACCCTAGTTTGGATTTGAGTTAAGTCTTCTCAATTAGTTTCTTGACCCAAGATTTATCTATGGTCAAAGGTTAGATTTAGGTTAGATTCCATCAGTTGTGTAGAGTTGTTGTTTATCCAGTTGAAAATCTGGTTAAGAGTTTTTTTTTTAGTTCGACTATAGTCGAACGCCGCTCGACTATCGTCTATCAGTTGATCGACTATCGTCTATCAGCAGATCGACTATCTCTGAGTTAGTTCAACTCTGTTAGCTCGACGATCTGTGGTCTCAATATCGTCAATCGTCGAGTCCTGCTTGACTCCTTTTGCCCAGACAGATTTCTTGTAGTTTGACTATCTGTTCTGATAGTTCGACTATCTGCTCTGAGAGTTCGACGATCTCTGTGATTCGTTCGACGATCTTTTGTCTGCATTTAAAGATATTGTATTCCTTCTCTTCTGTGAATTATTTCTCATTTATCTGGCTTATTTTATTAAAGATTATTTCATTGATTTTATGCTTACATATCAAGGCAATCTTTGCCTCATTCTTTATGCATAAGTCAAGTTCTATCTGACAAAGTCTTTTTGTCCTATTAGTTGAATAATCGTTTTGCTTTATCTGCCATGCTACCCTTTATAGCCGTTAGACATAGATGTCTTTCTCTGGCCGTAAAGAGTTTGTTTTTGATGTGACTTTCTCTAATATCTTTTGGACTTACAGAATGGATAAACAGCTTCTAAGAAAGCTTTATCTATTTATAGGATGTCCTTCTGCAGGCTATTTGTACTATGTGTTATTTGCAGCCCAGATTGTAGATCTCAGAAGAAGACAAGTTTCAAATCAAGAGAAAGATAGAATCCGTTACAAAGGCTGATATATAAAGAGCAAGAGAGAGAAGTTATAATATACACATACACAGATATACAGATATTCATATACACAGATACACATACACAACAAAAATAAGAAGATACAGCTCTCAGATATTTTTACATACAGCTGAAATGAACAACTCTCTTTAGAGTTCTCTTCTTCAATCCTGAGTTCATCATGCTCATAGAAGCATTCATACTCAGAGCTTCAAGAAGAAGAAAAAGAAAGAAAAGCTGTTGAAGAAGAACAACCATTCCACATCAAGAGTCTTCTTCAAGCTGCTCCTTCAAGAACTTCAAGACAACAGATCTTCTCTATCAAGAGTTCTGAAGAGAACCTACACCCTGAAGCAAGGCTTTTTCCTGGATATTCTCTAAGCCAGGGGGATCTTTGATTCCTTCAGAGCTTTCTATAGCTCAGTGCAATCCACTAGCTTCTCAAATTTTTTTTAACAATAGAGAAGACATTCTAACTCTCTCAACCTCCTGTACAAAGGGTTATTACTCCCTTCAAAAGTGAACCTTGGTGGCAGGGCACCTGAGCAAAAACCTGTGTTGGATTTTGAGCTCCTGATCAAAAGCTCAAAGGGTTTACTTGATCTGCCTGAATCAGATCAGTTGGTGGCAGGGCACCTGAACAAAAACTTGTAGTGGATTCCTACCTGGGTGGTAGAAGAGTGGATGTACCTATTGAGAGGGAACTACTATAAATCTTCTTGTGTTGTCTGTGTTGCTTATTTTAATTACTGCACTGTGGTTGTGAGTAAAATTAACTAGGATTGCTAGTTGCTGTGTTAGGAGTAAAGCTCAAACTGTAATTACAGTTAGCTTTCCCTTGTGCACCTCGCTTTGTGTTAGGCTCTAGGGTTTCATATATCTATTTACTTTTTCCGCAAATTAACTCTAAGGGAGTTGAGTAGATTGTCATATTTTTGAATACTCTATTCACCCCCCCCCCTCCTCTAGAGTTGTATCTATCCTCACTTTCAGATCTACTCCAATGGCATCTTCATCTTGGTCATGCTCCTCTGCATCTTCTTCGTCAGCTTCTGCCCCAACTTCCTCCACAAAGTCCTCCCCTCAATTGTGAGGCATGTCAGCTTGGCAAGCATCACCGCTCCTCCTTCCCACCAAATCAAGTTCGTGGATCTTCCCGACCGTTTGATCTCATCCACTCTGATGTTTGGGGTCCTTCTCCTACCCCTACCGTTGGTCGGGGAAGTTCATATTTTGTCACGTTTATTGATGATTTCTCTCGTTGTATATGGGTGTATCTTTTAAAAGATCGCTCTGAATTATTCTCTGTATGGACATCTTTCTATCTCATGATCAAAACTCAGTTTGATGTTTCTATTAAAGTTTTTCGATCTGATAACGCCCAAGAATATCTCAGTCATGCTTTTTCGTCCTTCTGTATACAACATGGGATTATTCATCAAACGAGATGTGTCTATACTTCACAGCAAAATGGTGTAGCGGAGCGCAAAAACCGTCACCTCCTTGATGTCGCTCGCACTCTGATGACACAGATGCAGGTCCCTCGCTTATATTGGGGATATGATGTTCTCCTTACCTGCTACCTCATCAATCGCATTCCCTCCTCAGTTCTCCACGGGAAAACCCCTTTCTACATATTGTATCCAGGAAAGGAGCCTTTTTCTCTCCCTCTCTGAATCTTTGGGTGCACTGCATTTGTGTATGCCCCATCTGCCACCCGTAATAAGCTCTCCCCTCGCTCCACCAAATGTGTCTTTCTGGGATACTCCACCACTCAGAAAGGCTACTGTTGCGTTGACCCTATTCTTCGTAAGCAGTTCGTCTCCGCTGACGTTGCCTTCTTCGAGAATGCCTCCTACTTCTTGAATGACTCCTCTTCTCTTCCCCAAGCTTCCTCTTCTCTTCCCCCAGCCTCTGATTCTCCTGTTATTCCCTTCGTTCCCTCGCCTCCTACTGCGATATTCACCCCTACTCCAACAGGGTCTGGGCCACTTTTATTAGGCCCACTAGGGCTCTGGTGGCCCAATAAAAGCCGGGATGTTACACGGTCCCTGTACTAGATGCATGTTCAATTGCTGATCTGAGGCTCTTCTTATTGCAGTTTTCTCCATAGTTCCAACAGGAATTGACACCGTCCCAGGTACAAGGGGACATACATGCCTCATATGATAGGTATTGATCATTTCAAACACTGCTTCAGCTACCATTCTGATGGTTTTGACAAAAGGAGGGGTCGCAGGCACGTCATTGAGCACACTACTCTCCACTGAGTGCTGACGTTGTGATTGCTCTGCACCACTCCTAGTCACATATAATTGTGAAACACTCAATTAGGCAACAAACAATTGCCAAAAAACAATCATAGGAACACGCAGGTTCCTCAAACATGTGTATTTTCATTCCTAAGTGGACATTCATGGGTTCTTTTATGTTATAACGGTAACGCACATACATGTTCTCACCACCCCTTAAAAGAATTCGACCACGAATTCAAATAAGGAAGACTGACACCTGCCTCTGATACCAACTTGTAACACCCTCATCCATCACATAGCATATAACATAAGGTCTGGTCAGGGCCCGACGCCATATACTACGAACAGACCAAAGAGTTACTAAATTGAAACCATCATCTAATAATGTGTATCCTAACACAGAGTAAAGGTTATAAATAGAACCCAGCAACAACATGAATGCCCACTACCACAACTAGGAATGTATAACAAATACACAAAGGATTCTTGGCTTTAAGGCCTTACAAGGTTTACTCAAATTAAACTGTCTTGCATACATCGGCATTGTTGGGTCCGGCGTTCCTTCACTTGACATGTGGCGCTCTGCAACTTATTTAAGAAATTAAGTAGTGCTCTTTCCAACAGTTCGGGCTTTTGGAACAGTTGGGTATGCACTCAATCCTACATTTGGTATCAGAGGAGGTCACGGGTTCAAGACCAGGGGGCGTTATTTAATCCCGATTTTTCCCTTCTACATGTATGGGTCTGGCGGGTCAGGCAAACCGTGGACATGTGTTAACCCCACCTCTGAGCCATGTGGGTCGGTGGTAACCCCTCCTCTGAGCCGACGGGTTGTGCTGGATGTCGGGGGGATTGTTGGGTCTGGCATTCCTTCACTTGACCCGTGGCGCTCTGCTACTTTTTTAAGAATTTAAGTAGCGCCCTTTCCAATAGTCCGAGCTTTTGGAACAGTTGGGTATGCGCTTGATCCTACAGGCACGCAGGCCGGCCACACATGAGAAATAAATAAACAAAACGGGCAATTGGCTTTGGCCTTCAAGGGCCAGCTTAGCCATCCTGGACTTCAGCCTGTTATTTCTCGTTTGGCTCAGCAGCACCTGCAAGAAACATTCCACCACAACGGTGGCAAATAAAAGCAACGGTCATTATTGCAGTATGGAGACCAGGCGGTCTGGTGGTATGACTCTAGCGGATTAAAGACCGCGCGGTCTGGTGGTTTCTCCCAGCGGTTTGGTAGTGGGGCTGTTGTTGCTTGGTGTATGAGCGGTCTGGCGATTTGTCTCAAGCGACATGGAGACCGGTGGTCTAGAGATCTCCTATGGAATCTTGTTCTCGCCTTATGGTGGTTGTCGAGCGGTTAGCCTATTCATCTAACCGTGCGGCTTGTTCGGTATGTTTTTTGTAAAGCCGCTTATACCTGTAATTATTTAGTCCCACTTTGCCTTTTTGTAATCTCTCCCATCTCCTCCATTCTATAAAAGGGAGGTCATACCTTAGTAATACTTTTTTGGATAATAAAAAATTCAGTTATTCCAAATTCCGATTTCCTTTTTCTGTTCGCACAGTCATCATTAGTTGACCAAATTATAACGACCCCACCCCTAACTTGGGGTGGCGGTGCTCCATCCCTGCAGGCATTAATATAATTATATAATTGCAATCAAAACATGCAACTTAAGCAACATTAGCCACAGGCATTGGCGCAAACACCCAACGTCATGTGCTCTCAGGGCACATTCTTGGTGCACGGGACCACAAGGGCCGCACCACCGTTCTCTGTGACGGTAAACAACGTTTGAGCTTTCAGTCTCACAAGGGCCAAGGCCGGAGACAATGCCCCAGTGCTACGACATTCATGTGCTTTACACATTGACCACTCTAAGTCGACCGGCATAGGGTAGGGTATAGTTCAGTCATATCCCATGCTCAAGTCGTCTGGCACGCAGGCCCGACGTGGGTTAGCATCCCCATTCCCTTTTTCGCATGATCTATAACTCTGTAAGGATCCTAAGCTAGCACTCATGGCTACCAAAGCTGAGCAATTCAAGCTCACGCTCCGCAAAACTAGCCCCCAGTTCTTCGAGGGACAGGCCATCATGTCCCCCAGGTCTCACAAGACAGGTCACACAAAATAGCCCACAGGTCTCCCAGAGACAGGCTTCACCAAACGGCCACACGGTTTCCAAGAAATAGGCCTCAACAAACAATACAATGCTCACTGGGAGTTACCGCCGGCGGTAGCTCTACCGCCGCGCGGTATGGGGATAGACTATCGATTCTTCCCCCAAATCAGGTGTTTTCCTGGAGTCTACATCCAGTACTCTCAACGCAGCCACTTGCACACCTCGCGACTCCGAAATTTATGTGATAACCACGGATTCTTCTCCGGCATACAAAAAAATACAAACATCACCAATTCAGACCAACTTGTCCGGATGGGCTTCACACAGCATGCCTATTTCGTACTTCGATTCCGGATTTAAATGCAAAACTAATGGGGATACACGGATCTACCCGTCGGGAGAACCACATCCACGTGTTCGTGGAGTGTCTACCTTCTAATGCTAAAAGAAAGTACTTCACATGTCCAAGAAAGAGGATCATTACCCTTAAAGTCCTCTTTGGCACCATGGGAGAAATCTAAACGGTTGAAATCGACCGCTCCGGCCTTACCTCCGTAGATCCGAACTCGCTTTGCGAATCCGAACTCTGAATCTCGAACGGTGGCGTAAACTCCCCTTTCCGGCACTGCTCCTCCTCCTTCATAAATCCAGGCCAAGTTCTTAACTCCAAAGTAATGAAGTGAAACGGCCGAACAAGCATTATAAACTGAGCTACCGTCGCGTGATACCATTATTCAATGCCTCGTTTCATGTGTAACCCCCCAAGCCCTCCAATCACAGGCCGACATGTGATACGCAATTACAGAATCGCTAACGCCACGCGATAGGCAAATACCGCCAAGCAGTACCTAGCGTCGGTTACGAAACGACCACCCACGTTAACGCCGCGCGTTAGCTGCTACCGTCGCGCGGTAATAACCCGAGAGCTTTGTAAATTTAAGTGATCCTGCTACCGTCATCGATAATACTTCCGTCGGGCGGTAGCTCAACTCAACGCTCTCGACGCTCTCAACGCCTGCTATTGCCACGCAATAACCCGCTATCGCCGCGCGATAGCACTCGACGCTAGTTGAGTCCTCTCAATGCCTGACGCTACCGCCATATGGTATCTGTCTACCGCCGGGCAGTAACCAAGGCGATGAGTCTACTCGCCTTACTTGGCACTCTCGACGTCTGGCGTTACCGCGGCGCGTCATTGGCCTACCGCCGCGCAGTACTCTCTTTTCCTGCCTACAGAAATTTGGGGTATTACACTTCTGCACATCTCAAGAAAGATGGACAAAGGTACCTCTGCACCTTCACCCAGACAGACCCCGGTCCTCTTGAAACGGGAACGAACAAAGGTTTTTGTCACCTCTATCGGATGGACCCCGGTCCTCCTGAAATGCGAACGAACAAAGGTTCTTCGCCACCTCCACATGGATAGACCCCGAACCTCCAAAGGTGTGAATGAACAAAGGTTCTTCACCACCTCCACCTGAATAAATCACGATCATCCTGTGGGGCAAGCAAACAAAGATTCTTCGTCTCCTCCACCCGGACGGACCCCGATCCTCCTGAGGTGAGAACGAATAAAAGTTCTTTGCCACCTCCACCTAGACGGATCCCGATCATCCTGAGGTGCGAATGAACAAAGGTTCTTCGCCGCCTCCACCCGGACGGACCCCAGTACTCATAAGGCACGAACGGAGAAAGGTTCTCCGCCACCTCCACCCGAATGGACCATGATCCTCCTGAGGAGCGAACGAACAAAGGTTCTTCGCCACCTTCACCCGGACGGACCTCGGTCCCCCTGAGACACGAACGAACAAAGATTCTTTGCCGCCGTCTCCCGGACGGACCCTGGTCCTCCTCAGGCACAAATGAAACAAGGTTTTTTTGCCGCCTCCGACAAAGCAGACGTGAGAAGCGCAAAGTGATAAACACACACATCCTGGTCAAGCGGAACATACTTCTCATGCCGGAAACAGAAAATAACTCGAGACGCGCAGTTCATGACCCTAAGACAAAATAATCAAGGACAAAAATTGTTGGGCTCATCGCTTTGCGGATCATGACCCGAGAAAATTTGTGGGCATTTGATGGGTTCCCCCTGAATTTTCTAAGTCAAACCGGCAGGACTCCGACCGAGAATATTCAAGCAATGCGACCCAGCCGAGCGAGTTGTGTGCGTAAGCCATACCCACTTAAAGGGTCTGAAAGCACCCCGAAAGGAGAACGGAACCAAGTGCGCATGGAGGCCACGTAAAACCAGCACGCACGCAAGTGCGCACGCCTCACGCACGCGCCAGCATTGCGTGCGCCCACCTCGCTCGTTGTAGTGCGTGTGATGCACGCAAAAGTATAGTGCATAAGCGTCGGTGATCGTCGTCGTCGTCGCCCCGGGCCATTGTCGACAACCGCCGCTGTCGGGCACCCTGCCCGGGCTGCCCGGAACGCCCGGGGGGGGGGGGGGGCCTTTCGTCATTTCATGAAATTGTTCAATTTCAAGCCGACTCGATTCGATTTCGTGCCAACTCAGAATCAAATTATTTCAAGTCGAGCCGACTCAGCTCGAAATAGATTTCGATTTGTAGTCAATTTCGTGCCGAGTTCGAGCCAAAAATTTTTATTTCGAGACGAGTCAAAATCGCTCAAATTCGACTCGATATCAGCCTTAGGTGTACTTGCTATGCCCCAAGGCTTTTTGCTTACAGAATGAGGGGATGGTATGTCGCCTACATAAATTTTTATATGGATTCACCAAGCATCCCACATTTGGTTTATAAAGTTGAGTGATGTTTTTCAGAGGTATGGTTTTACTTAGGCTCCGTTTGGGGGGATTTTCCGGTTCATGCGGTCGGAACCGCTTGATCGGTGAAAATAAGTCCCCCCAAACGGAGCCTTAATCCCATGTGAATAACTCATGTGATTCATGTTAAAAAAAAAAATGTATTTTTGAGTCTTTTAGTGTTTGCAGAGGAATCGACCTGATTGCAAACGTTAAAGAGGCTTGCTATTTCAAAAATTAGCACAAATCTTCCACATCAAGGAAATGGGAGCGTTATTTTTTTTTTTAAGGATTGAGGTAGCATGGCCACCCAAAGGCCTATTCCTTTGTTAAAACGAGTATGCATTGGACATCTTGATTGAATGGGTGGCTATGGTGTAGGCCGGCCAAAACTCCTACGGATCAAGGGCACCGACAGGCCCGGGTGAAGCGAAGAATTACACGAATGATAGAGCTTATCGACAATTAGTGGGTCGATTTATCTACCTCATCATTACAATGCCAAATATTAATTATATAGTTCACACCACTTAACAATGGGCGCTGCTATCCGCGCCGCAGTTTTGGCTATTCGCACCATACTTTCTCATAATTTTTTGTGCCTTTTGGAAATACTCCTTGTGCATGCATTTTTAGGAAAAGTGTTCAACAGGAAAGTTGTAGATCTCGACGAGATCTACAACTTTCGTGTTGAACATTTTTCCTAAAAATGCATGTACATGACGTACTTTGGAAATACGTCTACGTTTTTGCACCTTTTGAAAATACGAGATCTACAACTTTCGTGTTGAATACTTTTCCTAAAAATACATGCACAAGGCGTATTTACAAAAGCCGAAAAAAATTATGAGACAGTACGGTGCGAATAGTCAAAACTGCGGTGCGAATAACAGCGCCCTTAACAATTCACACATGCAGCTCGAAAAGAGCACTTTGGTGCTTCTCTGAGTGTCGTTCGTTTTATGAAGGGGCATCCAAGAAAAAGGATCTGCTTCGATCCAATTGCAATTTGTGTGCATTCCGTGATTTAGATTGACAAGTAATTGCCCCATCACACATCGATCTGTGACCAGTTACTTTATCATGCTTGCTAGGATCATCGTCTATCTCTTGAAAACAAAGAAAGAGACAACTATTTCAAGATCTTTGGCAGTAGCAAAACAGAGGGCCATGATGGTCACTACAAACAAGTTCATTTGGTTAATAGTCCTCACTAACTTTATTAGGAGTGTTGCAGCCTAACTCGATATTTCGGTCGGACCGGAATAAGCTGAACCGTCTTAGCTTTCGGAACAATCGAGCGCGCACACAGTCAATGAGATGGGTTGATAGGACGCACGAAGTTTTAACGTGGAAAAACCCCTCAACCAGGTAAAAAATCACGTGACTTTGCTGGGCGTCACGTTCCTTTATTAGGAGTGTTGCTCCTCGTTACAATTTGAAGATGAGAGAACACTTAGCGTCTGGCGAACGACAGCCGTCACGCTCGGCGTTTGTTACAAATTACACTTCGCAGTGATAGGCTTTGCTGGGTGTCACCCTTGCACTGAACGCGGGAGCAGAGCGCTTAAATTTGCGGTCACGAAGGCTTCCTAGAAGCGGAGGGATCGGTCCTCGTCTGGCGACTTGAAGGTGGCTCGAACATGGCTTGGAGATGGCTTGAATGTGGCTCGGGAGCGGCTTGGGCGTTGCTCAAAGGAGAAATTTGGCAGAGCTTCGGCCTGAGGAAAAAGATGACTGGGAGAAAAAAAGTGAGAAATGAGGCGGTATGAGGCTCCTTTTATAGTCTCTAGGAGGTGATTACGGTGCTTATGCTTCCGAACACCGTAACCACCAATATAATCATTTTTAATATAGTTTGAGGGCGCGTATTTATGATCATCTATTTCGCTACCCATAGACCAATTAATTTAATAATAAATTTCCCCACTAATCTGGCAGTTAGTGGGTGAATCGGACGACGATGATCGATCTGAGATGATCGGACGGAGGGGAAGCACTCCTCTGGGCGGGCGATAATCTTGTCGGTGAGGAGGGAGGCCGCCGCCGATGGCTGGGAGAGCGGGCGACGACCAAGTCGGCGACGAAAAGGGGCAGCGGCCGGCTCGGCCGCCACTTCGGCCGCCGGCAAGGGCGGTCGGCCCGGTCGCGCCCCGGCGGACGAAGAGGGGCGGACGGTTTGGTCACTCCCTCGGTGCACACTAGTGGTCTCGCGGCGGCAAGAGGGGGCGACCGACGCCCGGAGATGACGCCAATCGCTCGACGCCGACGGGCTTTGGTGGTTTCGCCATCATGCGTAGTGGGATCGATGTGCGATGGGATTGGGTGCGGGGATCGCGTGCGCGGTCAAACTCATGATCCCACTAATTTTAGTGGAGTTCATGGGGGAGTGGCTATGTGCACACCCATGTTCTTTTTTTAATAGGGTTCTCATTCTCATCATTTGCCCCCCCCCCCCCCAAAATTTTGTGTTGTTGGAGATCGGTACGAGCGAAAGAACAAGGATCTCTCTCTCCTTTATAGCGGTGATGATGACAAACGTTGAAAGGCCAGAGACAGTGGTTGGCGGTGCCCTGCGAACTCAGGTAAAATGTTAGAATATGTCGAGGAAGGCGAGGATAGGTGACAGGGCATGCCTATGGGGAACGAAACCGCGATATATGCGCATGATTGCGGAAGGAAGCACCAAACCGATGAAAAAAGGGGCGCGCGCGCTCCGGGGAGACGACCAGCGTGCACGTACAGCCACTGGAGTGTGCGGGTGCACGCGCATCAGATCGGGGGCGCGGGTGCACGCGCGCGGGTGTGTGCGCTCAAGGCCCCGAACGCGGGTGCGCACGCACCTGGCCACAAGAGCGGGTGTGCGTGCACCAGGCCGCGGGCACCCGCGGACCTGCTCACACGCGGGCGCGCGGACCTGCTCGCGTGCAGGCCCGAGTTGCGTGCGAGCCTGGGCCGTGCGCAGGGGGGCGCGTACCCGGTCACGCGCGAACCTGGGCGCGCGTGCATGTGCATACGTGTCTGGTCGTGCGCACGCGCACACAGGATTGCATGTGCATGTGTGCTTGGGTACGGCGTACTATGCGTACGGCTTTGCCGCGCGTGACGTGCCCACACTCGCACGACGCTGGCGGAGAATTTTGGGACTTGCAAATTGTTCTATCTGTTGGGTATTGTATCCACGATAAGCCTGATTTGAAAAAGTGCCCAGTTAAGCTAAGATTAATTGAGTCAGTATTTGATGCTTTGTTTTAGGCATGTACTTGCAGGTCTACATTGCTAAGTACACACCAATGTCAGGTTACAGTGGGTCAGTAAACACATGACTATACAATGTAATCCTTCATTGTGTAGGCCAATGTGTTGACTCACGTGTAATCTCTCTATTGGGGTGTACTTCTATCCCAAGTGCATGAGAAAGATCAAGGAAGGAGGAGGACTTAGATTCAGAAGAACAGAAATTTTACCTGTTGAAGTTGGTGATCGGGCGGTCTGGCGGTCTGTCTTGGCGGGTAGAAGACCGCGCGGTCTGGCGGTTTGTCTCAGTCGACTTGGAGACCGGGAGGTCTAGCGATCTCCCTTGGCGATCTCTCTCTCTCTGGTGGTACCCGAGCGGTTAGCCCTCCTGTCTAACCGCTCGGCTTATGCGGGTTGTTTCTGTATAGTCCTGTAAATTTTTAGTCCCACATCGCTTATTTGTATTCTATCATCTCTCCTCCATTCTATATAAGGGAGGGCATACCTTTGTAATAGACATCTTTTTGGATAATAAAACTTTCAATTATTCAAAGTTCCGGCTTGTTTTTAGTTGGTTGTTCGCTACTTTCACATGGTATCAGAGGACTCAATTTTCTCCTCCTGATTCTGTGCGCCCTCTCTGACCGCGCGACCTATCCGCGCAGCTTGCTTCTTCTTCTTCTCGCGACCTGTGCGCGCGGCTTGTTTCTTCCGCCTGCTTGCGCCCTGTTCGCGCGACTTCTTTCTCTCCTTGTCGTTGCCCTTTGTGTGCGCGACCTCTTTGTTTCTCCATTCTTCTCGTCGCGACCTGTGCTTAGTCGTCGCGCCCTCCTTTCTAGCTGCTCCTCTTCTTTAGTCGTCGCGGCCTGTTTGCCTCTCGACTTCTTTCCCTTTGTTTGGTTCTACGGCTTGGTCGTGGCTTTTCTGGTCGCTGGTGTCTATCATCGTGACCGCTGCATATCTTTTTCTCCTAACCGCTGTGATTTCTCCCTGTTCGTGCGGTTTCTTCCTTGTATAGGAGGCCTCTCTACCCTTCTTCCTTAGCCGCTCTATCTCTCTTGTCCCCGCGACCTGTATCTAAGTCGTCGTGACCTGTGCTCCTTTGCGCAGCTTCCCCTTTGCCTTGCTCTGTATCTTGGTCGTGGCCTTCCTTGCCGTTGGTGTGCTGTCACCGTGACTATTGCAGAATCTTCTCCTTGTCCGTTGCGGCCTTCTTAGCTGCACGTCCTGCTTGTTGTTCGCGCGGCTTGTTCTTTCTAGCCGCGCGACCTCTTTCTCTTTGCTTCTTGGTTGCGGACTTCCTTGCCGCACATCTTCCTACTGTCCGCACGGTTTGTTGTTTCTTCTCGCACAGTTTCTTTTCCTCCCTTCATGGCTTTCACATCCTCCTCAAAGTCGTTCGCCTCGGTGGTCACGTCTTCTGGTAGTGCCCACATTGTTACTCAAGGAAAATGGATGATCGACACCGGTGCTACCAATCATATGACCGGCAATCTCCAGTGTTTTTCTCTCCTAGAAACACATGATCGGTTGCCCCTGGTTATTCTCGCTGACGGCTCTTCATCATCGGTCAATGGGATGGGAATGGTTCATGTCACTTCGTCTCTTCGCTTGGTGGATACTCTCTACGTGCCCAAGTTCCCGTGCAACTTATTATCTGTTACCTCTCTATGCAAGTAATTATAGTGTTCCGTCACATTTACTTCTACTTCTTGTTCTTTTCAGGATCCAGACTCCCAACGGACGATTGCTACTGGGATTGAGAGTGGCGGCCTATACTTCCTTGACAATGTTTCCGCTTTGTTCACCTTCTCCTCCACCTCCACAAATCTTCTCCAATGGCATCTCCGCCTTGGTCATGCTCCTCCACGTCTTCTTCGTCAACTTCTACCCCAACTTCCTCCACAAAGTCCTCCCCTCAACTGTGAGGCATGTCAGCTTGGCAAGCATCACCGCTCCTCCTTCCCTCCAAAGCACGTTCGTGAATCTACCCGTCTGTTTGATCTCATCCACTCCGATGTTTGGGGTCCTTCTCTTACCCTTACCGTTGGTCGTGGTAGTTCATATTTTGTCACGTTTATTGATGGTTTCTCTCGTTGTATATGGGTGTATCTGTTAAAAGATCGCTCTGAATTATTCTCTGTATGGACGTCCTTCTATCTCATGATCAAAACTCAGTTTAATGTTTCTATTAAAGTTTTTCGATCTGATAATGCCAAAGAATATATCAGTCATGACTTTTCTACCTTCTGCATGCAAAATGGAATTATTCATTAAACTAGTTGTGTCTATACTTCACAACAAAATGGTATGACAGAACGTAAAAACCGTCACCTCCTCGATATCGCTCGCACCTTGATGACCCAGATGCATGTTCCTCGCTCTTATTGGGGCTATGCTTTTCTCCTTGCCTGCTACCTTATCAATCGCATTCCCTCCATAGTTCTCCACGAAAAAACTCCATTCTCCATTCTGTATCCGGGCAAGGAGCCTTTTCCTCTCCCTCTCCAAATCTTTGGGTGCACTACCTTTGTGCATGCCCCATCTACCACTCGTGATAAGCTCTCCCCTCGCTCCACTAAATGTGTCTTTCTGGGGTACTCCACCACTCAGAAAGTCTATTGTTGCTTTGATCCCGTTCTTCGTAAGCAGTTCGTCTCTGCTGACGTCACCTTCTTCGAGAACACCTCCTACTTCTCGGATGACTCCTCTCCTCTTCCCCTAGCTTCTGATTCTCCTGCTGTTCCCTTCGTTCCCTCGTCTCCTACTACGATCTCCACCCCTACACCGTCTCCGTCCACTTCTCTCCCTCCGCCTCTCTCTCCCGCTTCTCCGCCACCGTCTCCCTCATCTCCGCCGTCGTCGCTCTCTACTCCCGGGCCAGCTCTCTCTACCATGGATGCTCCGGATGCCGAGGTACCCGCTGACCTGGATCTTCCTATAGCTTTTCGCAAAGGGGTGCGGACGTGTACCCTACACCCCCTTGCTGTTATTGTTTCATATGATCGTCTTACCTCTTCTCGCAGGGCCTTTGCACTGGCTATCTCTGCCACTACCACACCCCGCTCCTACTAGGAGGCCCTTACTATTCCTCATTGGAAGATGGCCATGGATGAGGAAATGACGACCCTAACTATTGGGTATTGTATCCATAATTACCTGGATTTGAAGAAGCCTCCGGTCAAGCTAAGATGAATTCATAATGTATTTGACGATATTTCTTCAAGATTGTGCATGCAGCTATTCCGTGCTAAGTACACACCAATTTCTGTGTGCAGTTGGTTAATATGCACAGGTCTGCGCAATGTAAACCCTCATTGAGCAGATCAGTGTGTTGACTCATGTGTGCTCTCTCTATTGGAGTGTACTTATTTTCAAGTATAGGGTTGAGATAGATCAATAGAAGAAAAGGAACAAGGATGGGTCAAAGACCAAGTCATGGGAAGAAAGAAGAAAAATCTTCTAAGGAAAATTCGACGGGAATCACTAAGTGATTCTCGCCGATTCGACGGGAATCACTAGTGATTCTCGTCAAATCGTCGAGAATAACTCGCCGATTCCCACCGACTGCATCCGGCTGACAGTTTGCCTTAAAGAATTCAGCTATGACACCCGGATGCTACAAGCAGACCTTAACTGATTCTCGCCGAATCGTCGAGAATGACTTTGCATTCTCGCCGATTCGTCGAGAATGGTCTTGTTTCTCGCTGATTCCCTCCGGATGGCAAGCTTTTCAACTAAAACTCTACCAAAGATAATTCGACGAGAATCATGAGTGATTCCCTCCGACCTCGACGGGAATCACCAATGATTCCCGCCGAATTTGCCTTAGGCGATTTTTATCTGCTCGCTGGACCGAACCAAGATAACAGGCGCTGATTAGACCGGGCTTAGGGTTTCTTCTTGTGGGGCCCACAACGGTCCTGTAGGGTTGATCTACAGTATAAATACCCACGTAATTTGAACTTAAAGGACAGCGAAGAAAACAAGAAAGGATTACGGCCGACAAGCGTGACCTAGCCGATCGCGGACTTCCTCCCATCGCGGTCGCCGCTCGCAAGCCGTCGGCGCTCGCAAAGTAGTCGCCGCTGTAGATCGATGATCTTGAGTGATCTTCTGACGACAGAACCGAGGCTAAGTAGTGTGTCTCATGCTTCTCTCTCGAGATCCCTTGTCTCTCGATTTGTTGAAAGAAGTTAGATCTTCAATCCGAATCGATTGAGACGACCGATCCGATTGAGATCGTTGGTAGACCTTGCTTGACTCGTCAAGAAGTTTGGATCTACAAAGCATCGCCGCAGCATTCATTTGCCGCCGCCGATCTCGGGAAGATCCTCTCCAAGAGAGTCCTCTGGTCGTGGACTCTTCGTCCTCATCAAGAACGCATCAACGAACGAAGAGGGACATCGGGTTCTCCATACTTGAAGTTATTATTTATTCCGCAAAAGACTGCAAATCACTTATCCTCCCCCATAGGTGAAGTTAGTTGACACTAGATAACTTTCAAGTGGTATCAGAGGGAGGTTACTCGTCAATAAGGTTAACACCTTGAGTAAGATCCCGGTTCTAGTGTCAATAAGAAGACACGACTCAAGCATGGAGCTATACTCGGATGTCTCTCCTCTGAGACTCCCTACTTGCACAACGGAGTATTACCCCATATGGAATATGAGACTTATGTTTCATCTGGAGGCCATTGACCCTCGTGCATCATTCATTATGGAAGAGGGTCCCTTCATTCCCATGAAGGCTTCCGTATCTGGAAAATATCTCCAAATCCCCAAGAGTCCCGACGAGATGTCTGAGACTGAGCTTTCACTTTTCAACCTGGACAAGCTGATTCGTCAGATCATCACTGACGACTGGTCTGGATCATCTCGTTCAAGATTGGACAAGTGTAGGACTGCAAAGTCTATGTGGCAAACTATCTCTGACATCATGGAAGGAACAGAGATGGCTGGGACTAGATGCCAGCAAAAGGATGAAGCCTATGTGGGGGTCCTCATCTCTGAAGATGAAATTCAAGACCAATCTCTCAATATCAGGGCTCTCGTGTCTCTATCTGAGACTAAAGAAGAGATTGAGGAATGCAGTACTGATGAAGCTGACACATCAGTCTCTGCAGATCTTAACGCTACCGCTGATCATCACAGTCAGGATCAGGTATCATCCTAATCATGCTCCTTTCCTCTTGAATCTCCTGAATACAAGAGTAGTTCAGAGGGTTGTCCATCAAGTGATGCAAGGGTGATGGACAGCTTCAATCAAAGGATTGAAACTCTTGATTCCCTTCGTAGTGCCCTTCAGAAGAGCAACTTGCTTGTGAAGAAACAAGCTATGGAAATTGCTCAGTTGAGGACCATGATGGATCTCCAATTGGAATCCATCAAGGTGAAGGACTCAAAAATCTCGGATCTATGGTTTTCACGAGAGACCGAGAAGAGAATAGTATCTAACTTTTCCAAGGTAGATGTTATTAAGAGAAAGGGAGAAAATGGGTAGATCTCACGAATTATAAAATCGTGGAGAAATGGGGAAACTGTATTAAGACCCCCCCCCCCCCCACACACACACACACCGAGTAGGAAGGGCACACATCATGCCTTCAGGTATGACCATAAGAACAACTATGGTCACTGCAAGAATGATCAACTCTCATGTGGAAGTACCCATAGTGCAAATGCTGTTATGGCTACCCATGAGAGAATACATTTGGCTCATCATAAACCTTTTGTATTCTCTACCTTAGCCTCAACACTTCATGAGATTGCAGGAACCAGCTCTCACAGTAACTCTCACCACCCTAGGACACAGGGAAAGGGGGTTGGGAAATATGTAGCTAGTACCCATGGGGCCCACGGATGTGTGCTAACTGAAAAGAAGGCACCACCTCCCAGGCCTAATGACACTCACCACATGTTCTCCATCCACCCTCCCTCGTGTCTCGATGGAAAGGGCAAATCTGTGAGCAGAACCTACTCTGCCCCTGTCAGACCTAAGATCATGACTAACTCAGTCAGTAGATCTGGTCAGAAAAGGAGATACAACATTCATGAGTGTTGGTGTTATGGCAAAGTGGGTCACTTTACCATAGATTGTTGGCACAATCCTTCTGTGACAAGGGCAAGGGTATGTCCACCTCCTTTGGCTAGAGATAGCTTTCCTGACAGGAATCCTGTCGGAAGCCATTCGGTATTTTTTGCTGACAAGAACCTAGGACCCAATACATATTGGGTTCCTAAGGTAAGGTAATTCGTTTTTGCAGGATAGTCTAGGGTCCCGTGAATTTGATGGGACCTAGACATGAGATGTTCCAAAAATGATATGGAACAAGTATATGGGATAAGAGATGGTGCTAACAACAATGGCCTACTCCAACTGGATACCTGGTGTACTTCAAATAGAGGATCTGAATGATCAACTTAATGATCCCTGGTACGCGCATTCAGTTTTGAAACTTGAGTCGCATTACATAGATGCTTATATATATATATATCCAAACGAATATGTAAATTCTCTTTCTAAAGTAAATGTATATATATATATATACATATATGTTCACACACCTGATGATAGGACACGAAGGTTAATACCTCAATGATCCCTAGTTAGAAATTTGATGAATTTTTTATATATATATACATATCCAAGTGATAATGTATAACAATGGGTGTCAATCAGTCCGACGAAAATCAAGGAGCGTGTACAAGTAGCTATAACGAAAATTCTACACTCTTGACTCACCTAGAATTACCCAATGCTTACTTCTAGGGTTAACATTCATTCAACTCGACCTAGGTTTTCTGACCAAGAAATGAAAAAGGGGGCAAAGATTTGAAATCAAAACGGACAGTAGAAACATGCCCTTTACAGTGGAAAAAGCGGATACCCCAGAGTTCGGTTGATTTAAATAGCGTAACCCTTGGTTTGACTCCTCACCTTCCAGAACTCGCGAAAGTCCCGTCGAATTCCCGGAAATCTAGCTGAATCCGTCGGTCGTGTGGAAGTTGCTTCCTTGCTCTTGTCGCCTGGTGTTCTCCGTCACTTATTCGTGCCTTCCGTCGACTCCGCCGAAGTCCTCTCTCAGTCGGCTCCGTGCTATCATCGACGACATCATCTGGACGCAAGGAACGTGCCGACTCACTGTCAGTTTTCCCTCTCTCGTCGACTCCCATTCCGGTCGCCAACAGTCCCGACGCAAGCCAATTAGGGTCTCTCTCTGCTCTGCACTAGGGTAATGTCCATTCCTCCTTAAACCAAAATTGTTTGTATCTTGTCTAGTGTATCTCCTAAACTAGAGTTTCTGATAAGGGTTTGGTCCCTTGGACGTTACTTGTCTAGGTTTGAAATGGCTCCTCGTACCACGGTTGGGCTCCTCACCGGGAGTGAGTTAGTTAGGATCGGCTTCTCCCATGCCTCTGATGAGTTCAGGAACATTATCCTGATGCTTGAAGAAGCTGGGCTCTCCTTTATACTTGAGCACCCGTGCAAGATTCTGGATAAAGAAGTGCTTGAATTCTTTGCAACCGCGAATCTACGGCATGAGGATACCGTGATTAAGAGTAAGATTGCTGGTCTACGGATCAAGATGTCCGCAGGAAAATTGTCACGACATTTGCAGCTCAACAGTGTTGAACAAGAGGACTACCTGGAGGAAGATGATCGTGCCAAGACTCTCCTGTTCTGTGGACTCGCTCGAGGGACTAAGTCTATCAAGCACAAGGAAATGAATGAGGAAGGGAAGCTCCTCTCTGATATTATTGGGAAGGTCCTGATCTGTAAACCGAGCTCCCATGATCATATCTCTGGTGATATGTTCAAAATCCTGGTGGCCGTAGTATGTAGAAAAAGATACAACTGGGGGGCCATGCTGTTTGAGAAGATTAAAGATACTCTTCAAACCCCCAACTTTGGGAGGATCATCAGCCTGTACCTCAATCAGATGGATGGAGACAGGTTTGACATGATTAAGGGAGTTCCTCTCCACTACTTGAAGAAAATGGACTCCAGTGTGTGTAACACCCCAAAAATCTCAAAACTGGATGTGAGGTGCAGGCTGTTTGACACGGCCTGGGACACGGGCGTGTCCTAGGGCGTGTCGGGGGTACACGACCTGGGACACAGGCATGTCCCAGGGCGTGTCACTCAAGAAATGGGCAGACTGAGTCAGATAATTACACGGCCCGGAACCAAGCCTTGAACACGGCCGTGTCAGATTTGACACGGGCGTGTCCGATGCCGTGTGCCTGCCCGTGTACTGCTTGTTGGTTTTGGAGCTCGTTGAGGCAGGGGTGACACGGGCGTGTCACATGACTGACACGGGCGTGTCAGGTTCGACACGGGCGTGTCGATGCCCGTGTTCTGGTAGAGTTCAGTCGGTACGAGTGCCGCGTGTGCCGCTTAAGGGTACACGGCCTGTGACACGGGCGTGTCACAGGCCGTGTCAGCCAAAAAAATGTAATTTTGGGAAAATCATGGCCGTTCCTTTTCTCTATTTGGATCCAAAGGCTCAGGTGAGTCCTTGCTGGATTAAGTCACCAGAGGCTTGATGAAGAGATCATTCTTCATTTGGCTAAGTGAAGAGAGAAAGAGAGAGGAGGAAGAAGAAGGAGGAGGAGATCAAGCCACCGACGGAGCTCCCGTTGTCCGATTCGAGATCCGAGGCCAGCGCTGTGAAGGCAAAGCTGCTGCGGTGCTTTCTCACCGGCTAGATTTCGATGGCTCCCAAGAGATCGTCAAGGGTAACGATCTCCCTTCTTGGACATGTGAAGTCCTTCTTTTCTGCATTGCATAGGGAAAACCCTTTCCCGCGAGTGTGCCGTGGGTTGTGGCATCCCTTGGGGTAGATATGTGAAGTCCCCCTTGTTAGAGTCCGGAATTGGAGTATGGATCTAGGCATGCTGTGTGAAGCCCATCTGGACATGTTGGTCTGGATTGGTGATGCTTGTTTGCATATCGGAGAAGACTCCGTGGTTATGGCTTGTTTGCCTTGTGCCTACCTGTTGCTTGGTGCAGCAAGAAGTACTGGATGAAGTCCAGGAAATGAAGAGGGTTGGATGCAACTCTTGTGGCCGTGCGTTGCCACTTTGTGTGCGGTTGAGCCGTTGGGCTGCAACTCGATGAAAAGGCAGATTGCCGAACAGGAAAGGTGAAACCGACCCGCGCCTTTAAATTGCCATGGATACTTCCGTATTCGAGGTGGCACGGCGACTTGAGCAACGGGGGGTGGCTGATCCATACCTGCATTATGTCCGTTCGACTGGTAAGCCTGGTTATAGGTTTCGTTGGAGCGCATAATGAGAGTCTTAGGCCCGCGCGCCAAAAAGACTAGAATGCTCAATACCGTGTAAACGGTGGTGTTGACCCTGGTTTTCCGGTGCACCAAGAATGTGCCCTGAGTGCACGGACTGTCGGGCCGTGTGGCCGACGGTTGTGATGGCTTGAGTGTGCCTGCGAGCACATATTTGCTATTGTTGATAGCATGCTGTGCAGGGAAGGAATGTTACTGCCCCGAGAAAGGGGTAGGATTGTTATAATTGGGTCAGCTGAATGCTGACCGTTGCCGTGTTTGCCACCGTTTGGGTGGACCCTATACAGGTACTGGAGAGCCGAGTGGTAAATGAAGGGCTGAAGCCCTTGCTGCTGTTGCTGCTGCTGCTGCGGCTAAGCCCTTGAAGGCTACGCGAATGGTTTTGTTTGTTTTGCTTTTACTCATGTATGGCCGGCCTGCGCGCCGATGTTTGTAATCCATGATGTGTGGAAAGAGGAACTGTAAGGCCTTAAGGCCAACCCTTCACCTTTGTTGTATATTCTGTGGCTGTATATATAACTGTGGTTTATATATTGGACATTCCTGGTTAGAGTTCAATTTACAACTTAAAGCTTCCGCTAGCATGCTCTGAGTTAGGATACGTGTATGGTTTGGTATTATCTTGTGACCTCACTGTCTGTTTGTGGCATATAGTGTGGGGCCCCGGCCGGACCTTCTATTATACATCATGTAACGGATGGGGTCGTTACATTTTGGTATCAGCTTCGTTCGGTCTTCCTCTTTCGAATTCATGGTCGAATTCTTTTATGGGGTGGCGAGTGCGTGTTTGTGCGCCCTGCTGTAACGCTAATGAACTCTGGAATGTCCACTAAGGAATGTACATAATCTTGTTTGAGAAATCTGCGCGTTCCTTTTCTGTTGTTTTGCTTGCATGCGATCGCTAATGTGTGTCTTGTCCACCTATAGGTGATGCGTAGTGGTGCTGGGCAGTCTGAGCCCCAGCGCTCTGATGAGAGCGCGGCACCAGCTGAGGTGCCAACACCTCCTCCATCTGCGGAAACTGTTCGCTTAGTTGCTGAGGCTCTATTTGCCATGATTCAGCCAACAGGGCAAGCGCAGCCGGCAGTAGTGCCAGTTCGTGTTGATGTAAGACCCGAGCCGGTTGAGGCTGTCGATCCACGAGCAGCTGACCGACAGTTGAAGCAATTCATGAGCTTCAGTCCGCCTACGTTTACGGGACTGGGATCCCCAACGCAGGCAGAGGATTGGTTATCGCGTGTCAAGCGGATAATGACAGCGATCAGGGCGGAGGAAACTTTAAAGGTCACCTTGGCCACCTTCATGCTCGAAGGAGAGGCGCGGTTGTGGTGGGACGAGGTTGAGGTCCACCATTTGGCGGGCAGGCAATTAACGCAAGTATCGATTGAGGAGTTCTCTCGAATATTTCTGGCGAAGCATGTCCCAGCGGCGCAACGCATTGCCATGGAAAATGAGTTCCAACAGTTAAAGCAAGGAGGAGATAGCGTGGATACCTACCTGCATGAGTTTACAAGGTTGGGACGGTATGCGGGAACAATCTTCGCGGATGACCAAAGGAAAACGAATAGGTTCTATGAAGGATTGCCGGATGAGTTGAGGTTCCTGCTTTCGAGTTCAGTGAACCAAGGGTTTCAGGCGTTGGTTGATACTGCATGTGCGTTGGAGAAGGACATGAGACGGGTGCAAGGGAACAAGGGCTTGGTTGTGTCAAAGCCAGAGTTTCAAGCACCTCGCCCTAGCAAATCGTTCTACCAGAAGAAAGGGGGCAAGAGGTCCAAGCCGTCTGGGCAAGTGTCTACGACCGTTGTGTCGGGGGCGACGTCAAGGCCGGAGTCTCGTACATGCTTTACTTGTGGCCGGGTGGGGCATATAGCCCGTGATTGTCGGGTTGTTCAGCCCAAAGGGGAAAAGAAGACGGGTGCGTCTTATGCTGAGAAGGGCAAAGCGGTGATTGATTCCTCTGCGTCCCAGGCACAGCCCAGAGTTTATCACCTTGGTCAGCAGGAGGCGATTAAGCAAAGTGACGTCGTCACAGGTACGAGTTAATATCGATTATTTGCTTAAGTGCTAATGTATAGCTTGTGCATGATGTGTGTGTGCTGCAGGCTTTGTCCTGATTCGGAATAATCTGGCGAGAGCCCTGTTTGATACGGGTGCTTCGCATTCTTTTCTGTCTGAGGACTTCGTATCTCGAATTGGGGTGCCGAGTCATGTGACGGTTGATAGTACAAGGGTGCTATTGCCGAATGGCTGTGTGATGCTTGCGGTTAGGGCTTGCGATGTGGATGTTCAAATAGGAAGTCAGGATTTCGGTTTGAGTGCAGCTGTGCTACCGTTATCGGAGTTTGATGTGATCTTTGGCATGGACTGGCTCTCGGAGCAGCGTGCCTTTATTGATTGCAACTCCAAGGAGATCACACTGGGCCAGAATACCGGACTTGTGACGAAGTTCGCTGGTATGCGAGGAGTTGGCGGGACTTTGTTGTCTGCGCTCCAAGTCGTCAATGCTGTTCGGAAGGACGCGGAGTTATTCTTCACGCTAATTCAAGCTGTTGAGCCAAAGGCCAGTGTCGGTGACGTTCTGGTTGTGTCAGAGTTTGCCGATGTGTTTCCTAATGATCTTCCTGGGTTACCACCCCAGCGGGAGATTGACTTCTCTATTGAGTTGGTGCCAGGTGCTAAACCTATGGCCCGCTCACCATATCGCGTCGCACCAAAAGAGATGGCTGAATTGAAAGTCCAATTGCAAGAGTTGTTGGAGCAGGGATACATACGCCCAAGTATGTCACCTTGGAGCGCGCCTGTTCTATTTGTGAAAAAGAAAGACGGTAGTTTGCAGTTATGTATTGACTACCGCGAATTGAATAAGCTGACGGAGAAAAACAAATATCCGATTCCATGGATTGATGACCTATTTGATCAGCTGGCAGGATCAACGGTCTATTCCAAGTTGGATTTGAAATCGGGATATTATCAGTTGAGGATTCGGGAAGGTGATATTCCCAAGACGGCGTTTGGAACACGCTACGGTCATTATGAGTTCACGGTAATGCCGTTTGGCCTATGTAATGCGCCTTCGGTATTTATGGATCTATTGCATCGAACGTTCCGAGAGTACTTGGATTTGTTCGTGATTGTGTTTATCGATGACATCTTAGTATACTCTCAGTCGGAAGCGGATCATGCAAACCATTTGTGGTTGGTCTTGCATACCCTGCGGAGGAATAAGCTTTATGCCAAGTTCTCAAAGTGTGAGTTCTGGATCTCTTCAGTAGCCTTTTTAGGCCATGTGGTAAGTGGAGAAGGTATCGCGGTGGATCCGTTGAAGATAAGTGCCATTCGAGATTGGCCAGTGATGTCTTCAGTGGCCGAGGTCAGGAGCTTCCTTGGGCTTGCGGGCTACTATAGACGGTTTGTGGAAAACTTCTCATGGATTGTTTTACCTCTGACCACGCTGACGAGAAAAGATCAAAGGTTCATTTGGACGCCGGAGTGCGCGCGAGCTTTTGAAGACCTGAAGAGTCGTTTGACCACGGCGCCTGTGTTGACATCGCCATGTGGTACAGATGGCTATGAGATCTATAGTGATGCTTCCGGGAGCGGCTTAGGCTGCGTTCTTCTGCAGTTTGGTAAAGTGATTGCTTATGGCTCGCGCCAGTTAAAAGTGCATGAGCGGAATTACCCCATCCATGATTTGGAGTTGGCGGCGGTAATCTTTGCGCTCAAGTTGTGGCGGCACTATCTTTATGGCGTTAAAGTGGACATCTATACAGATCACAAAAGCCTAAAGTACTTGTTGGATCAGAAGGATCTGAATATGCAACAATGAAGATGGATGGAGTTCCTTGGGGACTACACCTTCGAGATTCACTATACTCCCGGGAAGGGAAATGTGGTCGCTGATGCTTTGAGTCGGACTCCGGTACGGGCAAGCTGGTTGTAGAGGCATGATCAGCGTTTAATCCAGGAATTGGAAGCATTGGAGATATCTTGTGTTGACAAGGGTTCGTCGACCGATGCATGCTTGAACTGGATGGAGGTTCAATATGACCTTACGGACAGAATTCGGCGAGCAACGGAGCTTGATGTAAGTCTCCAGCGCTATGCTAAAGATGGGCCGGATGACCAATTCTCTTGGGATAACGGTTTGTTACGAAGAAATGGTCGAGTGTGCGTCCCGAGTGTGGGTAAATTGAGGGAAGAGTTGATGTACGAAGCTCACTTTTCAAAGTACTCAGTTCACCCAGGGAGCACAAAGATGTACAGAGATCTGAAAAAGCTGTTCTGGTGGCCCGGACTAAAGAAAGATGTAGCACGTTATGTGGCGGAATGCAATACCTGTGCGTTGGTAAAAGTAGAATGCCAGAAGCCTGGCGGTTTCCTGAAGTCGTTACCTATTCCGGAGTGGAAGTTCGATGACATTTCGATGGATTTTGTGCACGGGTTGCCGAGATCTCAACGCGGTCATGATTCAATCTGGGTGATTGTGGACCGGTTGACAAAAGTGGCGCACTTCCTTCCAAACAGAAGAGACGATTCAGTGGAAACCTTGTCCAAGCTCTATGTGGAGCAGATTGTTCGACTGCACGGTGTTCCTCGGAGCATCGTCAGTGACCGTGATGGGCGATTCACATCGAATGATTGGCGGCTAGTTCATCAAATATTGGGTACAAAATTAGCGTTTAGTACGACCTTTCATCCCCAAACGGATGGCCAGACTGAAGGAACCAACAGGACGATGGAGGACATGCTCCGCATGTGCTCCCTCGACTTTGGTAAGAGGTGGGAAGATTATATTTTTCTTGTAGAATTTGCCTATAATAATAGTTACCAAGCAAGCATCGGTATGGCACCATTTGAGGCTTTGTATGGTCGTAAATGTCGTACACCGTTAGCTTGGGTAGAAGCAGGCGAATCTACGCTGCATGGGAAAAAGGAAGTCGAAGAAGCTACCTCGCTTATACGCTATATTCGGGAGAGGTTATTGATCGCCCAAGATCGTCAAGCAAAGTACTACAATGCCAAACATTGGAACGTGGAGTTCGCAGTGGGTGATTGGGTATATTTGAAGATCAAACCCTTCAAAGGCGTGTCCAGGATTCGGCGTTTGAAAAAGCTAAGTCCGAGGTATCTTGGTCCATTTGAGGTGGTGGAGCGAGTTGGGGAAGCTGCTTATCGACTAGCACTTTCAGCAGACTTGGGTGGATTACATGATGTATTTCACATCTCAGTACTTCGTAAGGCTGTTAAGGATCCAGCTCAAGTAGTAGAGAATGATCGGGTACCGGTCGAGTATGGGCTAACGACGAGGGTTCAACCCATTCGGATCGCGGATCGAGCCGAGAAACAGTTGCGGAACAAAGTGATCGGGATGGTCAAAGTCCGATGGGACAATTGTGGCCGTGAAGAGCTAACATGGGAGCGAGAGCAGACCATGCGAGCTGAATTTCCCGAGCTGTTTGTATAAACTGTAGACCGTGTACCTTTTGTTATAACAGAGTTATCAAGTTATAACATTGTATTTTCTTGTTTCCTTACCGTGTCAAATTTCGGTACGAAATTTTATTAAGGAGGGGAGGATTGTAACACCCCAAAAATCTCAAAACTGGATGTGAGGTGCAGGCTGTTTGACACGGCCTGGGACACGGGCGTGTCCCAGGGCGTGTCGGGGGTACACGGCCTGGGACACGGGCGTGTCCCAGGGCGTGTCACTCAAGAAATGGGCGGACTGAGTCAGATAATTACACGGCCCGGAACCAAGCCTTGAACACGGCCGTGTCAGATTTGACACGGGCGTGTCCGATGCCGTGTGCCTACCCGTGTACTGCTTGTTGGTTTTGGAGCTCGTTGAGGCAGGGGTGATACGGGCGTGTCACATGACTGACACGGGCGTGTCAGGTTCGACACGGGCGTGTCGATGCCCGTGTTCTGGTAGAGTTCAGTCGATACGAGTGCCGCGTGTGCCGCTTAAGGGTACACGGCCTGTGACATGGGCGTGTCACAGGCCGTGTCAGCCAAAAAAATGTTATTTTGGGAAAATCGTGGCCGTTCCTTTTCTCTATTTGGATCCAAAGGCTCAGGTGAGTCCTTGCTGGATTAAGTCACCAGAGGCTTGATGAAGAGATCATTCTTCATTTGGCTAAGTGAAGAGAGAAAGAGAGAGGAGGAAGAAGAAGGAGGAGGAGATCGGGCCACCGGCGGAGCTCTCGTGGTCCGATTCGAGATCCGAGGCCAGTGCTGTGAAGGCAAAGCTGCTGCGGTGCTTTCTCACCGGCTAGATTTCGATGGCTCCCAAGAGATCATCAAGGGTAACGATCTCCCTTCTTGGACATGTGAAGTCCTTCTTTTCTGCATTGCATAGGGAAAACCCTTCCCCGCGAGTGTGCGGTGGGTTGTGGCATCCCTTGGGATAGATATGTGAAGTCCTCCTTATTAGAGTCCGGAATTGGAGTACGGATCTAGGCATGCTGTGTGAAGCCCATCTGGACATGTTGGTCTGGATTGGTGATGCTTGTTTGCATATCAGAGAAGACTCCGTGGTTATGGCTTGTTTGCCTTGTGCCTACCTGTTGCTTGGTGCAGCAGGAAGTACTGAATGAAGTCCAGGAAATGAAGAGGGTTGGATGCAACTCTTGTGGCCGTGCGTTGCCACTTTGTGTGCGGTTGAGCCGTTGGGCTGCAACTCGATGAAAAGGCAGATTGCCGAACAGGAAAGGTGAAACCGACCCGCGCCTATAAATTGCCATGGATACTTCTGTATTCGAGGTGGCACGGCGACTTGAGCAACGGGGGGTGGCTGATCCGTACCTGCGTTATGTCCGTCTGACTGGTAAGCCTGGTTATAGGTTTCGTTGGAGCGCATAATGAGAGTCTTAGGGCCGCGCGCCAAAAAGACTAGAATGCTCAATACCGTATAAACGGTGGTGTTGACCCTGGTTTTCCGGTGCACCAAGAATGTGCCCTGAGTGCACGGACTGTCGGGCCGTGTGGCCGACGGTTGTGATGGCTTGAGTGTGCCTGCGAGTACATATTTGCTATTGTTGATACCATGCTGTGCAGGGAAGGAATGTTACTGCCCCGAGAAAGGGGTAGGATTGTTATAATTGGGTCAGCTGAATGCTGACCGTTGCCGTGTTTGCCACCGTTTGGGTGGATTGTCCCTATGCAGGTACTGGAGAGCCGAGTGGTAAATGAAGGGCTGAAGCCCTTGCTGCTGTTGCTACTGCTGCTGCTGCGGCTAAGCCCTTGAAGGCTGCGCGAATGGTTTTGTTTGTTTTGCTTTCACTCATGTATGGCCGGCCTGCGCGCCGATGTTTGTAATCCATGATGTGTGGAAAGAGGAACTGTAAGGTCGTAAGGCCAACCCTTCACCTTTGTTGTACATTCTGTGGCTGTATATATAACTGTGGTTTATATATTGGACATTCCTGGTTAGAGTTCAATTTACAACTTAAAGCTTCCGCTAGCATGCTCTGAGTTAGGATACGTGTATGGTTTGGTATTATCCTGTGACCTCACCGTTTGTTTGTGGCATATAGTGTGGGGCCCCGGCCGGACCTTCTACTATACGTCATGTAACGGATGGGGTCGTTACAGTGTGTTTGACAGATGGGAAAGGAGGATTGGTCAAGCAGGTATGGCTGAAGCCCATGATGTTGAAGATAATAGAGCTCCAGAATACCGAAGTCCCTTGGATGAACCCAGTGACGTTCCTGATTTACTGCATGCAGGAACTGAGGGGGAGTCGTTACACATTCCTTCTGATTCCCTCGGGACGGAAGTCTCAGGTTCAGATCATGCAAATACAGTCACTGACATTACCCAGATTGCAAAGGATGAAGTAGCTACCCTCGCTACTGATCAGGTTGAAGAGGAGGAAGATGAGGAGGACATGGAAAATGTTGCAGTTGACGATGATGATATGGAAAATGAGGCTGCTGATGAGGTGAATGATGAAGTAGTTGAAAATGAAACGACCATGAGGGTGATGGTAGAGATGCGGGGTGATGTTGAAGTCCCCTCTGAGGAACAAGCTCCATTGAAAGTTCCTGGGGAATCTGGTGCAGCAATGGAGGGGGAGTCCTCTCAACAACGGCTGATAAGTATACGTGAGAAAACTACAGAGGCTGCCCCAATCCCCCTGGAGACTGTGCAATTATCAAGCTCTCCCAGTGAATTTGCAGAAGAGCACGACCAAGGCATGCCTCAGGGTTATCCACTAAGACCTAACCTGGCAAATCACACGGTGCATATCATTCAAGGTATAGTGGATGAACTGAAAACTTCTTTTGAACAATCTCACAACAAAGTGCTAAAATGAATTAAACAATCTGAGGAGCTAATGCTTAAGAATGTTGTGGAAATAAATCATAAACTGGATCTGATGGAACAGAAGTTTGATGCCAAGTATGGAGAGGCCGACACTGCAGTAAATCTTCTAATGCAAGGACTTCAGAAGAATACAGCTGATTTGACAGTAGTAAACCAAAATGCACATTTTGTGGCCAACAACATCAAGTTGTTCGATGCCAGCATGGTGACACTCAACACAAATCAGACATCCTTGCTGAACGAGTTCACTAAGACTGTTAAGCACATAGATGAGTCACTGCATTCATATGCAAACTGCATTGCCCTCGAAGCCAAAAAGGGGGAGAATGAATATAATGCTAAGATGGCAGGGCTAGAACAGATTATGGTCGACAACTTCAAGCAGTCAAATAAGTATGTTTTTGATAGCTGTCACTGGCTAGTTCAGCAAGCTTCCGGTAAACAAATTCCAATTCCGGTTCCTTCTCCTGATGAGGTTACCACTGTTGCTAATGATGTTGCAAGTGCTGAGGAGGTTCCCCTGAGTGAAGCTGAGGTCAGGAAGGCTGTCAGGGCCGCTGGCAAGGCTGCTCTCATGGCCATGTTTGACCAGGAAGACATAGAGAAAGGAAAAAAGAAAACTCCAAGAAGGGACGTCCAAGGAGACTCCAACTAAGAAGAAAGTAAGATTGAAGGAGAGTGAAGTGCGAAATGAACGAGGGAGTCCTATCTCGAGGAGCATCATATTGGACACATTCACATTACAACAGCAGGGAGAACTGGATAGAAATGAAGTATACAATCAGTATGAGTGGGAGATGTACAAGGAGTATGAGGAGAAAAGAAGCATATTCTTCAGGTCTAACACTGTGCAACACAAAGCTCCTCCACCCAGATAATACCCGAAGCCAAAGGAGTTCTTTGAAAGACAAAGAAAGAAGTTCCAGGCTGAAAAACTAAAGGATGCTCAGGCAAAGAATGCTCAGGCAAAGGAATAGATTTTCTTTCTATATGTGTCTTTCTATATGCGTGTATATCATTTCTTGTACTTAAATGAACAATCTTTGGATATATATATATATATGATCACATGCTGATTCATCTGTTGTTCTGAATGCGTGAACTCTCCTTATTTTGAATTCTTGTCTCTCTTATTTTGTTATGTATATTACTCAGGTTGGTGTAATTCATCTTAGCTAGTAGGATTTTGGCTTCTTCAAATAGGGGGAGATTGTTGGGTATTGTATCCACAATTACCTGGATTTGAAGAAGCCTCCGGTCAAGCTAAGATGAATTCACAATGTATTTGACGATATTTCTTCAATATTGTGCTTGCAGCTATTCCGTGCTAAGTACACACCAATGTCAGGGTGCAGTGGGTTAATATACACGGGTCTGTGCAACGTAATCCCTCGTTGAGCAGATCAGTGTGTTGACTCATGTGTGCTCTTTCTATTGGAGTGTACTTATTTTCAAGTACAAGGTTGAGATAGATCAAGAGCAGAAAAGGAACAAGGATGGGTCAAAGACCAAGTCATGGGAAGAAAGAAGAAAAATCTTCTAAGGAAAATTCGACGGGAATCACTAAGTGATTCTCGCCGATTCGACGGGAATCACTAGTGATTCTCGTCGAATCGTCGAGAATCACTCGTCGATTCCCACCGACTGCATCCGGCTGACAGTTCGCCTTAAAGAATTCTGCTATGTCAGAATCGACGAGAATCATTACCCGATTCTCGCCGAATCGTCGAGAATGACTTTGCATTCTCGCCGATTCGTCGAGAATGGTCTTGATTCTCGCCGATTCCCTCCGGATGGCAAGCTTTTAAACTAAAACTCTACCAAGGATAATTCGACGAGAATCATGAGTGATTCCCGCCAACCTCGACAGGAATCACCAATGATTCCCGCCGAATTTGCCTTAGGCGATTTTTATCTGCTCGCTGGACTGAACCAAGATAACAGGCGCTGATTAGACCAGTCTTAGGGTTTCTTCTTGTGGGGCCCACAACAGTCCTGTAGGGTTGATATACAGTATAAATACCCACATAATTTGAACTTAAAAGACAGCGAAGAAAATAAGAAAGGATTAGGGCCGACAAGCGTTACCTAGCCGATCGCGGACTTCCTCCCGTCACCGTCACCGCTCGCAAGCTGAAGATGAAATTTTCATCTCTCAGACGAAGTTCACCAAAGAGTTACTAAAGAAATTCGGAATGGATAATGCAACCTCGATGAGGACTCCAATGGGCTCAACTATGTCTCTGGACAAGGATGAGAAAGGGAAACATTTTGATGAAACCAAGTACAGAAGCATAATTGGATCTTTGCTCTACCCCACTGCCAGTAGACCAGACATAATTCTCTCAACATGTGTCTATGCTAGATTTCAGGTGAATACGAAGGAATCTCATTACGTCGCTTCAAAGCGAATTTTAAGATACCTTAAGGGTAAACCTAATCTTAGCTTGTGGTACCCAAGAAGTAATGATGTCGGGCTAATTGGATTTTCAGATGCAGATTTTACAGGTAGCAGGGATGACAGGAAAAGCACTTTCAGGGCGTGCCAATTCCTCGGAAGAAGGCTTATTTCATGGAGCAGTAAGAAGCAGAATTGTGTGGCAACTTCAACAACCGAGTCAGAGTATATTTCTACATTCTCGAGAAACAGCTTTGTTTCTCGAGAAACACCTTTGTTTCTCGAGAAACAGCATTATTTCTCGAGAAACAGCTTTTTCTCGAGAAACATTGTTGTTTCTCGAGAAACATTGCTGTTTCTCGAGAAATATCATGATTTCTTAAGAAATAACATGATTTTCTCGAGAAATCAGTTTTGTCTTATATTTCTGGAATAAAAAGACGATACGGGGGGCTAAACGTACCTCGATTCGAATGCAATTTGCACCGTAGGCGAATGATGGTACTATGAATCTAATGGCGAAGACAAAACTAAAATCCGGCATACCGTTCTTGAGATATTAATTTCTAAAGTTTACGACAAACGCAAACCATGCAAAACTACAAACGCGCGCCGAGACTCCAAAAATGCTCGGACCGCAACAAAACTGGACAAGCAAATCCAAAAATACAAACTTAATTCTTCCAACATAAAAACCTTCAATCTCGTCAAAAAAACCCCCAAAATCTGGTCAAACCGGTCCAACGGACGCGAAAACGCACTAACGGTGCGGCGCCATCAATATGACATTAAAAGTAACGCCCGGACGTCATAAATATGACATTACCAAATCAAATTATTATCAGAAAATCGGGGGCGTTACAGTCACTCCCCTTAAAAAGTAGTCTCGTCCATAAACTTAACACAATTCCAAAATCAAACCAAAATGAGAAAATCAAATATATCCAAAAGCATGGAGACATACCAGAAACTAAGGGAAGAGGTGCGGATGAGATTCCCTCATCGCCGACTCCAATTCCCACGTCGCGCTCTCGACGTCTTTATTTCTCCAAAGAACCTTGACCATGGGGATGGTCTTTCTTCGTAACACTTGATCTTGAGATTCTAAAACATGGACAGGTTCTTCCACATACGAAAGGTTGGGTTTAATCTGAGGTACCGAGTCTAGTACTTGACAATCACTATGAACGCACTTCCGCAACTGTCTCACATGGAACACATCATGGACACCAGGGAAGGTAGCAGGCAAATCCAGCCTATAAGCTTACACTTCGATGCGCTCCAGAATCTTAAAAGGTCCCACATACCGGGGATCTAACTTGTGGTTCCTTCCAAACCTTTTAACACCTGGCATCGGAGACTTTTAGAAAAACCAAGTCCCCAACGAAGAACTCCAGATCGACCCTTCGTCGATTAGCAAACTTCTCATAACGCTCCTGGGCTACACGGAGCTTCTCCCGAATATGAGTCACAGCACAATTCATCTCTTCAAGGGCTTCCGGACCTAGCAGCAGTCTCTCACCAGCTTCAGCCCAAAACAAAAGATTCCTACAATGCCTTACATACAAGGCCTCAAATGGGTCCATCTATAGACTGTCTTGGTAACTATTATTATAAGCGAATTCCATGAGTCTGAGACGCTCATCCCAAGCACCACCGTGATCCAATATATCACACCTGATCATATCTTCCATGATCTGATTAACTCGCTCTGTTTGACCATTTGTCTGCGGGTGATATGCGGTGGAATACCTCAAATCGATACCCAACCCTTCTTGTAAACTCTTCCAAAAGCGATACGTAAATCAAGAGTCTCGATCTGACACAATACTAACAGGCACTCCATGTAATCTGATGACCTCATCAAGATATAACACAACTATCTTTTTCATTGAATACCCAATCTTAAAGGGAACAAAGTGAGCACACTTTATCAATCTATCGACTATCACCCAAATAGAGTCGTGCCCACGGAGAGATTTCGGTAGACCGGTGATGAAATCCATTGAAATACTCTCCCATTTCCAATTTGAAATATCAAGAGGTGTTAATTTACCACCAGACCTTCTATGGTTAGCCTTGACACGCTGACACGTATTACATTTTGACACAAACTTTGCTATATCGTTCTTCATTCCAGACCACCAAACAATTTGCTTTAGATCTTTATATATTTTGGTGGAACCAGGATGGTAGGAAACACTGGAATCATGAGCTTCATTGTAAATCTTATCCCGAATGTCACCAAAAGCGGGAATACAAAACCCACCCTGATATTTTATAGTATCTAACTCCTCCAAAGAGAAATTAGGTAGCTCTCCCTTCTCAGTTCTATTCCAGAGATGCAACAAATCAGGGTCATCCTTCTGGTGCACTCTAGTGAGGGAAATCTAAGAAGGCTCTTCTACTTCCAAACTAGCAGGAATAGTACTACTCCCAACTTCAATGTCCATCAACAAGAATTCTTCAACCAAGGATTACACAGATAGGTTGAAGATTTTAGTAGTCTTCCTACTCGAAGAATCAGCTACTACGTTAGCCCTTCCTGGATGATAAAGGATCTCCACTTCATAATCAGCCACATACTCTAACCACCTATGCTGGTACAGATTCAGTTCCTTTTGAGTGAAAACTTATTTCAAACTCTTATGGTCTGTGTAGATCTTGCACAGTGTGTCATACAATAAATGTCTCCAAAGCTTTAGCACATAGATTATAGCAGCAAATTCCAAATCATGCGTAGGGTAGTTTCTTTCATGAATCTTTAATTGTCTTGATCCGTACGTGATCACCTTTCCTTCTATCATCAAAACACAACCAAGTACAATGTGTGATGCATCCACATACACAGCGTACTCAACTCCTTCAGTAGGTAAAGTTAAAACTGGTGCAGTACACAATCTCTTCTTCAACTCTTGGAAGGCTTCTTCACACTTATCGATCTAAATGAATGTGGTGTTCTTCTGTGTAAGTCTAGTTAGAGGAGCAGACAACACAGAAAACCCTTCCATGAATCTTCAATAATAACCGACCAGACCTAAAAAGCTCCTAATCTCTTTAGGAGTAGAAGGTCTCTTCCATTCCATCACAGCAGAAACCTTGGACAGGTCTACAGAAATACCATCCTTGCACAAAACATGGCCCAGAAAGGACACCTGGGGTAACTAGAATTCGCACAAACTCAGCTTGGCATAGAGTTTGGGCTCCCTCAGGGTTGACAAAACTAAGCGCAAGTGTCGAGCATGCTCCTCAACACTGCGGGAATATACGAGAACGTCATCGATGAACACAATCACAAAACGGTCCAAGAAATCCTTGAACACTCTATTCATTTAGACCATGAAAGCAGAGGGTTCATTTGTAAGTCCAAAGGACATCAACAAGAACTCAAAATGCCCATGCCGGGAACGAAAAGCCATTTGTGGTATATCAGCCTCACGGACCCTCGACTGGTGGTAGCCTGAACGAAGGTCAATCTTTGAAAACACAGTGCATCCCCACAACTGATCAAATAGATCATCAATCCGAGGCAACAGATATCAGTTTTTGATGGTTACCTTATTTAACTCCCGATAATCTATGCAGAGCCTCATGGAACATTCTTTCTTCTTTACGAACAAAATAGGGGCACCCCATGGAGAAGAACTCGGCCTAATAAAACCATACTACAACAACTCATCCAGCTGAGTGCGCAACTCCTCTAACTCACGCGGAGCCATACAGTAAGGTGTCTTATTAATAGGGCGAGTACTTGGCTCGAGTTTTATCACAAACTCCACCTCTCTTTCAGGAGGAAGTCCTAGAAGGCTATCAGGAAATACATCTGAAAACTCTCACACCACCGAGATATCCTCAATACGTGGCGTAACAAAAGCTGTTTCCAGAGCAGAAATAGAAATAAGATACGCCTCGCAACAAGACTCTATAGCTCGACAAGTACGTACCGCAGAAATAATGAGGGAACCCTTGTCCTGAAATCCATAGACACTCATAGGTTGGTCGTTGTCCATCTTGAAGTCCAGTCGCTTTGCCTTGCACTAGATTACCGCATCTTACTTGGACAACCAGTCCATGCCCAAAATCAAGTCAAAATCTGTCAGATCCAACACCATTAGATCCGTAAAAGCTAGGAAATTTCCTAGACAAATAGGGCATCTCTGAATTCCTTGATTGGATATCACCAGATCTCCAGAGGAAAGCTTGACGTTGAAAGAAACTCCTTATTGATCTACGATCAAATGGTGTTTATCTACAAAACTTTGCGCCACGAAGGAATGGGTGGCACCCGAATCAAAAAGAATGCGTGTGCACCTATTCTTCACCTTAAACTCCCCTAAAACTGTAGCATACATAACTAAACAAACAAAAACTAGGACAAACAATGGAGAGTAAAAGATAAACTAGAATCTAACCTAATATCACATGGGTAGAGGTCTGAGCTTCCTCTCTGGTCACCATATTTAGCTTTCATTTCCCTTTGTCCTGGTTTGGTGGCGGCAGCAGAACCCGGAGCGGGGCAGGCTGCAGTGGGGGCTGAACCTGGGTGCATGAAGACTTCAGGTGCCCCTTCTGCCCGCACTGGAAGCAAGCCTTATCCTTTGACCAACAATAAATCACGTCATGTCCCTTCCTTGAATAGAATGAGGACACAATCTCTCTCTTGGGTGTGACTTGGATGGCGAGCATCTGCTACTACTTCAGAGTGGCAGTCCTCTTGAAACACCTCTCGTAAGGGTGGCCGGATCAACCACAGAAGCTACATATTTCTCAACATTTCTTTTTCAAAGAAGGGTCATATGCCCTAGAGCTTCCATCCTCAACACCTTTCCTCTTCTCTTTTCTCGCCGCGGCACCTCGATTCTTGGCGTTTTCAATCGTCTCAACCTTTAGAGCGGTTTCCACTGCCATAGCATAACTTTCAGCTCTATAAGCGCATGCCCACTGTTGGACATCGCTTCTCAGTCCTCCTAGGAAACGTTTCACTCTTCCCTCCTCTGAAGTTACCAAATCAGGAGCAAATCTGCTCAACTTACTAAACTCAATCTCATACTCTCTCACAGTGAGCTGTCTCTTCTTTAGATGCAGGAAGTTATTCATCAAACAGTCCTGCTCGACTGAGGGTAGAAACATTTTCAGCGCATCTTCTTAAAAGATTCCCACGAGCATCCTTCATTTACGCTCTCCTTTTCCCGAATCCACCAGCTCTTTGTCAGGCCTTTTAACTGATAGGCTGCAATCATTACCTTCTGGGCTTCTACAATCCCTGAATACGAGAACATCTCCTCAATAGCGATGATCCAATCATCCAAAACCATGATGTCAGCACTGTAAAATCTCCAAGACAACTAGACCCCCCAGGTGAATTTGTCATGATTAGGTCATGACAAGGCCTTGGTAGCTTAGGAACCTCCTTGACACAGACAAAAAATAGGGATTGCAACACCTTGGTCTACAAATAGTAATTTCTAAATATTCAGCCTAGGGTTTGACTTAAGGACTTTAACTTGGCTCAGTGACCCCACCACAACATCTCTAGGCCATCTAGGAGCCCAAGGGGAAATTCAGGACCCATTGGGGCCAGTCAAACATGCCAAGTTGACCCAAGTCAACCCTAACCCTAATTAGGGCAAAATGGTCAATTCCCCATTAATTGACCTAACTGACCATCACCATATGGAATTGACTTCACTTCTAGGTCTAAAACATCATAAGAGACCTAGTAGACAAAAAATCCCCATCCTAGGGTCACCACAGGGCAAAACGACAAAAAATACTCCTATTAGGTCAAAATGGTAATTTTCCATTAAACACCCTTATTGACCACCACAACTTCAAGTTGACCACACTCCTAGGGTCATAACCTCATAAGGGACCCAATGGAACAAAATTCCATGGTTTGGTCAACCCTAGAGCCCAATTCGACCAAAAGTAAACTTGGTAAACTTAGGTCAAATCACTTAAACCTAGCCCGACCCTTTGGGCTAGGCCAAAAGTGAGTGGTCAACCAGCCTAATGAACTGATATTAAACATGGGAGGGAGTGGAAATTTGGCCATGGTGATTAGGAGAGAGAAATGGGGGTTTTCCCCAATTTTGAGAAGAGAGAAAGTGGCCATTCATGGCCATTAAGGTGACACACCCCTTGGCATCCCTCCATTACACCCTCATTCATCTTCTCTGATGAATTTGAGAAGATTCCAGCCATTTTAGGGTTAATTAGGGCAGGGGGATGCATAGGGTCGGCCATGGGAGGGGAGGTGAAGAGGTAAATAATGGCCAAGGGGATTAAAGCTCCCACACCCCCCAACTGACCCCTCCATCTCTTTAGAGATCTCTGAGGAGTAGAATTCCCCCATTTCCCGAATACTTAGAGCCCTCAGAGCAGGAAAAGCTTTGGCACCCAAATCTTTGAGGAGGAACAATGGCGGCCGGCGGATGGAGCAAGGAAATGCTCCAAATGAGGTCCAATCCCCCTCCTCTCTATTTGTGCTAGATCTAGGATCCCTTAGCCAGAGAAATCGGGCTCAATTAAGCTCGATCGGTGAGAAATTTCTCACCAAAAATCTATGAAAATCGCCCTATCGGGTTCGCCGGAATAGGCCCCTCCGGCGGCCGTGCCGCCGCCAAGCGATAGCCACCACCTCGACGGAGGTGGTGGTGGCGGTGGCCGGCCAGGGAGGTGGCCGGATTGCCGGGATTTCGGCCTGGAAAATGCTCCATGCGCGGCTAATATGAGTCGTTGTCTCAAGGGGGAAGATGACTCCAAGGCCGCTGATCGTGCTTTAAGATCTGTGCTAGATCTTCAATTATTATTATTATTGGTTTTTTCATGTGTAGGAATCAGAAGTGTTTTGATTAAATTTTAAAAAATACTTAGAGACTCTTTCTGGAAATGTGAACAACATAACAGTTGTAGCCCTAGGTCTCTAGTTTATTTTAAAATTTGTTTCAAGCCCTTTGGAGTTCTGGATAGACCTCAGCTCTCATTTTGGTGAGGTTTATCCATAAGGCTGTCCAGAGCTTAATTTAAATGCCCACTCCAAAATAGACATTCAAATGAACTGAAATTTTTGTTATGGGCTATTCTTAACTATATCTAGGACATATCCAAAAATCAGAATTTTTGCAAAACATTTTTCTATAGTTTTCAGAAATATTAAATAATCCATGAATAAATTAATTAGGTGTCCTAAACATCAAAATCCCCCCAAATTTGGGTGGGTGATCTTAGAGAGCATGTTAGGGCTCTGATAAAAATTTCATCTCCTTTGGAGATGTTTTGATTAGGTTTTTATCCAACCCTAGGTTGACCCTTATAGGGTTAATTAGGTCAAAACACCCCCTTGGGTTTTGAGTGGTCAAATCACCTCAACAGATGCTGGTATTTTTTCCACTGATTTTTTATGGTATGACACACCCTCCAATGGAATTTGGGGTGGTTTGGAGTATGGTAGCCCTAGAACCCTAGGGTAGGTCCCTGAATGGGGATTTTTAGGGTTTGAAGGTCATGGGGTCAAATGATCTTCGAATGACTTGAAAATTAATGGAGAGGACCATAGGGTTATTATAGTCCTATGTTAAAAATTTTAGGGAATTTGGAAGCCCTTAACCCCCTCAAAACCCTAACCCTAGTTTAGGGCACCGTACCTAATTTTGAGTATTAGGCTATCAAATCACTTGAAATTTTGTCAGGGTAGTTCTATGGTAGAAATGTTACTAAATTAACTTTGGTGGAAATTTTTAGGCTAATAAATCAGTACTTCCTTTTCAACCCTCGATGTGCCCTTAAAGATTATTATGTTGTTTATGAAGTTTCTGTTTATTGAAAAATTGTGAAACCTTGGAATAGGACAATTTATATCAAGATAGAGCCTTCTGTATTTTTTTTAAAAAAATTAGATGACTGTTTCAAGTACTTACTTCATAAAATTATGATTTGTGGTTTCTGATCAAAAATAGGAACAGAGCCCCAATATTGTTAAGAAAATTATGAAATTAGGTCAGAGAGTGTTTCGGACCATTATTATTATCCTGTAATTTTACCATGATTTTTAGATGGATTAAACCAGTACTTACTTCATAAGTCTATAAATTTAGACGTTTACATTTAATTAGATTCAGAGTCGCTCATGTGTGAGAAAAATAGTAAACCTTAGTTACTGTTGATTTTAGATCATTATCAAACTTCTAGAATTTTCTTATAATTATTAGATAAGTTTTTACAGTACTTGCTTCATTAACCAATGGTTATGGAATAAATGATTATAAATTAAATTAGGGTCTACTATTCTCTGTAAAAACTATAACACTACTTCTAGGGTGTTTATAGGCCATGATAGTCCTACTGGAATTTTATTATAATTTTTAGAAAAACATTTCTGGCCTTTTCTTCATTAGATGGTATTATTGACCTTAAGTTCTAAATTATGAAAGGTAAGTCTAATCACCTCTGAAAATTTTCAAACCTTGGATTTACTGTTGAAATGTCACTTAGTATTTATCATAATTTTGTGGTGATTTTTATCAGAATTTAGAGAGCACTTCATGTTCAAAGTAGGGCATTTGGAGTCTAGGGTTAATTAAATTAAATGACCACATAATTAGGAAAATTATGAGACTCTGGATGTAGTCTTAATAGGTTATGGTAGACTCCCAGTAATTATTATAGATCTATTGGAAGATTAATTAGGGTACCCCCTAATGAGAGCACCATGTAGCTTAGCATGGTTTGCATATTGTAGATAGGTCTAAAATAGGTTAATACGTGTTGGGTATTGTATCCACAATTACCTGGATTTGAGGAAGCCTCCTATCAAGCTAAGATGAATTCACTATGTATTTGATGAATTTCTTCTAGTTGTGCTTGCAGCTATTCACGCTAAGTACACACCAATGTCAGGGTGCAGTGGGTCAATATACACGGGTCTGCGCGACGTAATCCCTCGTTGAGCAGATCAGTGTGTTGGCCTACGTGTACTCTCTCTATTGGGGTGTACTTAATTTCAAGTACAGGGCTATGATAAAGCAAGAGCAGACAAGGAGCAAGGATGGGCCAAAGACCAGCTCACGGGTTGGAAGACGAGAATCGTCTAAGTGTAAATCGTCGAGAATCACTAGATGATTCTCGCCAGGTTGGGCCGGCTGTCTCGACGCAGTCAGAAAATTCTCTAAGGCAGAATCGTCGAGAATCACTAAGTGATTCACGCTGATTCGTCGAGAATGACTTTGCATTCTCGACGATTCGGCGAGAATCAAATGTGATTCCCGCCGATTCTCCCTGGCCTCTATAACCTGTGCAGCCAGAATTCGCCAAGTAGAATTCGACGAGAATCGTAAGTGATTCTCGCCGATTCATCGAGAATCACCTACGATTCTCGCCGATTTTGCCTTGGGCGATTTTTCCGAATTCCTGGACCGGTCCATGTTACCTGCAGCTATTTGAACCGGACTTTGGTCTTTGCTTTGGTGGGGCCCATAACGGTCATCTTTATGACCTAATGTATAAATATACAGGTATGTGTGAACAGTAAAAGTAGAGACATACGCGAATTCAAAAAAAGGAAAGCCATCGTCGAGCCCTAGTCCTCGATCTTGCTCCGCCGATCGTCTCCGCCGCCGCTTGTGCAGTAGTCACCACAGTCGATCTCGATCTCCTCCAGATCCCCGGTGATAGAAGCCAAGTCGTGCACAGCGTCTCACGCGTCTAACCAGAGATCTTTTATCTCTTGATTTGAGATAGGGAAATCCTTCCCCGTCCGAATCGATCGAGATGATTGATCCTAGTGTGACCGTTGGAAGACCTTGCCGACTTCGCTAAGAAGATTGAATCTCCAGTGCATCGCTGCTGCTTTCAGTTGCCGCCGCCAACACCGAGAGTCTTGCCGCCGCCCTTTTGCCGCCGCCGGTCTCGGGGAGATTTTCTCCAAGAAAGATCAAGGGTTGTGGACTTTTCGTTACCTACAAGAATAAGTAGTCTAACGAAAAGGGACACCTAGATCTATAAGTTATTTGTATTTCTTATACACTCCAATTTCTTTTTCATTGTAAAAGAACATTTGGTTCCTAGTTATAGGGTTGGGTGCAACCCGTGTTGTGGGAGTGTTGACTCCTACGTGTGGAAGGGTTCCTTCCGATAGTGCAAGGATTGGATTTCAATCCTATTAGTGTAGTGACCGAGTCGTCCCTGGATTGGGAGATAGGTCGAAGGGGGAAAGTGGACGTACCCATATCGGGGAACCACTATAAATTGCCTGTGTTATTTTCTATGCTGTGTGGTTTGTTTTGATTCTGCAGGTACAATTTTAATTCCGCAAATACGCTGCAAGTCACCTATCCCCCCCCCCCATAGGTGAAGGTAGTTGACAATAGGTGGACTTTCAAGTGGTATCAGAGGGAGGTTACTCATCAAAAAGGTTCACACCTTGAGTAGAATCCTGCCACCTGTGTCAACAAGGATGGAGCTGGAATATGATATCTCTCCGCTTAGACTCCCTACGTGCACAAAGGAATATTACCCCATCTGGAAGATGAGGGTATCTTTTTTACTTGGAGGCCATTGACCCGCGGACATCAATCATCCTGGAAGAGGGTCCATTCATTCCTATGAAGACCTCCTGCTCTGGACAGGGTCTTCAAACACCTATGGATGTCTCTGAGATGACAGAGCTGGAACTCTCCTTATTCAACCTGGATAAAGAGATCCGTAGAATCATTATGGAAGTCTGGTCTGGACCTTTTCAATCAAGACTGGAAAGGTGTAGGACAGCCCAGTCCCTATGGCAGACAATATCAGACCTCATGGAGGGACCAGTATCTGCTGAAACAAGTTGCCAGCGAGAGGATGAGGCTTATGTGGGGGTCAGCATTTCAGAAGATGACAGTGATGACAAATCTCTCTATATCAGGGCTCCAGTATCCTTATCAGAGACTGAGGAGGAAGTCGAGGCAGACTGCTCTGATGAAGATGACGCAGCTGTCCTTGTCAAACTGAACGTTACCTCAGAACAGCTAAATCAGGAGCAGGTAACTCCTTCATCTTGCCCCTCTCCCTCTGAAACTCCTGAAGACAGGAATGGTTCAGAGGATAACCCCTCCGGTGTTGCCCAGGATAAGGAATGCCCTACTCCATGGCTTGAAATACCTGGCTCCCTTGAGTGTGCTCTTCAGAAAAGCAACCAACTTGTTGGGGAGCAAGCTCTGGAGATTGCTAGATTGAAGATCTTGATGGATCACCAATTGGAATCTATCAAAATAAAGGACGTTCAAATCTCTGATCTAGAGAGTCGTCTAGAAAATGAGAAAAGGATAGTATCGAATTTCTCCAAGGTTGATGCTATCAAAAGAAAGGAAGAAAATGGGTGTATCTCCCGTATTATTAAGTCTTGGAGAAATGGGGAAACGGTATTTCGTCCCCCCATCTCAAGCAGGGAGAGTACTCATCATGCCTTCAGGTATGACCACAGGAATATTCGTGGTCACTGCAAGGTTGATTTGCCCTCATGTGGAGGCACCCAAAATGCAAGGGCTGTCATGGCCACCCAGAAGAGAATACCTCAGGCTTCCACCAAGCTTTTTGTATTCTATGCCACAGCCCCAACTCGTCATGAATATGCCAGCATCAGCACACAATGCGCCTCTCACCTCCCTAGGACTCAGGAAAGGGGGGTTAGAAAACATGTTGTTGGGACTCATGGGATCCTTGGAAGGGGGCTGACTGAAAGGAAGGCACCACCTCCCAGGCCTCATGACGCCTGCCATATGCATTCTTTCCACCCTTCCAATAGTCACGGTGGAAGAGACAACTCTATTAGTATATCCGGCTCTATCCCGTTTAGACCTAGAACTATGACTACCTCAGTCACCCGTTCAGATCACAAATGGCGATACAACATTCATGAATGTTGGTATTATGGCAAAGTGGGTCATTTTGCCATAGATTGTTGGCACAACTCTTATGTGTCAAAGGCAAGGGGACTTCCACATCCTCGAGACAATGTTAGTCCTCCCACCAGGATTCCTTAGGGGAGGCACTCCAATTATTATGCTGACAGGAACCTAGGACCCAATACTTATTGGGTTCCTAAGGCAAGATAAATTTTTCCTACAGGGTGGTCTGGGTTCCCGCAATCCTGATGGGAACCGGACAGGAGATGCTCCAAGAATGACGTGGAAAAAGTGTCGAGCATGGGAGCAGTGCCATCATTACAGGCACATGCATACTGACCTCCTGATATACTCTGCGCTAATGATGTGAATGTTACATCTTGTTATCACTGGTAACTGCAATTAGCCTTAAATGTTTGAGCCATAAAGCATAAACAATTCCATATATGTATATATGTATGTTGACATATCCACACTTAATAATGAATGTTTGAGTCATATCGAATAATTATTCATGTATGCTCAGTCACTTAGGGAAGGAGTATAAGTTTAAGATAACCTTCAGTTACATTAATAGTGATTAGTTTGACATTTTCAGCCATAAGTCCGCCCTCGAAAATTTTGAACCCCTTGGTTGAATTAAGAAACAATTATGCCTATTAAGACTTTCCTACCCTTGACAACGACATAAATTTGGAATCTCAGGTGATTTCCCTCAAACCAAATTCCGCCATTCCCGACGGTCAATATTCAACTATTGCAGTTTCTGTCGAACAAAGCCTTCGAACATAAATATATATAAACACGCTTATAACATCGAACCGAAATTCCGTCAACCCTTCAAATTCCGTCGTTCGTCGAGACCCGCCGACCCGCCAACCCGCTTACATAAACCCGCGTATAACATAAACCCGCCGACCCTTCAAATTCCGTCGGTCGCCGAGACCCTGTGCAAGCTCCGCAGGAATCCCTTCGACTTCTCCTCCCAGCGGGTTCCTCCTTCGGCACTTCGTGGTGACCTAACGACATGGTATCAGCGGGTTCCTCCTGAATACTTCCTCTCGCAACTAGGCACTCGTCCAAGCTTCGCCTCGGATCGACTCGCCGTCTCTCTAGTAAAGCAGCCGGAACCTTCACTGCCTCTCCTCACTAGGTAATCTCAATCTTGTCCCTTACCGTGACTTGAACTTAGTGTAGATTTTGTTCTCCCTCTCTTGGTTTTAGAGATCCTTAGACTTTGAAATTGGTATTGCCCTTCTTCCCAGTTTGCTATGGCCCCACGAACTACTGCAGGCCTGGTCACTGGATGCGAGCTAGTGAGAACCGGCTTCTCCCAGGCCTCGGACGAGTTCCGGAACATAATCATTATGCTAGAGGAAGCGGGACTGACGTTCGTGCTGGAGCACCCGTGCAAGATCTTGGATAAGGAAGTATTGGAGTTCTTTGCAACTGCCAAGCTCCGTCACGAAGACACTTCCATCAAAAGCAAGGTTGCTGGGAAGAAGATCAAGTTATCCGCCAGGAAACTGACCCAATGCCTGCGGCTATCCAGTTGTGAGGAAGAAGATTTCCTGGAGGACGAGGATAGAGCAAGGACCCTATCCTTCTGTGGACTGGCCAGGGGGACCAAGTCAATCAAAAGGAAAGACATGAACGAGGAGGGAAAATTGATGTCTGACATCGTTGGGAAGGCTCTAATCTGCAAACCTGGATCCCACGACCATATTTCAGGGGAAATGTTCAAGGTTCTGGTGGCGATCGTCTGCCGAAAGCGGTTCAATTGGGGAGCCATGCTCTTTGAAAGAATTAAAGACACACTCCGAACCCCCAGCTTTGGCAGAATCATCAGCCTCTATCTGAATCAGCTGGACGGAGATACATTCGACATGAGCAAAGGAGTGCCTCTGCACTATTTGAAAAATATGGACGTAAGCATATTCGACCGGTGGGAGCGTCGAATAGGGCAGGTTGCCAGGGAAATAGACCAAGAGGAAGCATCTCTGGCCGAGGACACCAGTGCTCCTACACATTCTACGGCAGCACCCAGTGAAGTTCCTGACGCACTGATTGCAGGAACTGAGGGGGAGCCTGTACTCTCTTCTGCAAACATCATATCTGATATTTCTCAGATAGCTAAAGATGCTGTGGAATCTGTGCAAGAAGACGGTGAGGAGGTGGTGGCAGATATGGAGGAGGAAGAGGAAGGTGAGGAAGATATGAATTACCTGGGAGATAAGGTGGCTGATGAGGAGGAGGAGGATGAAGCATAGGAAGATATGCACAACTCTGCAGATAAGCCTGAGCACTTGGAGACTGAGATGGAGGAAGAAGTAATGGAGAGGGAGAAAGTGGTGGATCCTCAGGAGGATGCTGCTGTTTCATCTGAGGAACAAGCTCCTGAGAGGTCGGATGCAGGAATGGAGGGGGAGCCCTCTCATCAACCCTTTGTTCCCCCTGTGGACTTTCAAGTGGTATCCAGCTCTCCCAGTGCTTCTGCTGAGGAGCCTGACCAGGGTCTGCCTGCAGCTCCTCCACTTCAAGCAAACATAGCAAATCACACTGTTAATTTTGTCCAAGGGATGCTGGATGAGCTTAAGGATACGTTTGAGAAATCCCACAACAAAGTGCTAAAGAGACTGAAGGACTCTGAGGATCTCATGCTAAAGAATGTAGTTCAGATCAACCACAAACTAGATGTGATGGAGAAGAAATTTGATGAAAAATATACAGAGGCAGGCACAGCCGTATCTCTTCTCATGAAAGGACTGAAGAAGAATACTGACAACCTGACAGTAGTCAATAAAAATGTTCATGTTGTGGCACAGAACATACAACAATTTGATGCCAACATGGTAACGCTGAACGCAAATCAGAAAACTCTGCTGGACGAATTCAGAAAAACTGTGAAGCACATTGATGCATCTCTGCATTCCTATACAAACTCTATAGCAGCCGAAGCCAAAAAGGGGGAGGAAGCGTATAACGCTAAGATGGCGGGGCTTCAAGAGTTAGTAATTCTAAACTTCGATCAGACCAATAGGTATGCCTTTCAAAACTACCAAATCATAACTGCACCTTTAATCAACTTAATAACTAATAATTGACAAATACAAATTCGATAATTCGAATAGGTACATTTTTGAAATGGCCCACTGGCTGGTAACAGAGGCATCGGGAATACATGTTCCTGTTGCTCTGCCTGAGGATGTGGGTCCTGCTGGTACTACTGCGGGTGAAATAAGGGCTGAAGAAGTACTAATGAGCGAAGCCGTGGCAAAGAAAGCTGCTGAAAGGGCTGAACGAAGAAGCTGGTTTGATCAAGAAGCCCTAGCAAAAGCCAGGAACAAGAGAAAAATTCAAGAAGGGACATCTAGGGAAACGCAAGCTGAAAAGAAGATCAGATTGAAGGAGGATGATGTGAGGAACAAAAAATGGAGTCCTGTATCAAAGAGTATTATCTTGGACACATTTTTGTTACAGCAGAGGGGGCAAATAAATCGAAATGATGTATATAGTCAGTACGAATGGGAGCGGCATAAGGAATTTGAAGCTAAACGTAACATATTTTTCAGGAACAACACCGTGGCAGATAAAGCTCCTCCTCCGAGATACTATCCAAAGCCCAAGGAGTATCTTGAGTGACAAAGCAGAAAGTTATTAGCTCAGCAACTTAAAGAAGACATAGCTAAGGATAAAGATCTTTAGGATGTTAGCTTTTGTAGTTATCACATTTAAACTTTCTGTATCATGTAATCATGTGAACAATTCTGTGTGGATATTCATATTTATATATACATGTGTGTGGTTTATTAATTGACTCTCACATTGATCTGATTACGTTTATTGTTCACTCCTTTGGTTAATGCATATTTTATCTGGAGTGTTGAAATTCATCTTAGCTTAGTAGGATTTTGGCTTCGTCAAATAGGGGGAGATTGTTGGGTATTGTATCCACAATTACCTGGATTTGAGGAAGCCTCCTATCAAGCTAAGATGAATTCACTATGTATTTGATGAATTTCTTCTAGTTGTGCTTGCAGCTATTCACGCTAAGTACACACCAATGTCAGGGTGCAGTGGGTCAATATACACGAGTCTGCGCGACGTAATCCCTCGTTGAGCAGATCAGTGTGTTGGCCTACGTGTACTTTCTCTATTGGGGTGTACTTAATTTCAAGTACAGGGCTATGATAAAGCAATAGCATACAAGGAGCAAGGATGGGCCAAAGACCAGCTCACGGGTTGGAAGACGAGAATCGTCTAAGTGTAAATCGTCGAGAATCACTAAGTGATTCTCGCCGATTCGTCGAGAATCACTAGTGATTCTCGACGAGTCGTCGAGAATCACTAGATGATTCTCGCCAGGTTGGGCCGGCTGTCTCGACACAGTCAGAAAATTCTCTAAGGCAGAATCGTCGAGAATCACTAAGTGATTCACGCTAATTCGTCGAGAATGACTTTACATTCTCGACGATTCGGCGAGAATCAAATGTGATTCCCGCCGATTCTCCCCGGCCTCTATAACCTGTGCAGCCCGAATTCGCCAAGTAGAATTCGGAGAGAATCGTAAGTGATTCTCGCCGATTCGTCGAGAATCACCTACGATTCTCGCCGATTTTGCCTTGGGCGATTTTTTCGAATTCCTGGACCGGTCCATGTTACCTGCAGCTATTTGAACCGGACTTTGGTCTTTGCTTTGGTGGGGCCCACAACGGTCATCTTTATGACCTAATGTATAAATATACAGGTATGTGTGAACAGTAAAAGTAGAGACATACGCGAATTCAAAAAAGGAAAGCCGCCGTCGAGCCCTAGTCCTCGATCTTGCTCCGCCGATCGTCTCCGCCGCCGCTTGTGCAGTAGTCACCACAGTCGATCTCGATCTCCTCCAGATCCCCGGTGATAGAAGCCAAGTCGTGCACAGCGTCTCACGCGTCTAACCAGAGATCTTTTGTCTCTTGATTTGAGATAGGGAAATCCTTCCCCGTCCGAATCGATCGAGACGATTGATCCTAGTGTGACCGTTAGAAGACCTTGCCGACTTCGCTAAGAAGATTGAATCTCCAGTGCATCGCTGCTGCTTTTAGTTGCCGCCGCCAACACCGAGAGCCTTGCCGCCGCCCTTTTGCCGTCGCCGGTCTCGGGGAGATTTTCTCCAAGAAAGATTAAGGGTTGTGGACTTTTCGTTACCTATAAGAACAAGTAGTCTAACGAAAAGGGATACCTAGATCTACAAGTTGTTTGTATTTCTTATACACTCCAATTTCTTTTTCATTGTAAAGGAACATTTGGTTCCTAGTTGTAGGGTTGGGTGCAACCCGTGTTGTGGGAGTGTTGACTCCTACGTGTGGAAGGGTTCCTTCCGATAGTGCAAGGATTGGATTTCAATCCTGTTGGTGTAGTGACCGAGTCGTCCCTAGATTGGGAGATAGGTCGAAGGGGGAAAGTGGACGTACCCAAATCGGGGAACCACTATAAATTGCCTGTGTTATTTTCTGTGCTGTGTGGTTTGTTTTGATTCTGCAGGTACAATTTTAATTCCGCAAATACGTTGCAAGTCACCTATCCCCCCCCCCCATAGGTGAAGGTAGTTGACACTAGGTGGACTTTCAACACGGAGAGCTTAAACACACTTAGGATAGTCACACTAAAATTAAAGAGAGGTTTGATCAAGGGTATAAATCAATAACATTAAGTTCCTTGTGAAAGGGAGCTTTGGTCTTAAGCCCATCGTAGTTCATAGTGCCCTCGAGAACCCTTCATGGGGTATGCCTTGGGCAGTCCTGGGCTAACGTAAACCTAGGCATAATATGGATAAGATAAACCTCAATAATACCTTCACCTCGCACTCACACTTGTACACGTAGGGAGATAAATTGGTAATGAAAGGATAGCGTAGGCCCGTGGCCTAAGGGCTTACAGGTAGAGTTAAATGGACTTGGTATTGATCTGGAAGTCCGGGGAGCTGGATGCTCGGGGACTTGGTATAGACTTGGAAGTCCGGGGAGCTTGATGCTCGGGGACTTGGAAAAAGGTGACTTGATTAGTCCAGGGATCCGTGGGCTCGGGAACTTGGTGAACTAGTATACTCGGTAGTCTAGAGAGCTAGAGGCTCGGTACTATAATTAGATACAAACTATCATGGTTGCAGGTACATAACAGTGGTGGGTCCTCGATATTGGATGATCGAACACACCGTCGTCAGTACGTTGACTCGGGAGACTAGCTGGTTTGCTAGGAATAGTACGGGAACGTACGAGAGGTGCTAGGCTGAGTAGTGTGTTTACCAGTCTATGAGTGGAGAGGCCCAACCCACTGTCTCCGTTTTGCCACGGCGGAGGCTCCTGAGAGTTTAGCTAACTCCAAAAAGGGGAACTAAAGGTCTGTGCGCATAGAGTCGTGTGTGTGAGTTGCACTTGCGTGTGCATACCATTGCATACTTGCATGTCATAGCATAATCATTGCATTTAACCCCTGACACCTATCGTATAAAATGGTATGGGACGTTTTATATGATAGGCCCTACAAAACGACCCCTTGGTCTATAACGGTAATCCCTATAAATCAACGGTTACTTTTCTTGTTGCTCTTACTTACTCTTCTTACTACTTTTACTTACTTGCTATTCCTTACTGTTTACTTTTTTACACACTTGTTTACTCATGTTTAATTATTGTGATACCCCTGACATACCTTACTATTTTATTCCTTAGGGTAGATGTCACCTGCTTGATTACGCCCTGCTTTTGGTCCTCCTTTTCACTCCTTTCCTCCCGGTGCCTAGGAGCCACAGGTAGAGGGGTGGGGGATTATTGACTGAGTCTAGTTTGACTGACGGTCGTTTGACCACCATATATTAGGTGCTCCGGAAGGGAGACATGGAGCAGCCGTAGGAGACGCAGCACCAGCGGGGTACAGTGATGATGGAGATGGGCCAGTGTAGCTCGGGTGGAGAGGCATCCGGATCCATAAGTCGAGCCGAGTATTAGTAGTTTAACTTTTATGAGTGGATTGTAGTGAGGTTATCATGTACCGGGCTTAAGCCCGTATTTACTTTCTGGCGTTGGTACTTAGACTTTCTTCTGGTGTTGACTTGATTTATCACATGATTTCCTCTTTTATATTATTATGGACTTGGATGCTTACACTTTCATTCGTTATACATTCTGTCGATGGTGATTGAGATGGCTGGCATGATCAGCGTTTTGTGGTGTCGACCATCCCAGTGGATGGTGTCACCGCAAAACGACGGTTCTGGGCCTCAGACCCCGGTGGTTGTAAAAAAAATGGGGTCTTACAAGTGGTATCAGAGGAAATCTCGATCTGATAGAATGTAGTCCACAAAACATGGCACACCCCGCGCGGGCTTAGTTTGAGGACAAACTAGCAGCGGAAGCAATGGTGTGCCCATGGGAGGAATCACGTGCAATGATCACCAATAACAAAGAGTTTTAGGTCAATTTACTAAACTTAAGACCATCTTTTGTAGGGTGTGACGAATCCTCCCCTGCCGCAGGGGATACCTTCGGCCCCAAATGTGATTCCACCCCCGCCGGCTCCGACCCCGTTGCAGCAGACGGAGCTGGGACAAACTTTGATGGCCATCTTGGAAGTCTTTAGGGCACAACAGGCTCCGCCTCCTCAGCCGAACCTAAGAGCAAACTGGTTGAGTGCATTCTGAGGCCTTGCCCCACCATCGTACTTGGGGACGGAGACGGCAGTGCGCACGGAGGAGTGGCTAGATATTTTGTACGAGATGTTGGTGGGAATACAGTGCCCGGTGGACCTGGCAGTATCTTTGGTTGTTTCTTGTCTGGAGTCGAATGCAAAGAGGTGGTGGAAGTCGGTGATGGACACCACATATGCGGGAGTGGAGATCACGGACATTACTTGGGAGGAGTTTCGGGCATCACTACTAGAGCATTTTGTGTCGCAGTCCGCTAGGGACGAATTGGAGGATAGATTCTTGCAGCTGAAGCAAGGGAACAGGATAGTGCTGGAATATCACCGGGAGTTTACTCATTTGGCCCGATTTGCTGATTATTACAAGCTGGATGACGTGGGTTACGCCAAGAGGTTCTACAAGGGCCTCCATGATGACCTGAGGCAGGCCCTCTTATTCATGTCTGATGGTACCATGGCCAGGATCTTGGAGATGGCCAAGAAGCTGGAGGCGGACCAGCTTGCAGTCCTGGGCAGGAAGAGACATGGGGATGATGTAGTGCTAGGAGGGGGAAGGGACCCGTAGAGAGGCCAGGTCATGGGAGAGAGAAGGAATGGGGATCAACCCCGTCAGGAGGAAAGGCAGGAGCCAAGGGAGCAGGCAGTGCTGACTCCGAAGCCGCTACAGATGAGGGAAGTTCCAAGGATAGGGCAGGGACAACCGCCGCAACAGCTGCGCTATCACTGCCATTAGCCAGGGCATATTCGAAGTAATTGCCCTATGGGAAATGGGGCCACACCAACAGCACGGGGTGGCCCACTAGCTCACCATATGGGAGGTCGTTGACGTGGACGTGGACGTGGATTTCAGGGCGACAACCGCAGGCAAAATGGGGAGCAGATTTATGCTTTGGACCTAGCGCAGCCCCGGAGCCCGAACAGGGTTATTGCAGGTATGAGAGTAATTTTATTTATGAATTTTTTTTCCTCCTCATATTAAGTATTGGTAGAACTACTACACAACCTAGGTTAGAAAACTTTAGACCAAAGTGTTTTTCTTAAACTGAATTAGGAATATTGATGGTGTGCGGCAATCCTGCCCATACCCTGTTCGACACGGGGGCGTCGCACAATTTCGCGTCAGAGGAGTTCGTTAAGGATCTGTATTAGATTCGATATTATACGGGAGTCGCCGGGCGGGTGCATCTCCCCAATGGGATGGAGATCTAGTCCACAGAGAAGTGCCTCCTGAAGGCTATCATAGACGGGTTGAACTCGAGGCCCCGACGACAATCCTGAGAATGCCGGACTTCAACCTTATCTTGGGCATGACATGGCTTGTCTATAACCATGCCCAGATCGACTGCCCAGCGAGGAGAGTCGTGCTGAGACATGGAGATACTTATGCAACTTTCTAAGGTACTACTCCGGTCTCCCGCCACCTTCTTTCATCTATTCAGGCCGTCAAGGCCCACATGCAGGGAGACGAGGTATATCAGGTATTGTTCAAGATGACTGAGGAGAAGGACCTAATTGCTGGCATCCTGGTGGTTTGTGACTACGCCGATGTTTTTTTAGAGAAGCTGCAGGGACTTCCTCCGCATAGGCAGAAGGACTTTTCAGATTCAGTTGGTGCCACGGGCTAAGCCGGTGTCCTGGGCCCCTTATCGGATGGCCCCGAAGGAGTTGGCAGAGTTTCAGACACAATTGTAGTAGCTGGTGGAAGCGGGATTTGTCAGGCCGAAATCCTCGCTGTGGGGAGCTCCGGTCCTATTCATGAAGAAGAAGGATGGCACTCTTCGCCTGTGCATCGACTATCGAGCACTAAACAGGCTGACCGTTCGAAATACCTATCCGCTCCCATGGATAGACGAGTTGTTCGATCAGCTGGAGGGAGCCCATTCTTTTCTGAAGCTGGACTTGAGGTCAGGCTACTACCAGCTGCGGATCTAGGAGGAGGATATGTCACAACCCTCATTTTTTCCAACAATTTAATTATATCAGAGCAAGGGGAAAATACGCGTCGTGATGCCACGCCGTACAGGGGATAACTGTAGACGTTCAGGCAAGACTCCAAACTCTACAATTTTAGAAGAAATCATAAATGGTTATGAATAAAATCCAGTTTAAGTTATGGTGGTAGCCGTATCCCTCGGCTTAGTGAATCATCTAGTTCACGATTTAAAATATAAATTATAGGCTTGCGGAAAATACTTATTTAAATTGACTCTAATATCCTACATGAGTATAAATGTCCCCGAGGAACAACTCATACAATGCAAACCCTAGATTTATAATAAGTATAGAAAAGTCTTTATGCTAAATAGAAGGTAGTGGCTTAGTTTTGAAAGAGATGACAAGTATGCTTTACTAATTGTAGGGTTTTATAGGTTAAAAATATCTAACATGCAATTCTAGCAATAAATCATCTCAGAGAGCAAGTAATGTAAACCAAACATAAAGAAACCACAACAGCTAGCAAGTGTCCAAAAAGGTCAACAAACCTGTGGGCATCAACAACCTGACACGAACCCTAAATTAGTAGGTAGCGGAGCCGGTTTTGGAGCCCTAAATTAGTAGGTAGCGGAACCCTAAATTAGTAGGTAGCGGCTCCACTACCTGAGGCATTCCAAAGACAGAACACATCAGCAAGAGGGTACAAATGGTGGCAGAAAAATAAACAAAATAAAACAAAGGTTAGACGGGGTACCAACCCAAGACCAACAGTACTGAAGTAAGGTGTCAATAGGAAAAGAAAGAAATACCTATGTGAGTCGTCACGTACTCCCGCAAATACACCAGATTTCTCAAGGCAAAAAGGGATCAACAAAAGTAAAAACATAAAGAAGAAATTTAACTAGCTTTACTAAGCACCTGTGGTCGACCCTACCTCAAAAACACGGGCGAGGTGGTCACTCAACTGGACACACCCCTCACGAATAATTTACCCGCTTAACTGCGAGGGAGTCTCATACTCTCCACCATACACCGCAGATGCCCAAAACAAAACCCGGTAGGCTTCCACAAGGTACCATAAAGGAGTCAGACCATGCGGAGGTGGTTTTATCCACTAACTCCCGCAAATTTTAGAAACCCAAAGAAACCACAACACAAATATATCTCGAGATTTGGCTCGTCAGATTCTACTTTACACTTCTAGTTTCAAGACATGGTTGATCAACCCCTATGAACGATTACAATCCGAGACAAACTCTAATACGTTCAAAAACGATAGGTAAGACATTTAAAGCCATCATTAAAACACTTCAAGAACAATCAAATATATCATGACAAGATCAAGTTCACTATGACAAAATCATACAACATCGAGTGATCATTTAAAAAGATTAATCGTAGCAATAACTTGGAAGACAAAGTGCAGAAAATTTTAAAGAACATAAAAAATGAACCGTTACCATCAAATCGGAGAAGGAGAAATGAGGGGAAACCACCACTTGCCTTGGTTTTACCAGAAAAGTTCTCTGAATCGCTCCGCGTCGCAGATCGGGGCAAAAGAACACGGGAGGAGTTGAAATCTAAACAAAAATGGTCAAAAAGGGGGTTAGGGATGAAAAACCCTAACGAGAAAAACTCGAGGAAAGGGAAAAAGTTTACCACGATAGCGTAGCTCTCGATGAGAGCTTTCCAGATCTACGCTCGGTTGAAGATTCCGAGCACCAGAGCTCCGTCGGCGGCCACCGGAAGGTTCAAGAAATATTCTCTCTCTCGCTCACGCCGCCCTGGTTTGGGAGAAGGAATCGGAGAAGATAAAGTATTTATTCTTTTCTAATAACCTAAGTATAAGAGTATATATATATAAGTACTTATAAAATATTTTGTCTAAATATAAAAAAACGGTATAAGTACGAGCAGTTCGCGGAAAACAAAATTAGAGGTCTAGTATGGCTTCGAATCGAAAAGTGCCCAACATGAAAGTTGTAGATATCGTCGATACGAACAAATTTTATGTTAGCCATATTTCCATATGGCACCGTTTTGACCCTCCAAAATGCGCCCGAACGCATACTGCAACGGACTACACGAGAACAAGCCTACGGGTACTCGAGAGGTAGAAATGACTACTCGAGTAGATAAAAGAATTACTCGAGTAACATGATTAATTTACTCGAGTAGCAGAAAGGATTACTCGAGTAGAAGAGAAAATTACTCGAGTAACAGGATTGATATACTCGAGTAGCAGAAAAGATTACTCGAGTAGAAGAAGGAATTACTCGAGTAACAGGATTGATATAATCGAGTAGATAAAAGACTTACTCGAGTAACATGATGAATTTTCTCGAGTAGCAGAAAAGATTACTCGAGTAGAAGAAGGAATTACTCGAGTAACAGGATTGATATACTCGAGTAGATAAAAGATTACTCGAGTAGGAGAAATAATTTACTCGAGTACTAAAGAAAATCACTCGAGTAAAAGAACCGGCACTCGAGTATAGCTTAGCATGAACAGTACCTACACGAGACGCAGGGAATCTCACTCAAGTATAAGGAAGGCAGAAAGACGATTTCTTTGCAAATATACCTTTTGATCAAACTATACGAATGAATAGTACTTTTCATAATAAAATAATCGTATTTATACATATTTGAATAAGGAAACGCGAGATCAACACGGAGGGCCAAACGAGCGCCGAATTGAACAAAACTCACGCCGTAGGTGAACGCGGACGCTATGAACGCAACGGCGAAGTCAAAACCAAAATCAGACAAGCCATTCTCGAGATATAAGTTTTCAAAGTTTACGACGAACATAAATTCCACAAAACTTTGGAAAAACTCCGAGGCCCAAATATCGCTCGGATCCCGACGAAACTTGACGAGCAAGCCAAAAATTACTCAACTTAAATTCCAAATGCAAAATTTTCCCATTACAATAAGAATTCGGCCGACTTGACCGCATGGACGCGAAAATGCCTTTATGGCATTACGCCATCATCTTGACGTTAAAGGTAACGCCATGACGTCATAAATATGATGTTTCCCATTTAAATAAAATCATCGAAAAAAATCGGGGGCGTTACAGGATATTCCGAAGATGGCCTTCAGTAGTAGATATGGTCTGTATGAGTTCATCGTGATGCCCTTCGGGCTCATGAATGCTCTGTCGGCATTTATGAGCCTCATGAACCGGGACTTCGAGACTTATTTGGATGTGTTTGTCATAGTATTCATAGACGACATCCTTATCTACTCTAGGATGGAGGAGGAGCACACACGACATCTGGCACTGACCTTGGAGAGACTGCGGGAGCATTGCCTTTATGTGAAGTTAAACAAGTGTCAGTTCTGGTTGAAGGAGGTGGCTTTCTTAGGCCATATTATCAGCAGAGCCGGGTTGGCGGTGGACCCGGCAAAGATTCAGGCAGTCAGGGATTGGCTGCCGCTGAAGACAGCCACGGACGTGCGGAGTTTCCTGGGGCTTGCCGGTTATTACCGAAAATTCGTGGAGGGGTTTTCTCGGATCTCCCTTCCACTCACATCCTTGACGAAGAAGGACGTGCCCTTTGTGTGGACGCCACAGTGTGAGGCAGCTTTCCAGGAGCTGAAGTACCGACTCATCTAAGCCCCTATTTTGGCCCTTCCATCTGGGAAGGAAGGATTCTAGGTGTATACCGACGCATCATATCAGGGTATTGGAGCGGTGCTGATGCATAACGGACACGTCATAGTATATGCCTCCCTCCAGCTGAATACCCATGAGAAAAACTATCCAGTGCACGACCTGGAGATGGGAGCAGTCGTGTTCGCATTGAAGATATGGCGACACTACCTCTACGGAGTCCACTGTGATATATACTCAGATCATAAGAACCTTAAGTACGTTAATACGCAAAAGGAATTGAACATCAGGCAGAGGCGATGGGTTGAGTTTCTATCTGACTATCAGTACGAGATGCACTACCACCCGGGGATGGAGAATGTGGTAGCGGATGCACTGAACAGGAGAGCTGCCACAGTGGGAGCAGAGCCTCAGCTGATGTCTATGGAGCTGCTGCAGAGACTAGAGGACATGCATATTACTCTATTGTCGTCTGACGACCCTGAGCTCTATGAGGAGTACTTGGCCGCAATGGGCGTCACCGATGACATCAGATACCGAGTCAGAGAAGGACAGAGGTAGGATGCCAAGTTAGAGCCCATCTTCTAAGCCCTGGAGGCAGGCACTACAGGAGATTATACACTGAGGGACGGCCTGGTGTGCTTCAAAGGACAGGTGTATATACCGAAAGGAGGCCAGATCCGGGAGGATATTATGACGGAGGCGCACTGCAGCCGGTATTCTGTGCACCTGGGGATCACAAAGATGACAGCTTATTTGAAGAAAACTATGTTCTGGCCAGGCAAGAAGAAGGATGTCACTTACTTCGTGACCCATTTTGAGACATGTCAGCTAGTGAAAGAGGAGTGCAGGAACCCCGCAGGATTGTTGCAGCCACTCCCGGTGCTGGAGTGGAAGTTTGATGACGTAGCCATGGACTTCAAACATGGGCTTCCCCGGTCTCGGATAGGGAATGACTCGATCTGGGTGATCGTTGATCGGTTGACCAAGGTGGCTCGATTTATACCGATCAGGAAGGACAATTCAGTGGGAGTGCTGGTGCGGAAGTTTGTGGAGCAGTTCATTCGTTATCATGGCGTGCCCAGGACGATAGTGTCAGATCGTGAAGGGCGGTTTACATCTAGGGAGTGGCGGTCAGTTCAAGCATACATGGGCACCCGACTGACTTTTAGCACAGCCTTCCACCCTCAGACGGACGGGCAGACAGAGCGCACAAATCGTACATTGGAAGACCTGCTACGTCTGTGCATTCTAGACCGAGGAGAGCCATGGGAGAAGATGTTGCCACTAGTAGAGTTCTCATACAACAATAGTCATCAGGCCAGTAAAGGTATGGCTGCCTACGAGGCTCTATATGGACGGAGGTGCAGGACTCCCCTGTCATGGATACAGGATGAGGATCCGAAGGTCCTGGGCTCGAAATTTATGGAGGACACAGAGGCCCAGGTGAGACTGATACGAGATCAGATGTTAGAGGCATAGAGCAGACAGGCTAAATATTATGACGCACAACATCATCAGGTGGAGTTTTAGGTAGGAGATAGAGTGTTTTTGAAGATACGGCCGATGCACAGAGTCTCTCGAGTTTGTGGACAGAGGAAGAAGCTCAGCCCGAGGTACATGGGGCCCTACAGGTTCCTAGAGCGGATCGGTCCCTTGGCATACAGGCTGGAGTTGCCACCATAGCTGGAGGGCTTGCACGACGTCTTCCACGTCTCCTCCCTCAGTATGGCCCTATTACAGCCAGAGAAGAAGATAAACACCACGGATGGGCCGGTAGCATCTGATCGGTCAGTGCACATGGAGTCGGTCCGGATTGACGATACGGGTATACGAGTCTTGTGCCACAAGAAGGTCCAACTGGTCAAGGTTCTGTGAAGAAATCACGGCCAGGAGGAGCACACCTGGGAGCCGCAGAACTTGATGCAGCAAAGATACTCGGAGCTCTTCGCCTTAGGTAAACTCTAATCTAAATTTTGGGATGTTACAATTTATTACTCTGGTAGAAACCCTGCAGGCCTAACCTGAATTTCGGGAATAAATTTTTTTATTATGTGTTGGGATTTGTAACATTCCCCCAGACAACTAGACCCTCCCAGGTGAATTTTTCATGACTAGGTCATGACAAGGCCTTGGTAGCTTAGGAAATTCCTTGACACAGACCAAAAATAGGGATTGCAGCACCTTGGTCTACAAATAGTAATTTCCAAATATTCTGCCTAGGGTTTGACTTAAGGACTTTAACATAGCTCATTGACCCCACCACAACATTCCTAGGCCATCTAGGAGCCCAGGGGGACATTCAGGACCCATTGGGGCCAGTCAAACAGGCCAAGTTTACCCAAGTCAACCCTAACCCTAATTAGGGCCAAATGGTCAATTCCCTATCAATTGACCTAACTGACCATCACCATATGTAATTGACTTCACTTTTAGGTCTAAAACATCATAAGAGACATAGTAGACCAAAAATCCCCATCCTAGGGTCACCACAGTGCAAAATGACCAAAATACCCCTATTAGGTCAAATGGTGATTTTCCATTAAACACCCTTATTGGACACCACAACTTCAAGTTAACCACACTCCTGGGGTCATAACCTCATAAGGGACCCAATGGCATAAAAATTTCATGGTTTGGTCAACCCTAGAGCCCAATTTGACCAAAAGTCAAACTTGATCAACTTAGGTCAAATCCACTTAAACTAAGCCCAACCCTTTGGGCTAGGCCCAAAGTGAGTGGTCAACTAGCCTAATGGACTGATATTAAACATGGGATGGAGTGGAAATTCGGCCATGGTGATTAGGAGAGAGAAATGGGGGAATTCCCCCATTTCCCGAAAACTTAGAGCCCTCAGAGCAGGAAAAGCCATGGCACCCAAAGCTTTGAGGAGGAACAATGGCGCCTACGGATGGAGTAAGGAAATGCTCCAAATGAGGTCCAATCCCCCTCCTCTATGCCTGTGCTAGATCTAGGATCCCTTAGATAGAGAAATCGGGCTCAATTGATCCCGATCGGTGAGAAATTTCTCACCGAAAATCCATGAAAATCGCTCTATCAGGTTCGCCGGAATAGGCCCCTCCGGCGGTCGTGCCGCCGCCAGGCGATAGCCACCACCTCGATGGAGGTGGTGGTGGCGGTGGCCGGCCAGGGAGGTGGCCGGATGGCCGGGATTTCGGCCTGGAAAATGCTCCAGGCACGGCTAATCTGAGCCGTTGGCTCAAGGAGGAAGACGACTCCAAGACCGCTGATCGTGCTTTAAGATCTGTGCTAGATCTTCAATTATTATTATTATTGGTATTTTCATGTGTAGGAATTAGCAGTGTTTTGATTAAATTTTTAAAACTACTTAGAGGCTCTTGCTGGAAATGTGATCAACATCAAAGTTGTAGCCCTTGGTCTCTAGTTTATTTTAAAATTTGTTTCAGATCATTAGAAGCTCTGGATAGACCTCAGCTCTCATTTTGGTGAGGTCTATCCATAAGGCTGCCCAGAGCTTAATTTAAATTCCCACTCCAAACCAGACATCCAAATGAATTGAAATTTGGGGTATGGGCTATTCTTAACTATATCTAGGATATATCCAAAAATCAGAATTTTTGAAAAACATTTTTCTATAGTTTTTCGAAAAATTTAATAATCCATGAATAAATTAATTAGGTGTCCTAAAAATCTCAAAATCCCCCCAAATTTGGGTGGGTGGTCTAAGAGAGCATTTTAGAGCTCTGATAAAAATTTCATCTCCTTTGGAGATGTTTTGATTTGGTTTTTATCCAACCCTAGTTTGACCCTTATAGGGTTAATTAGGTCAAAACACCCCCTTGGGTTTTCAGTGGTCAAATCACCTCAACAGATGCTGATATTTTGTCCTCTTACTTTTTATGGTATGACACACCCTCCAATGGAATTTGGGGTGGTTTGGAGTAGGCAAGCCCTAGAACAATAGGGTAGGTCCCTTAATAGGGATTTTTAGGGTTTGAAGGTCATGGGGTCAAATGACCTTGAAATGACTTGAAAATTGGTGGAGAGGACCATAGGGTTAGTATAGTACTCTGGTTTAAATTTTAGGGAATTTGGAATCCCTTAACCCTCTCAAAACCCTAACCCTTGTTTAGGGCACCAAACCTAATTTTGAGTATTAGGCTATCAAATCACTTTTAAATCACTAGAAATTTGGGCAGGGTAGTTCTATGGTAGAAATGTTCCTAAATTAAATTTTGTGGAAAGTTTTGGGCTAATAAATCAGTACTTCCTTTTCAACCCTAGATGTGCCCTTAAAGATTATTATGTTATTTGTGAAGTTTCTATTTATTAAAAAAATTGTGAAACCATGGAATAGGACATTTTATATCATGATAGAGCCTTCTGTATTTTTGTTAAAAATTTTAGATGAATGTTTCAAGTACTTGCTGCATAAAATTATGATTTTTGGTTTTTTAACAAAAATAGGAACAGAGCCCCAATATTGTCAGGAAAATTATGAAATTAGGTCAGAGAGTGTTTCTGACTATTATTATTATCCTGTAATTTTCCCATGATTTCTAGATTGATAGAACCAGTACTTACTTCACAAGTCCATAAATTTGGAACTTTACATTTAATTAGATTCGGAGTCTCTCATGTGTAATAAAAATTGTAAAACTTGGTTACTGTTGATTTTAGATCATTATCCGACTTTTGGAATTTTCTTATAATTATTAGATGAGTTTTTACAGTACTTGCTTCATTAACTAATGGTTATGGAATAAATGGTTATAAATTAAATTATGGGATACTATTCACTGTAAAAAAAATATGAGACTACTTCTAGGGTGACTTTAGGCCATGATAGTTCTACTAGAATTTTATTATAATTTTTAGAAAAACATTGCTAGCCTTTTCTTCATTAGATGGTATTATTGACCTTAAGTTCTAAATTATGAAAAGTAGGTCTAATCACCTCTGAAAATTCTCAAACCTTGGATTTAATGTTTAAATGTCACTTAGTATTTATCATAATTTTGTGGTGATTTTTTTCTTATTTTAGAGAGCACTTCATGTTCAAAGTAGGGCATTTGGAGTCTAGGGTTAATTAAATTAAATGCCCACATAATTAGGAAAATTATGAGACTCTAGATTTAGTCTTAATAGGTCATGGTATACTCCCAGTATTTGTTAGGGATCTATTGGAAGAGTAATTAGGGTACCCCCTATTGGGAGCACCATGTAGCTTAGTATGGTTTGCATATTGTGGATAGGTCTGAAATAGGTTAACACGGAGAGCTTAAACACACTTAGGGTAGTCACACTAAAATTAAAGAGAGGTTTGATCAAGGGTAGAAATCAATAACATTAAGTGCCCTGCGAAAGGGAGCTTTGGGCTTCAGCCCATCGTAGTTCCTAGTGCCCTCGAGAACCCTTCATGGGGTATGCCTTTGGCAGTCCTGGGCTAACGTAAACCTAGGCATAATATGGATAAGAGAAACCTCAATAATACCTCACCTCACACTCACACTTGTACACGTAGGGAGATAAATTGGTAATGAAAGGATAGCATAGGCTCGTGGACTAAGGGCTTACTAGTAGACTTAAATGGACTTGGTATAGATCTGGAAGTCCGGGGAGCTGGATGCTCGAGGAATTGGTATAGACTTGGAAGTCTGGGGAGCTGGATGCTCGGGGACTTATAAAAAGGAGACTTGATTAGTGCAGGGAGCGTGGGCTCGGGAACTTGGTGAACTAGTAGACTCGGTAGTCTAGAAAGCTGGAGGCTCGGTACTATAATTATATACAAACTATCATGGTTGCAGGTGCATAACAGTGGTGGTCCTCGGTATTGAACGATCGAACACACCGTCGTCAGTACGTTGACTCGGGAGACTAGCTGGTTTGCTAGGAATAGTACGGGAACGTATGAGAGGGGCTTGCCTGAGTAGTGTGTTTACCAGTCTAGGAGTGGAGAGGCCCAATGATGACCCGTTGCCGCGGCGCAACAACTTAAAGATTTTAGGCGTCATGACAATGCAACGGGCGCTAACGGAAAGCTGCGTTACAACATCCGTCTGCGGCGCGCAAAGCCTACTTGAAGAAGGTTTAAATAGTTTTAATTAGTTTAAATTTTTTTGCTTTGAAATATAACTTGTAATATTTTATTTTCATGTTGGTGTGTTATTAGACATGAAAGTTATCTAGTGTCAACTAACTCCACGTATGGGGGGGATAGGTTATTTGCAGCTTTTGCGGAATAAAAAATAACCTTCACAAGAAAACAACCACAACACAAAAAAGCACAAAAGCATTTATAGTGGTTCCCCGATTTGGGTACGTCCACTCTCCCCCTTCGACCTATCTCCCAACAAGGGATGACTCGGTCACTTCACCAAGCGGATTGAAATCCAATCCTCACACTATGGAAGAAACCCTTCCACCCGAAGGAGTCACTACTCCTCCACCACGGGTTGCACCCAACCCTTACAACGAGGAATCAAAGTTCCTTTACAACAAAGTTAAAATAGAATGTACAAGAAATACAAACTATGTTTGGAGAACCCTGAAAGAAAAGGGATAGATACAACTCTAGAGGGGGGTGAATAGAGTAATCAAAAATTGCACTAGCAAAGTTGACTGTCTATTCAACTCCCTTGGAGTTAATTGCGGAATGAAGGTTATAGATATTTGAGAAGAAACCCTAAAGCCTAACACAAGTGTTGTGCACAAAAGGCAGCCAACTGTAATTACAGTTAAGGCTTGGAATCCTAAACAGCAACTAGCAATCCTAGTTAAAATCTAATCACAGCCAATCAGCACAGAGAATTAATTAAACAATCCAGACGACACAAGGAATTTATAGTGGTTCCCCAAACAACTTGGGTACGTCCACTCTTCTACCAACAAGGTAGGAATCCACTCAGGTTTTTATCAGGTGCCCTGCCACCAACAAGATCTGCTTCAGGTAGATCCAGAAACCCTTTAGACTTTTGATCAGGTGTCTAAAAACCAACACAGGTTTTTAATCAGGTGCCCTGCCACCAAGGTATACTTTTGAAGGGAGTAATAACCCTTTACAGGAGGGGGAAAGGAGGTTAAGATGTCTTCTCTATTTTACAATAGATTAGAGAAGCACAAGAACTTGCACTGAGCTAGAAAGCTCTAAAGAGTCAAGGCTCCCCCTGGCTAAAAGAACGTCCAGGTGAAGTCTTGCTTCAGTGCAGAAACACTTCAGAAAATCTGAAGGAAAAAGCTACAAGAAGATAAAGAATATGAAATGAAAATTCTTCTTTAGGCAGCTATCTTCTTCTTCTTCTTCAAAAGCTTTGAGTGAAAATCTTCCTATAAGCAGGAGAACTCAGGTTGAAGAAGGGTGAAGAGCTAAAACTTCTTCTCAGTTGGATGTGAACGAGCTGAGAGTAGTTGTAAACTGTAAGTTGTAAGCTTGAATGCTGCAATTAGCTTTTGAACTCCTTTTTCCTGAATGAACTGGTTTTTTTGGCTATGTGAACTAGTTGATTTCTTTCTCCAAAGAATTCTTTATATAACAGCAGCAGCAGCAACGGCTCTAATTTGAGTTTGAATCTTGTCTTCTACTGAAATCTGCAAGATGGGCTGCAAATAGCATAAAGCAAAACAAATACTACAGACAGATATCCTATAAGAGGATAAAGCTTTCTAAGAAGCTGCAAATGACTCTGATAAAATAATACTAGAGAAAGTCACATCAGAAGAGACTCTTTACAGCCAGAAAAGACTTTCTGAGTCTAACGGCTATAAAGGACAGCCTGGCAGATAAAGCAGAAATCATATCTCAGCTAATAAGACAAACAACTTTGTCAGAAAAAGATTTGCTCATGCATAAGGAATGGAGAGATATTGCATGGAAATAATATCACAACTTTATTCAAATAATCTTTTATAAAATATGTCAAAATAAATATGAAATAAATCACATCATAGAAGATGACAAAATTACTCAAGACATACAGCAAAACGTCGAACGACCCTCGGAGATCGTCGACCGAAGCACAGAGATCGTCGACCTATCAGACAGATAGTCGAACGATCCAGATAGTCGAACTATCAAAGAAGATAGTCGAACTACCACAACAGATAGTCGAACTATCAGGACAGATAGTCGAGCTATCAGATAGTCGATCTATCAAGATAGATAGTCGAGCTACCAAAGAAAACAGATAGTCGACCTATCAAACAGATAGTCGAACTATCATAGAAAACAGATAGTCGACCTATCAACAGATAGTCGAGCTATCAACCAAAACAGATAGTCGACCTATCAACAGATAGTCGAACTATCAGATAGTTGAACTATCCAAGCAGATAGTCGAACTATCAAAGAAGAACAGATAGTCGACCTATAAAACAGATAGTCGAGCTATCAACCAAAACAGATACTCGACCTATCAACAGATAGTCGAACTATCAGATAGTTGAACTATCCAAGCAGATAGTCGAACTATCAAAGAGAACAGATAATCAACCTATCAAATAGATAGTCGAGCTATCAACCAAAACTGATAGTCGACCTATCAACAGATAGTCGAACTATCAGATAGTTGAACTATCCAAGCAGATAGTCGAACTATAAAAGAAAGCAGATAGTCGACCTATCAACAGATAGTCGAACTATCAAAGCGGACAGATAGTCGAACTATCAGATAGTTGAACTATCCAAGCAGATAGTCGAACTATCAAACACAACAGATAGTCGACCTATCAAACAGATAGTCGAACTATCAACGCAGACGGAACGTCGACCAACTGATAGACGATCGTCGAACAGTCGATAGACGATAGTTGAGCAGCGTTCGACCATAGTCGAACGAAAAAACAACTTAACCAAATTTACATCTGGAAAAGTGACGCCTCTAAAACTAGAGCAACAAACTAAACAACTAACCTTTGACCATAGATAAATCTTGGGTCAAGAGACATAAAGAGAAGACTGAACTCAAATCAAAACTAGGGTACCAACAATCTCCCCCTATTTGAGTTAAGTCTCTCAATAATTAAATACAAAACTAAATACTGAAAATAAATAAAATGCATGAAGAGAAATAACTAAGCAGATAACATCAATCAATCAGATAAGCAAATAACTGTTAATCAATTAATTTTTAAGATGCTTCAGAATTAGGTTTAGG